>JADLZN010003593.1:122500-177119 GCA_018155175.1 Sinocyclocheilus anophthalmus | reverse complement strand
GGGGGGGGGGGGGGGGGTGGACTTACCTTCAATTTCTGTAACTAAGATAAATAATAAAACAATGGCAGTCGGTCACAGCCTGGAGAGGAGAGTACGGCTCAAAATGATGAATCATGTGAAAGCGCAGACGAAAATCAAAACAAAGAAGATACAACAATGAATATGGTAGAGGAACATGAGGTCTTGGAACATAGTATAATCACAGTGGTAGAGAAAGTAAGTGAAAGTGTTCCTTGTGAAGTGGTTAGTATGGAAAATACTGAAAGATCAGATGTTGAAAAAAGTGAGGATTATGGAATGAAGGATGATGATACATTGTCTGAGTTATCTGACATGTCTGAGTTTGGGTCGCAGAACATAGATGAAATATCAATAACTCGGGGTCAAAAGAAGTTATGACTTTTTTTTATTTGACTATTTTGTTTTGGAAAAAAAACTGTTTAGGTGCACGGTGTTTTTTTTTTTTTCTTTTTTTTTTTTGTTTTTTGTTTTTTTTCGTTTTTTTTTTTTTTTTTTTTTTTTTTTTTTTTTTTTTTTTTTTTTTTTTTTTTTTTTTTTTTTTTTTTTTTTTTGTTTTATTGTTTTTTTTTTTTTTTTTTTTTTTTTTTTTTTTTTTTTTTTTTTTTTTTTTTTTTGTTTTTTTTCCGGTGTATAACAAATTACTCATTGTCAGCAAGTGTGTAGTCAAGATCTTACTGCCTAACTGTTTTTAGCTGATAGCCCTATGATAAGAAGAGAGTTTAGAATTGAAAAGTTCTAAAGTCTTTCTAGCAATCTCTCTATCAGCCAATTACGGAAATAACAACGAAACTTTTAAAAAATAAAAACCGGTTTCAATCTACTGCCAATTCATTTTCATCTCTTGAAAAAACAAAGGGCAGGTGATATATAAAAATTCACTCAAACCAAAAACTTTACTAATCCCTAGCTTTACCTAACTCTACTTCCTAATTTTTGTTTCCTATCTCTAATCAATCTTCTCTTCTTTTATTTCTATTTCTCTAATGGGAATTCTTAAAACTAGCGAGGTTCCTTTAAATAATAACTGGGGGCAGAGATGGAATAAATTAGCCATGATTGCTGCGAGGTTGTTCAAAAACATTGAATATAGTGTTTTTTGCAAGAAACACTACAAGTAAATGTATAATGAGACTCATGGGGTATGTGGTGGGTAAAGGGAGTATGGTTCTTTAGTAGCCATGGAAACAAATACAAGTGGTCTATATCTCTTGTTTTTTTTGTTTTTTTTTTTTTTTTTATTCTAATTCCATTTTTTTTTTTTTTTTTTTTTGTATATTCTTTTTTTGTCTAATGTCTTTATTTTTTTTTTTTTTTTTTTTTTTTTTGTTTTTTTTTTTATCTTTTTTTTCTTTGTTTTTCTTTTTTTTTTTTTTTATTTGTTTGTTATTTTTTTTTGTCGTTTTTTTTTTGTTTTTTTTTTTTTATTTTCTTTTTTTTGTTTTTTTTTTTTTGTTTTTTTTTTTTTTTTTTTTTTTTTTTTTTGTTTGTTTTTCTTTTTTTTTGTTTTTTTTTTTTTTATTTCTACTTTCTTTTTTTTATCCAAAAAAAAATGAATGTCACTATTTTTTTAATCAGTGGAGGAAATTGTAAATGAAGAGCACTTTTTAACTTAAAGTAGAGTTGAAAGGATAACCTTTGTTTTTAATCCAAGTGTATAACAATAGCTCCTAATCAATGACATGAGCGTGTGGTTTTTTTTTTATGGAATTGAGATCATTCATTCAGAGGTGATGATACGTTGCAATGGTAATTTGGGGGTCGAATTGGATTGCACAACCATTTTTTCATAGTTGATAGGACATGGAGAGGAAAGCCGCATAATCAATCAAGCTAGAGTTGTTAAAAGTATAAATGTTTGACATTAATAGATTTGGTGGAGAAGTAAAACATTGGAGTTAGACATATACATGGTTTACAAGTAAATCAGATAATCAAGTTGATTGGTGCAAGGTTAGAAATCGTTTTTTTATTTGGGGGAAGCTTGGAATACTAGGTATAATGTTTTCTATTTCCATGTGTGGGTTTCAGATCACACCCTCTCTTACTATTTGAACTTTCAATTTTAAAAAAAAAACAGTGGTTAAAACCTCTGCTATTTTTTTTTTTTGTCATTTTAACCACTGTCAAATTGGTTACAAGAACCGATAGTTTTCTTCTGTTCTTCTTCCTTCGTTTCTGCTGTGACAATTTAAGTTTTTTTGGGATATGAAGCGTAAAAAAAGATACTTTTTGAAATCCTTGGGTCCGGTGGTGGGATTTCGTTAAATCAAATAATCAGATTTTTTTTTTTTGTCAAAACGACACTATCCTTCAAATTTTTTCTACTGCAAGATTGAAATGACAACACAGTTAAAAAAAGTTTCCCACACAGTATATGCACATACAGCACAACTGTTGTTTTTTTGTTCTTTCTTGGAAACCGCCTTTTTCTGATCCTAAGGGAACTGGTGAATACAATGAACCATTAAATCATAAACAAAACGCAGAACCTTGGATATTATTCTGTGCTACAAGCAGAAAAGGTAAAAAGGCCCGACACACGTTAGACGCACGATTTTGCTCTACCTTTCTTTCTGAATAAAAAAAAAAAAAGATTTTTGCAACAAAAGGGGGAATGAGCACTATATTATTATTTTGGTGGGCTGTTCACGTAGGTGTGTGGTTTGATACATGAATGGGTATAATGAGGGAAAAAGTAAGCGGGAGCAAACAAAAAACAGGGGGAAATACAGAGAAAAACCAGATTATAATCATTCCCTGTGGAACTCAACTACGTTGGGGGGTTTGGGGTTAAAAAAAAAACCCCACCTTTTTTCTGACCCTATGGAAATGAGGAAAATGACAGTAGATTTTTATTCCAGTTTATATAGTGCTCAGAATTGTGACTCTGGAAGTATTGCTGAATTGCTTTGTGATCTGCCTCAGCTGAGAGATGAACAAGGAAAATCACTGGATGAACAAATAACTTTGCAAGAGCTCACTGATGCAATGAGACAATTATCTCCTGGAAGATCCCCAGGAGTGGATGGTATACCTGTGGAGTTCTATCAGGCTTTTTGGGAATTATTTGGACAGGATTTTAATGAACTGCTGATGGGGGAAACTTGCCATAAAAAAGAAGACATCACACCATTAAACCCCCAAACAAGTTGTTTTGTGAGCACAAGTTCTCTCTTAAATTCCAAAAAAAAAAAAGAAAAAGAGAATTTGGATTATTACAACAATGGGAAGGACGAGTGTCGTGTTCATGACTTCATTACTACAAAAAATACGTTTCGATAGCAGTTTTATCAATAGACTTTAAAAAAAAACACCAAAATTATCTACAACAAAATGTACTCAGTATTTCCATAGAAGACCAAGCCCAAGTCCTAATTGTACCAATAGAATCATTAATTAAAAAGTTCTGCTAATTTATTTTTTTATTTTAAATTATTATTAAAAAACACATTGCCGTTCATAATGCATTGATTTTCAAACAAAAAACCAACAAAAAAAAACCACAACAAAAAATAATTCCGCACGAGTACATAAATATTGAAATCTTTCGGGATTCTTTTCGCATTGATCAAACGTACATAAGAGCTTCTTTATTCTTTTTGGGGACCAATGGAGGAAACCCACGTTGATATAAATTATCTTATTCTCCCACCACGCCACTAACTTTACCACCTTCAGTAATTTGTGCACAAAATTTGGGGGTTTGGGGGGCCACTTTTATTATCATATCTTATATAAAATTGTTGTATTCTAATGCATTTGTTATGGTCAAAGCTGGAGGTGGTTTGAGTGCACCTATAATGATGTCCAGGGGTATCAGACAAGGATGTCCACTTTCTGGACAGTTATATAGTCTGGTAATTGAACCATTTTTGTGCAGATTAAGGAAGGAACTAACTGGAATTTTAATTCCAGATTTAAAGAGTACATTTAAAGTATCCTTGTCAGCATATGCTGATGATGTTACCGTGTTTATAAAGGGCCAAGATGATGTGAAAGTTTTAACGAAAATTATTGGGAAATATGAAAAGGCATCCTCAGCTAGAGTGAATTGGGGGAAAAGTGAGGGATACATTATTGGTAAGTGGGAAGATGTAGGACCTCTAAAACTACCATGTGGTTTACAATGGGGCAGAGAAGGGATAAAATAATTAAGTGGGGTTTTTTTTGTTGTTTTTTTTAGGAAATTAACATTTTCAGATAAGAAACTGCTGGATTGCTGGAGAAGGCGTCAGTTCGATTGTCTAAATGGAACTGGCTATTACCACAATTGTCGTACAGAGGGCGAGTCTTGGTCACTAACAACTTGGCAGCCTCGACACTGTGGCATAAAATGACTGTTATAGAGCCTCCAGTTGATTTGGTTTGTAAAATACAACGGACAATCGTGAATTTTTTTTGGAGTGGGGCACACTGGATTCATGCTGCAGCAATTTATTTACCTGTCCATGAAGGAGGTCAAGGGCTGGTGGATGTGAGAAGTCGGTTGACAGCTTACAGGATACAAGCAGCACAAAGACTTTTATATCACAAAGACTTAGCTTGGGCCCATACTGCAAGACTAATTTTGAAGAACGCAGGTGGACTTGGTTTGGATAAACATTTGTTCATAATGGACTTGGAGAAAGTGAGTTTGTCAGAGATCTCTCTCTTCTATAAGTCAATGTTACAGTCCTGGAAAACAGTTTTTAAAGTGGACCGGAGTAGTGATGATACAAGACACTGGGTTCTGGAGGAACCATTATTTTTTAATCCAATGATCCAAACAAGGCTTTTGTCTTCAGTAAGTGTATCTACAGTTTTGAAGCGAAATGGGATTGTAAAACTGAGACACCTCTTGGATGATGATGGGTGGAAGCCGGCTGGTATCCTTAAAGAAATGACAGGATTGAAATCTGAACGTCTTGTATCAAAACTGATAGAGGAGATTTGGAGTGTCTTACCAAGTGGCCACAGAGAGTACATTAAAAGAGGTCGGTCGATGGACTTAAGAGACACAGAAAAGGAATATCTAAAAATCAAAGTGTCTCCAGTTATACTTGAGGAGAGCGTGGAAGTAAATATGGACTCGATTATGTCTTTTAAAACACCTCAGCTGGACTATTTTGAATCAACATCAAAGAAAGCAATTTACGATTCTTCAGTAAAAGTCATACATCAAAATTTTCTCAAGAGAATAAAAGTTTCAAAGTGGCCAAGATTGTTAGGATCAGATTTCCTTGTGAGGGACAGGTGGAGAGTCCTGTATAAGCCTCCCATAGAGAAGAGAACAGCAGATCTACAGACAGACATGTGGAGCACCTGAATTCAGCAGTGGGTGGTGAATGTAGATTTTGTGGAAAGCAAGAAGACTTAGAACATTTGTTTTTAAAATGTGGAAGATTACATGATCTTTTTAATTCTCTCAAGGATTTGTTTGGAAAATTTGATGAGCAATTTTCAGATAAAATATTTATAGGGGGCGTTAAGTATAGGTATTCAATGAGAAGGATGACATGCTTATTAAATTATCTGTTGGGAACAGCTAAATTAGCGATATGGAAAACTAGAAAGAATAAAGGAAAATAACTTGCAAATATTGATGTGGATATGATGTTTAGAAAGTTAGTAGGTGGAAGAATAAAAATCGAATTTGCCTATTATAAACTTGTTAATAATGAATTGGTTTTTTGTGATATTTGGTGTTTTAAAGACATCTTATGTGTGGTTTTTGAGGGTCAGTTGTTCTTGAATGTTTAATTTTTTATTTTGTGAGAATTACTATTATTGTGAATTTGTATGAGAGGTAATTTGTGATAAACATAAAATTGTTCTACATCCTCTCCACATTTCTGTCTCCCTCACCCTCTCTCTCTTGCTCTCTCTCTCTCTCTCTTGCTCTCTCTCTCTCTCTCTCTTCTAGTAAAAACACAGTGTAGACATGATAAATGTTCTGCCAAACCACACTCATCGTTTGCTGGTCATTTTTATGCAGCCGTCGGCCTCTGACGGTGTGTGTCTGGGACCGAGGGCTCCTGCGCCGCTGAAATCTCACTGTTTACCGCTCGTACTGTGCTTCGGGAGCGTCGCACGCAAAACCCCTCGGAATATAAATACATTTATCGATGAGTCTGGATTCATGTGGAGCGTCACGTATTAAAAGCCTCCTGGGAGGCAGAAGGAAGTGCACGGAAGAATGGTGACGGTTTTGGTTGTTATACATTCAGAGCTCATCAATCAGGCTGAAAAGGCCAGCTGTGTTCCTGCTGATTTATGAATTATGATATGATTTTATTGTTAGCGTTTAAAGCGATTGCCTCATCTGACCTGTTGTTTTATGGCCTCGAGTCTCAATATGGATTCATGATGGAGGGTCGTGTTAATTACTGATTGTTTAGGAAAATCTACTGTAAGTTTAATGAGGCAGAGATTGTTTCCTAACACACATCGCTAGTATTTTTTCAATCGCCAGGCCTCGTAATTTTCCACCGCTGTCTTCAGGCGCTCATTTACGACCTGCTGATCTATAAACAACACGCTGGCTTCAAACAATTATGCAAATCCCGTTCGGGAGATTTCCAGTGGGGTGAGAGGCGGATCAGACGCTCTCCTGTTGGAAAAGGTCTTGGTTTTTGTAGTGATTTACCCGGCTGTGCGCTTGTGATGTCTCTGTTTTGAAGTGCAAACTGAGGTTTTGTGTGAAGGATGATTATAAGTGAACGACATCAAATATGTGATGCTTTTCTCCAAAAGTGCTTTATCTATGTATAGCAGCATGCATCAGTACCCACTTATAAAGTGCTATAATGTTTACCAAACTTTTTTTCCAGCAAGGACGCATTAAATTGATCAAAGTTGACAGTAAAGGCATTTATAATGTTACCAAAAATTTCTGTTTCAGATAAATGCTGTTCTTCTGAACTTTCTGTTCATCTGTGAATCCTGAAAAATAAAATGTATCACAGTTTCCACAAAAATATTGTGCAGCATGACATTTTCAACATTGATAATAATGCAGAAAATGTTCTCTTTTTGAGCGCAGTCAGCATATTATTACCTGATTGCTGGAAGATCATGTGAAACGAAGACGGGGGAGTAATGATGCTGAAATACAGCTGCGCATCACAGAAATAAATGATATTTTAACAGATATTTGCATAGTTATTTTAAATTGTAATAATATTTCACATTTTTACTGTATTTTTGACTAAATTAATGCGGCCTTGGTGAGCAGAAGAGACTTCTTTTTAAATCATTTTAAATCTTACCAACTTCAAACTTTTGAATAGTTTTAACTTTGAAATCATAAGTATAAAAATTATATATTTTAACTTTATTGCAAAGCATCCAGATATATACAAATATATACATAGTTTGAGAACGTAGAGACTGGTTGGTGGATCTTATATCATGATTTTGGGTGATGCATGTTTTACATTTGCATTTATGCATTCGGCAGATGCTTTTATCCAAAGCAACTTTAAAGTGCACTCAAGTCTGTCACTCAAGGTGCTTTATCACTAAAAGTCATTTTTCAATGGAAAAAATTAATGTTTTTTTTATTTCTGGAAACCGCTGGTTACGTGTGACAAGGGAAGAAGTTCACAATATTAGAAAGCAGATCAAAAAAGCAAAGATAAAAACCAGGAACGTCTACTGTATGTTTGTCTTGAAGACTGACAAAGAAAGTTTTGGCAGTTTTATTTTATTATTTTCTTTTGTGCATGTGCTATGCTGTTCTGTAAAGGAATAGTTCACCCACAAACCTGCAGAAACTTTGCTCACCCTCAGGCCATCAAAGATGAGTTTGTTTCTTCATCAGAACAAATTAGGAGAAAGCTGCTCACCAACAGATCCTCTGCAGTGAATGGGTGCCGTCAGAATGAGAGCTGATAAAAACATCACAATAATCCACAGCACTCGTCCATCAGTTAACATCTGGAGAAGACAAAAGCTGAAACAAATCCAGCATTAAGACGTTTTTAACTAAAATACATTGAGTCCATAATCCATAATAACTCTTCCTCCAGTGAAAAAGTGTTCTGTTGTGAATCAGGAGAGAAATCTGCACAGATCAAACAGCGTATAAACAGCTCTGAACTAATATGTGGCTGGATTTGGATGTGAGAGACGACAGGAGAGGGATCCAATAGTGAGCAAGTGATGGAATGCTACATTTCTCCACATTTAGCGAGTTTTTGCAGGCAAACACCTCGCACTCAGGTTTTCTTCAGACAATATAAAAGCCTAGTTTGTGCAACAGTTGTTGGGTGTTTGTCATTCAATCTCTTATTCATCCGCTCTCCTCAGGGTTCTTGTTTTATGAGGACATCAGTAAGCCGGTGAGCAGGACAGAGGCCAGCGCTCTGAAGATTATAGTGGAGGAAGCTGTCATCTGTGCCAACCCGTCTGCCACCGTCAGCATCACAGGAGGATTCCGCAGGTAAACCCTCGAGATTACTGCTTTGTGCCCGTTTATGACAGTTCAGGAGTGTGTGATTGTGTTTTTTCAAAAAACCCTTTGCCTAAAGAAATATGTATTTGCTCAATATGTAATGTGGTTGTGTTTAAGGTAAAGAAATATCCCAGAAATCCCTTGGATTTACATGAATGGAGTGTTTTGAGTTTGTCTCTCTGTACTGTATCATGCAGCGGCTTAGAAGCCGCACACACACATACTGTATATATGTATATATGTATGTGTGTATATAAATATATATATATATATTTATATATACATTCATATATAGTTCTTAGTTTAGTATATCTATTTTAGTTTTTAAAAACTATAATTTCGTTTTATTCATACCACCAACAGACACAAACACATTAATCATTTAATATTTATAATACTTTTTATGATAAATATTGCAGTTGGATGTTCTACATCTTAAAATAGACAGTTGCATGTAAACAAGGAAATGATTTATGGTAATAAATGGTAAAAAAAAAACCAATGTGTTGGGGAAAGTTACTTTTAAAAGTAAGCATACAATATTGAATTAATCCTAAAAAAAAGTTCTAATTACGTACTTAGTGATTTTTACGCGAAAGTAATGCGTTATATTACTTTGCGTTACTTTGCGGTACTTTTTAAATGAGAGGCAGGGCTGATTGTTTTTAAGATAAGAGTTCTGTTTTTATAGCAAAATAAAACCCTTACAAAAAAGTGTAAGAATAAACCTCAGGCTGAAGCTAAAGTAAATACACGTCTGTACAGTAGAACGCAGCAGAAGAAACACTCTTCAGCAGTAAAAAAACAAAGCACAATTGTTAGTTTATCTAAAGTCAGTTTTGCTTATTAGTACGGTTGAACTGGATCATCAAAGGTCAGAGGCAAAGACATTGGTTAATAGAATGGGATTAGATACATTTGTGTTATGTAACATATTAATTATTGCAGGTTTGCGTCATATTCAGAGTTTGCATTTCACTGTTTTAATTAATTTTGATGAATACTAAATCTGTTTTTTTGTGAGTGGGATGAATTAATGCACATTCACATTTAGTCTAGAAATACAGTAGCATCATGTTCACACAGCGCACACAACTCCTCTGTACTTCAGATTTCTCCTAATATGGGGACAGGAGAGCTGTCAGTCAATAAACGGGAAAACAAAGTAACTGGCGTTACTTTTTTGAAAAAGTAACTCAGATATTTTCTGCGTTACTTTACTAGTTACTTGAAAAAAGTAATCTGATTACGTAACACGCGTTACTTGTAATGAGTTACCCCCAACACTCTATTTATATATATATATATACACAGACACACACATACAGAAAATTATCATTTATTTAGATTTTTATATTTAGATTAGATTATTTATTTGTTTAGATGCAACTGTTTTTTTTTTACATTCAAAAGTAAGATGTATTGGTAAGATGTTGCTCTTTTATAGTTCAGATGTCATGTGTTTTGCTTAAGTTTATCTCAAATGTTTCTCCCTAAAATCCTTTGGAGAAATACAAATAGACACAAATGAGTCAAAAGTTGATATAAAGTAAGAGTACAGAGCTGTACAATTATTATGGGTTAATCTGAGAAATTGTGGAGAATCTGATGTTCTTTCTCTCAGCTATTGAGAGTGAGAGGACCAACGTCCGAGAAGCAGGAGAGTTCAGAAAAAAAACCTCATTGCAGTCTAACAAAACTAATTGAGATATTAATGAGATCTCGTGTGATTTTGTGTCCTGTGTGTGTTTGCTGCTGTCATGCACTGAAGGTTTGTTTATTATTGATAGTCGAATTATGTTAGGTTTGTCTGTTTAAACTTGAGTGTCCTGTTCAGTCTGTCTGTGAGCTGAGCTGCACGCTTGTGGATTAATGTCACAGGATTCACTCGCGGCCCACGAATCAGCTGATTCCCTCAGAATAAACTGCGTGTCACATTACTACCATGTAAATGTAAGAAGGTGTTTGTTGTACCTCGAGGGTCCTTTCAGTCTATGAGAAAATGTGACCACAAGGTTATGCATCTTAAAAACATTCGACAGGCAGAAAATGCCAAACATCCTCATGCAATCATACAGTGTTTGTGAAGCATGAAGGAATTTCTGACATGAATATCCTTTCTGACGGTCTCGTCTGTAGTGTTTTGTTTGGTGCGGTTGTAAAGTTTCTCTTTCAGAGGTCAGCTGTCTGTACGGACACAGACGTTCTCGATTCTGTTGTTTTTGCTGCTCTTGGTCCTTCAGGCTCGCCGATGGTGATGAGAATTATGAGAAGAGAGGCACTCGACTGCTTTAAAACCTCCACGGGCTCATCTCGACATGCCATGCTTCAAATCCCATTTATGATGTTTTGTGTGCTTTGTAAGGAAAGGTGACGGTGGTATATATACATCTGGTGGAGTGTGCTATTTCTGGTGCGTTTGTTTCTGCAGGACTGTGTCTGATGATGCTTAAAATAGAAGCTGATGAATAAAAAGTTACAGTTACCTTTTCATTGTTAATCTCGGATCTGACCCCCCCCCCCCCCCCCCCCCCACTTTTTCCCCCCTTCTGTGTTATTGGTCACTCGGTGTTTGGGTGAATGTACTTTTTTTAATTTCAGGAAAAATCATGAAAATAGTTGTTTGTTCAATAAATTTTTTTCTTGTTATTTGAGAGAATGCATGGTACTAACGAATATTATGCATAAAGTATGCTCCTTTTTTTTCCTATTGAAAAAAGGTACCCTATTATTTTTTATATGTATTTTCAAGATGGCAAGGTGTTCTATTAAAATAGAGACAATTGTGCCTTTGAAATTCCAGTTTGGTTTTTTGAAGGCAGATTAGTGCCATGTGGTGGGAGTAAACAAAAGAAAAACATCTTCAATTCATTGGTTTAGCCACTAGATTCCTATATAGCTCCTAAATTCACTAGTTGTTTTTAAACAGTTGTGGATTTGGATTTATATTTAGACATTATCAAAGACAACTTTTTGTAAAGATTTAGATTTTTTTTGAAATGGTGGTTTGTGAAATGCCAGTTTCGCGATTAAGTTTAATACAGTCAACCCTGAAACGGAGAAAGACGTTTTGTACCATGACATCAAAGTTAAAACAACAAACTAGATAAAAAAAAGTTTGTCAAGACAAATTTTAGGTTGGCTTGAGAAAGCCTAGCCTGAAATTTTAAAGCAGTTGTAAAAGCCTGAAGTTTGAACATTTAGATAGATTAGACAGATGTTGATAACATGTTTTTAGCATGATTAGCCTGTTACAAGCATATTGTTGGCATGATTAGAATGTTACTAGCGTGATTAGCAAGTAACTGCATGTTGCTAGCATGTTTCTAACATGATTAGCATGTTTATAGCATGATTAGAAAGATACTAGCATGTTGGCTAGCATGTGTCTAGCATGATTAGCATGTTAATAGCATGGTGTAGCTGCTCATTAGGCAAGTAACTAGCATGTCACTACATTTTCTAGCATGAATTAGCATGTACTAGCATGTTGCTAGCAGGATAGCAAGAAAACTAGCATGTTTATACGAATAAATTGCATTGTTACTAGAATGTACCTAGCATGTTGCTTGCATGATTAACAAAAGTTATTAGCATGTCACTACCATGTTTCTAGCCATGATTTAGGCATGTTATAGCAATTTTGCTAGCATGATTAACAAGTTACTAGCATTTTGATAGCATGATTAGCAAGTAACTAGCATGTTGGTAGCATGATTAGCAAGTTACTACCATGTTGTTAACATTTTTCTAGCATGATTAGCATGTTACTAGCATGGTGCTAGCATTACTATCAAGTTACTAGCATGTCACTAACATGTTCCTAGCATGATTAACATGTTACTAGCATGTTGTTAGCATGATTAGCAAGTTACTAGCATGTCACTTCCATGTTTCTAGAATGATTAGCATGTTACAAGCTGTGCTAGCATGACTAGCAAAAGTTACTAGCATGTTGCTAACATGTTTCTAGAATGATTAACATGTTACTAGCATGTTGATAGTATGATTAACAAGTAACTAGCATTTTGTTAACATGTTTCTAGCATGATTAACATGTTAATAGCAGTTTCTAACATGATTAGCATGTTACTATCATGTTTCTAGCATGATTAACAAGTTACTATCATGTTGCTAGCATTTTTCTAGCATGTTTAACAAGTTGCTAACATGTTTTCTAGCATGATTAGCAAGTTACTAACATGTTTCTAGCATGATTAGCAAGTTACTAGCATGTTTGCTAGCATGATTAGCAAGTTACTAACATGTCGCTAACATGTTTCTAGCATGATTAGCATGTTACTAGCATGTTTTAGCATTATTAGCAAGTTACTAGCATGTCGCTAACATGTTTCTAGCACGATTAGCATGCGCTAGCATGAAAACAAGTGAATAGCCTGTCAATTAACTGTTCTAGCATGATTCGCATGTTTTCGAGTTGCTAGCTGATAAAAGTTACTAGTAAATGTTGCTAGAATGCCGTTTCTAGAATGATTAGATGTTACTAGAATGGTTATAGCATGTTGCTAGCATGGTTAGCAAAGTTACTAGCATGTCGCTAACATGTTTCTAGCACGATTAGCATGCTACCAGCATGTTGCTAGCATGTTACTAGCATGACTAGCAAGTTACTAGCATGTCGCTAACATGTTCCTAGCATGACTAGCAAGTAAGTAGCATGTCGCTAACATGTTTCTAGCATGATTAGCATGTCGCTAGGATAGATAGATAGATCGGTTTTTCTTCTCTGAATTGTCAGTTTGTCGCAATTTAAACTTTTTTACTCGAGGTTAACTCTCAGCAGTTTATAGCACAGATTGCTGAGTAGCACAATTTTGGACTTTTTTTTTACACGCAATTTGTTTGATTATCTTAACATTTGACCCTTTTTCCTCAGTAAGTACGAGTTTTTTTCCTCCAGTGTGCAGTTTAAATCTCACAGGTTTTGACTTTCTTCTCACGCGTATCATATATCACATATTCTCAAATACATCATTTCTGAGATGTCTTTTCGTCTCAGAAATGAGAGTCTATTTATGATTATTTTTATTATTATTATTATAGTGTTGAATAAGTTGAAATGACCTTTTTTATGATTTTATTGCGTGGCATAAATAGCTGTGCTTCTATAGTCTGATGCCATCCCTTTAAAGGCTGATATATTTGGAAAGTAATACTGACCTGAAACCCTGAGGAATAAGATCAGTGCAGAATTGCAGATGTTTTGTTGCGATACGGAGCCGTTATTCCCAGATAGCATGGTCCTGACACGCAGATAAGTGTGTTAACGTGAAGACCGCGCTGTCGCCGTGCACCTTATCTTGTCGGTAGTGCTTTATTTCAGCCTGGCTTTTTATATCTCATTTGCTTTGTAGATCGTGTTGATGTGCTTTAGTTCTTGCCGGATGAGAGATATTATTAGCTCGGGCTGAACAGATGTCACAACCGCGCGTCTCCTGCTCAACAGATGACAGATGCAGCGCAAATGAAAACGAAAGGCGACAGTGTTTTATAGTATCTCAAAGAACTGGAGACCGTGACTTTGAGACGTCAGTGTTAATGAAGTTTGATGGCTTTAATCTGTCAGCTGGCGATGTTTTATCGGCTTCACAATAGAGTCACAAAGTCAAATTGAGACGTGTGTTTGATTTATTATGTGAGCTAACATACTGCTAGTGTGCAAATGGCCTCGGGCTTCTTTCAAAACTAAGAGAGAAATGTCTGACTCTGAATCGTCCTGGAGCGAGCAGACTCACCGCAGACCTCCAGCCTGTTCTGACTTTGGACGTTTTATCTTTTTCTTGCTGATCAGACTTCAAGCAGATAATGAAATATCCCAGAAATCCCTTAGACTTACACTGATGGAGTGCTCTGAGTCTGGCTCTCTGTCTGTGTATCAACTGTTAGAAACCGATCAGAAACACCTAGCCATTATATATATTATTATCTATATATATTGTAATATTTTAGTTTATTAATAAGTTAGAAGATTTTTGATTATGCACACTCAAATAAATAAATACCAGTTAGAATTGATTTTACCATCAAAATAGAAGTGACATTTAGTAATAATTTATTTATTGTGATATGCATAATATATATATGTAAACATCTGCATTATACAAAATATATGTATAATAGATAATTAATAAATTACTAAAATAAATAAATAATTGCATTAGCAAGTAAATAAACTAATGCATGCTTTCTTCACTATTTGTCACTGTAAATGTATAGACTTTATTATTTGAAGTGTGCATCAACAAACTGTAACTTAATATGATTCACTAAAAATATATACAATTTTCCATTATATATATATATATATATATATATATATTATATATGTGTGTGTCCGATTCATATGTTACATATAATTATACAATATACATCTATGTGGATAATAAATTAATAATTAATTAATAAAAAATAGAAAATAAGTAAAATAGTTTTTATTTATATGCATTATCAATCAATAAATAAATTACATATTTCACTTAATGTGATGGAAAATAAAATTATCTGTATTTATTTGATGTGTGGTGCATAAACAAAATATTTTAACTTTTATAAACATTAAAAAATTTACAATCTATATATATATATATATATAATTATATATATTATATATATATTTATCATATTATCTATATATATATAGATATAATATATATAAAATATATATATATTCTAGATACATACAAACACACACATACATATATATATATTGTGACCCTGCACCACAAAACCAGTCATAAGGGACTTTTATTTTTTAAATTGAGATTTATACATAATCTGAAAGGTGAATAAATAAGCTTTCCATTGATGTAATGGTTTGTTAGGAGCGGACAATATGAAAATCTGGAATCTGAGGGTGCAAAAAAATCTAATATTGAGAAAATCATCTTTAAAATAGTCCAAATGAAGTTCTTAGCAATGCATATACTAATCAAACATGAAGTTTTTATATATTTACGGTAGGAGATTTACTAAATATCTTTCATGGAACATGATCTTTACTTAATATCTAATGATTTTTGGCATAAAAGAAAAATCTATAATTGACCAATACAATGTATTTGAATATATATATATTGAACCTAAAACATGAAAAATTAGGAAGCTGAACTCGTCATTATATATATATATATCTATATTATGTGTGTGTGTATAGACCTTATATATACAGATTAAATCTCGTTTAGGCTCCATTAGATGATGTTCATGCTGGGTTTACTACAGAGGTTTACCTCTGTGTGTGTGTAAATCTGGATTTTAGCTGTGTGATTGTGATTTGTAATTGCTGAAATGAATTGTAATGAATGGACGGATGTGAATGATGCAGCGCTGAGCAGTTGAAGACGATTACAGATAGATATCAAACCATCTCAGACCTTCAGTGTTCCACTGTGGCGCATCTGCAAAAAATAAGCATACATAAAGCATACACAATAAAAAATAAGCATACATAAAGAAATACATGCCCAGATTTTGTTGCTCTATAGAGCCGTCACAATCCCTCGAGCTGACTTTTGACATTGACGGAGGGTGTAATTGAGCAAGTGTGTTGAATTCAGCGAGGTTTTGACTATAGAGCTATTAGTCACGGGTGCTATATGAGTTTTCCTCACATGACACTTCTCTATATCTCAGGATGACTAACGTGACTGAGCATCAGTGTAACAGGATTACGACAGCGAGAAAACATCATGTTTACCTCCGAAACAGTCTTTTTAAAACTTTACAGCTCAAAATGCAAATCTGCAGTTCTGTCGAGGCTAAGCTCTGTCGAAATCTGCTATTTGAACTTCGGCAGGCTTCGCACGTTGGCCGTGACGGGTTTAGTGATGTCTGGATTTACCTCTGTGTGCCGTACGAATAGTTTCTGCTTTAACATCTACAGAGGATCAGGATATACACTTTGACAGACTTCACAGCCGAATGCGGCGAGATGGCAGGGGTTCGAGACTTTGCTTCTGAAGAGATGTTTGTTCAACTGCAGGTGAAGCAACATGAATCATTCATTAATGACAGTCATACAGTGGCCCGGAAAACTACACTTACAGATGTCTGGATGTCATTACATTAGACCAGGGTTTCCTAAACTAGATGAAAAGCGAATAATTGATTCAATCCTAGATAATGGATAATATTTAATGCAGGGTTTTTGTGAGTCTTAAAAAGTTCTTATGAATATTAATTCGCCCTTCCACAGTTAAAGGTCCCATATTGTCAAAATGGAAATTTCCTGGCTTTTTTCACGATTACTGAGGTCTAGGGGCTATTTAACTACCATAACAGTCAGTCCACAGTAAAATGCACACAGCCTGCTTAAAGTTCTAGCTATTTTTCACGAACCGTTGTGACTTCCGTAAAAAGTTGACGTCAGAACTACACAGTCACCGCCTTCAGTCACCACCCCTAGCACCGCCCACCGTCCCACTCTCCTTTAGCCAAACCCTCAGACAACATTACGTCCATGCCATTGCTGAGCAACAACAACACGGAAACATGTCGAAAAGGTTAACTTTAACCACAAAACCAGATCGGCCGACCTGTAATGTTACACTCTCACTCAAAGGATGGACGATCTGACAGGATTGTTACTATGAGGTGATCACATCTAACGTGTAACGTATAGTAAAGACAAACTCACCGTGTCTATCTAGTCATGATGAAGATTTCAATTTCAGCAGGCAACTATTTTTTCAGCTACATTATTGTTCCAGCCACAATTAATCACAACAATGTATATACAATTACAAATGATTATATATAAATCGTCAGTTTGCTGTTTTACACACATGCACACAGACATTATTTCATACACGACATAGTCGTGAGATGCAAGAAACATAGACATATGGCAAGAAATCTGTAGACACGCCCATAACAACAAAAGACAATACTTTATTGAACCTTTTCTGATAAGAAGTGTGCGCTGCAAACGCGAGCATTTTTGACGATCGTTTCTGTCCAGTCTGCTTGTTTTATCACATTTAACCACTGCTGTCGTCGGTTTTTTGTCTGGCAGTGGCAGCAGATATACGATCAAATTTCTAATTTAAGGTTGTATTACGTCGATTCTGACACCCAACATCACAAGATGATATTTTAAGCTCCTCATGTAGCTGAATCTGCGCTGGTTTGAATGGGCCGCCTCCAGTTTCCCCTTTGTTTTGCTGCCTCCAGCTAGCGCTGTGACATCGGCTGACCCTAGTTACCTGTGGTTGGCCTGGCCGTGCGTCACTCAGAAAACAACAGGCCAATCAGAAGAGAGGCTCATGAATATTAATTAGACAGGCCAAAATCAACCTGTTCTCAGCAGAGCTCATGAGAAAGGAGCTGTAAAAATAAATTATACCGCAAATATATTATTTTAAGGGACATCAAAACCTAAAATAAAACTCAAGAAAGGTGTACAATATGTGACCTTTAAGGCCTTAAAAAGGTCTTAAACTGGAGCAGAAAGTCTTGAATGCATAAAGTCGTGGCATTGAATGTTGCATGCATTGCACAGACAAAACACAAATATATCATTAGAATTTTTGTTTTCCATGAAACTACACTTACTAATGTCTGGATTATTATTGGATTTCATTAGATCTGGGTCTCCCAAACTGAAAATTGTGAGCTGATGAAAAGCGAATAATGAATTAAATCCTAAAAATGTTCCAATAAAATAAAATAAATTAATAATACATAATAAGGCTTTTCAGAACTGTTTTTGAGGCCCTAAAAAGGTTTTGAAAGTCTTAATTTGTCCTTCCACAATGAAGCCTTAAAAGGTCCTAAATTGGAGTTATAAGTCGTAAATCATGAAGTCATGGTTATTAAATGTGGATTGCAAAAACAATAAAAAAAATAAATACATCAAAATTAAACACACCAAATAAATAACGTGGAGTATTTTTAAATCATGAATTGATAAAAAATAGATAATTAATTAAATCCTAAATATGTAAAATAAAAAAAATAAAAAGATAATAGATCAATTTTTAATACAGGGTCGTGGAGGAGGAATTGGAGGTGTATTGGTATATATATATAATCTATAATATACTGTATATATATATATAATATACATATAGGGCTTTGTCAAGAGATTACAACATTTTTTATCAGATTAATCACTACCCTTTTTCTGTGATTTAATCGCACACTTCATGAAATTAAGAATAGACCATTTATCTTGTTTCAAATGGTTATTTTGTCATCATTTGCTATATTCAGCAAAGTAAAAGTAAAAAGATTGAAGGGTGATTCTCAAAAATCTGTATTTTCTGCAAGCTTTTTTCAAGATAAATGTAGATGTCTTTCCAAAAAAGGACTCCAAAAGAACAAAGAACCAAATTATATTAAGGAGCCATATAATCAATTGAAAGAAAAAAACAGATCTATATATATATATCTGAATTGTATAGTATGTGTACAGTGCAACAGCAAAGAGCTTTTTTTTTTTTACTTTTTAGAGAAGCCAAGTTGCGATACCAAACAGCACCACATGGAGATGAAAAAAAAAACTAAACCAACCGCCTGCTTACTGCATATATCTACTACAGTACACGCATCCATTCAGTATAATTAAACACAGCAACATAAACATGACAAATCAAAACATTATCGTGAATGTGTGTGGAAACAACGTGAATGTACGGAAATGTCTGTGCCTGTGCATAAATACAATGTGCGATCAGTGCGTCAAGAGCACTCATACACGCGGACTCACGCGTGCTTACTTACCTAAAAAGAACATTTTTTTGTGTTTTTGGTGTAATGAAATGTGTTTATGTGATTTAAGGTTAAAAAAACAAAATATTTTCAACATACTGTACATGATTGTTTCTCCTCTATGCCACGCCTTTCTAAAACGCGTCGATTTTTAAAAAGCTCATCGGTCTGAAAAGCGATGGTGTGCTGTGATTGGCCAGCTATCCAAAGCATTGTGATTGGCCGAAAACCTCAAGCGTGTGACGGAAATGTACGCCCCTCACATACTGTTATGGCCGTTTTAGTCCGTGAAGTTTAGCGACGAGACAAAAACATAAAAAACCCATTATAAACGAGGCATTTGTGTCATCCAATGAGGACATAATTACGGATTATAATGACATACACTGTCTTTTTACACGTTGCATCGCACCACGTAAACATAAAACTCTGTCTGCATTGTGATCGGAGAAATGACAAACAACAAAAGCTACTCTACACTGCTCAAAATCTGCGTTTGAATCATTAGTGGCAACGAAAAACACAGCGGCTTAGCGTGAGGGGAAGCCCCGGCTTAGAGTGCGCTGAGGCCGGGATAGAGTGAGATGAGGCTGGCTGGACTTCGCTTTGTCCACGGTGAAGGTTGATGTATTTCCTCAGCGAGCAGCACAGATCAGCTCTAGGCTTGAAGAAGCGGATATCGTCCTCTTTTGGGAAGACCCAAAGTAAGTTAGTTTCGCTTTCACAACGAAACACACAGCGCCTTCAGACATGGCGGCGGCGGCAACAACAAAACTACAGCAATAATAAAAGTTAAGCCTTCTTTCTTTGAGTGAACATTTGAGCGGCGTTATGCAAAATCTTCCCACACAGTGACGTAGACAAGTGGGGGCGTGTTAGAACGAGACGTTTTATGTAGGCGTGGCTGACTCTTAACTTTATAAAGAATATCTCTTTGGTTTTGAGACTTAGTCTTTGCAACTTCAGGAATCTTATCAATGCACAATCAGCTTGTAACACTCCAAAGAGAAAGGAAAAATTGAAATCGATCATATGACCCCTTTAACGTTGACAGCCCTAATAATAATACAGTAACCATATATATTATAATTTATTTTATTTTTCCCCTTGTTTTCTAAATAAACTATCTAAACATTCTTAAATCTTGACACACTTACTTGAGATGAAAATTAAAGATGAAAAGTCTTGTTTTTTGAGAAATTGAACAAAATTTAGTTTATGCCTAAAACAAGAACAAATATCTATGAAGATAACGGATCGTTATGATAAATGTCTTATTAAAAATGTTTTGCTACTGAAGTAAATGCATCTTGATTTACGAAACTTGACATTTACATTGGAAACAAGACAAAAATACTGATGAAAAACATGACTTTTTGCAGTGTGATCGGAATATCTAGTAAAAGCTATATATAATTTTATTTTTAAACTTTAAAGCTTTGTTAATACAAGACATTTTTGTTTAGAGACCATGTTGACAATATTGTGTTCCATTCAATTTATTCCTTACATTTTCTTCATACTGTCCATATACAGTTTACAACTCAAGAGACACACTGTGAATTTGAAAATTAAGATAATGTTGTCTATTAATTCAACTTTGGATGAGGAAAAACAACCAGATTGCTAATATTTTGTGTGAATCTTATGCTTTTGAAAAGGCCATTAATCAATTCTTTCGACATTGCCTGATACACCGTTTGAGCTCAGATGAGACGAGTGTGAGATTAATGAGACAGACTGACGTCAGCGTTTGTCTCTGACTGACGTCTGTTGAGTTTGTAAGTGAAATGAAGGCAGGACTCATAGCAGAAAAGCTGCTCTGCTGTAGCGGGACAGAACGTTAATGTGTTTGAATTTGAGCTGATTGGAGGTAAAGTGAATTTATGCTGATGGTTTTTCCGTGTGCAGCTGTGGTGGTTTCACTGTCGGACAGAAAAAAGATGTGCTTAAAGCTTCATTAGAAATGTAAAGGAACGTGGATAAGTGATATCCTCTGATCAATTACCCAGAGAAATGACTGCACTGTCCTGAGCGGCTCAGAGCCGATATTAAAACTAATGTGTACCATAGGCGACATGATATGCACGGTGAAATATGACCAGAAATGATTTTGCAATGTTGGATTGACACAGAATTTTTACTAAACTCTGAAATCTGGGAAGAAATTGTGAGGCGTGTTTGCCATTCAGTCGCCACCATCGCTATGGGAGATTACTATGGTGTTGCTATGCTGTTTCTGGTGTGTTGTAGGAGGTTACTATGGTGTTGCTGTGCAGTTGCTATGGTGTTTCTGTGTTTTTAGTGTGTTGCTATGCAGTTGCTATGGTGTTGTAGGAGATTACTATGGTGTTGCTATGGTGTTGTAGGAGATTACTATGGTGTTGCTATGGTGTTGTAGGAGATTACTATGGTGTTTCGATGGTGTTTGTAGGAGATTACTATGGTGTTGAATATGCAGTTTCTGGAGTGTGTAATGAGATTACTAGGTGTGTGCTATGGCAGTTGCTAGGTGTTGTAGGAGATGACGATTGTGTTGCTAGTCTGTTCCTGGAGTGTTGGAGGAGATTACTATGGTGTTTGCGATGCAAAGTTGCTATATTGTTGTAGGAGATTACTATGGTGTTGCTATGCAGTTGCTATGGTGTTGTAGGAGATTACTATGGTGTTGCTATGCAGTTGCTATGGTGTTGTAGGAGATTACTATGGTGTTTGCCTAGCTTTGGTTTTTGGAGATGGTGTTTGCTAGGCAGTTTGCTATGGTGTTTGTCGGCAGATTACTAGGTGTTGCTAATTCAGTGTTCTGGAGTGTTGTTAGAGATTACTAATGGTGTTGCTATGAGTGTTGAGGAGATTCCTATGGTGTTGCCTATTGTGTTGTAGAGATTCCTCTGGTGTTGAAAATACTGCAGTTTCTGGAGTGTTGTAGAGGTCTTTTTGCTATGGTGTTGCGAGCAGTTGCTATGGAGGTTGTAGGAGATTATATGGTGTTTGCTATGACAGTTCTGGGTGTTGTAGGGATTACGATGGTGTTGCTATGCAGTGCTTTTGGTGTTACGAATGCAGTTTCAAGAGTGTTGTGGGGATTACTATGGTGTTGCTATGCAAGTTTGGTAGGGTGTTAATATGGCGTTGCTAGAGTGTTGAGGGGCTGACTATTATGTTGCATGCTTGTATGTGGGAGATGGGAGTTGCTACGCCCTTGGCTATGGGTTGTGGAAAATTACTATATTGTGCTATCTGTTGTTGAGATTGGTGGGCTACACCGTTACTATTGTGTTTTAAGGATATTATTAGGGTTGCTTATGGGGTGTGGAGATGGTGTTCTACGCAGTTGACTATGGTTTTGTAGAGATTACATAACGTTGATTGCTATGCATTGCAGGTGTTGTAGGCGATTACTAGAGTGTTGCGAGCAGTTTTGCGAGAGTGTTGTAAGAGATTCCTATAGTTTGCTATGCGTTTTTGAGGATATGTTGCTACACCGTTGCTATGGTTGTTGTCAGGAATTACTACGGTGTTGCTATGCCGTTTGCTAGAGTTGTGTTGTAGGATATTATTATGGTGTTGCTATGCTGTTGTTGGAGATGGTGTTGCTACACAGTTGCTATGGTGTTTGTAGGAGATTACGTATGTGTTTCAATGCAGTTGCTAGAGTGTGTAGGTATGAGCTTACTTAGTTTTCTATGCAGTTCTAGCGTGTGGTAGGAGATACCTAGTGTTGCGATGGCTGTTTTTGTTTGGAGATGTGCGCGTCCCCATTGAACCATATTACCGTTGTTGTCACATCTATGATAACCGGGTGGGAAAATTTTCTCACCGGCACAACCCTAATTTTAAATGGTTACTCTGGTTGTTGCTATGCAGTTGCTAATGTTGTTGGAGGAGATTACTATGGTGATTGGCTCTTTGTTTCAGATTATGGTTTGTAGGTTATTAAGTTATTTTAAAGGGGTCATATGATGCGATTTCAAGTTTTCCTTTCTCTTGGAGTGTTACAAGCTGATTGTGGCATAGATAAGATCCCTGAAAGACTAAAGTCTCAAAACCAAAGAGATATTCTTTATCAAAGTTGAGATTCTGCCACGCCCCCCTAAAACGGCTGGTTCTAACACGCGCCCCCACCTGTCTACCTCACTATGTGGAAATATTTGCAAAATGCTGCCCAAATGTGCACGCAAAGAAAGAAAGGCGTGGTTTCAAGTAACCGCAGTTAGTGTTGATGCAGCATGTCAGGGAGACACTGTGTGTTTCTAGACGAAAGCAAAAGCACTTTATTTGGCCTTCCGGAAGTAGATGCATTTAGGAATCTTTAAGATTACTTACAACAGAACAGCAATGCATTTTATGGATGACCGGTAATTCTGACTTTGGAGGTAATTCTGACTTTGCTATGACCATCTGGCGCTTCTGAATCAGCTACTGATTTTTTATTAGTTTAAGTATTTGCTACTGACTGTTCAAAGGCAGATTTGTGTGTGTGTGTGGAGTGTGTGGGAGAATAGGATAGCGGAGAGAGTTGTGTGTGTGTGTGTGGTGTGTGTGTGTGTGTGTGTGTGTGTGTGAGTGTGAGAGAGAGAGCGGTCTGTGTGTGTCTGTGAGAGAGAGAGAGAGAAAGAGAGAGAGTCACATCACAAACACATACCAGCTTCATCACTGTGTCTGTCACGAGACTCTGTTCCCCTTTCGGGCTGTCTTTACATTTATTTTGAAAGATGAAGCTCGCGATTATGGTAAGGGGCGTTACATTTCTGACGAGTGCTTGCGGTGTTTGGCCAATCACAATGCACTGGGTCAGCTGGCCAATCAGAGCAGACTGCGCTTGTCGGAAGGGGGGACTTTGTTGAAAACGAAGCGTTTAAGAGAGGCGGGTAATAGAGGATCTACAATAATGTATAGTATTTGAAAAATTATGTGTTTTTTAAACATTAAAGCATGTCAACATAGTCTGTTACACCAAATACACAAATATGATCTTTAAATTGCATCATATGACCCCTTTAAGTGGTTTCTTACTGTGTCAAGTGAAAAGTCTAATCATTTGTTGTTGTTTTTTAATATGACCATTAGTAATAGCAGTGGTTGACTTGCCAAACACTTCTAATAACTGATTTCATGAATGAGTTTAGGAAGAGCTGTTATTTCTGTGTGCTTGATAAAGACTTGTGACATCACTCTTCTTCTTGCAGTCTCATCTTCTCTCACATCTCTGTATTTTTAGCCTGTGAAAGTGACAGAAGTCAGAGGGGTTTAATTTAGCATTTCAGCTTTTAAGCTCTTCTGAAGATGTGTGATGTCTGAGAAGCAGAATGCCGTCTCTAACACCAGCGTATTTCACTATGACAGCAAATAAATAGCTGTCATGTAATATCTAGTAATTCTAAAATGATTTTCAGGAGCTCTTTATGGGTGTGCGGCACTAGATCAGCCGTATGGATTTGCACTTTATGAAAGACTTACAGTGTGTATTAGTGCATATATTATAGTTACCCGTATAATACGAGTTCACCCAAAAATAAACATTGGGACATTACAGTCTTGCTGTGCGGTCACTTTCACAGGCTATGCAGGTGTTGTAGGACATTATAGTGTTACTATGCGGTTGCTGGGGTGTTGTGGGACATTATGGTGTGTTGCTATGCAGTTGCTGGGGTGTTGTGGGAGATTACTATGGTGTTGTTATGCGGTTGCTGGGGTGTTGTGGGAGATTACTATAGTGGTATTAGCGGTGTGCATGGTGTTTGGTACATTATAGTGTTGCTATCAGTTTGCTGGGGCGGAGGTTTGGTGGGAAATTTACTAAGTGTTATTCTGCGGTTGCTGGGGTGTTGTGGGACATTATAGTGTTGCTATGCAGTTGCTGGGGTGTTGTGGGAGATTACTATAGTGTTATTATGCGGTTGCTGGGTGTTGTGGGACATTCGGTTTTTCTATGCAGTTTGCGGCTGGGTGTTTTGCTGTACATTATAGTGTTGCTTATGGTGGGGCTGTGGGTGTTTTGGATATTACTCTAGTGTTACTATGTGCGTTTCTGGGGTGTTGTGGCATTTTGTTGCTAGGCGTTGCTGGGGTGTTGTGGGAGATTACTGTAGTGTTACTATTTGGTTGCTGGGGTGTTGTGGGAGATTACTATAGTGTTATTTTTTCCTCCCTGATGCGGTTGCTGGGGTGTTGTGGGAGATTATAGTGTTACTATGTGGTTGCTGGGGTGTTGTGGGAGATTACTATAGTGTTACTATGCGGTTGCTGGGGTGTTGTGGGAGATTACTATAGTGTTACTATGCGGTTGCTGGGGTGTTGTGGGAGATTACTATGGTGTTGATATGCGGTTGCTGGGGTGTTGTGGGACATTATAGTGTTGTTATGTGGTTGCTGGGGTGTTCTGAGTGGTTGTGTGTGTGTTGCTATGCGGTTGCTGGGGTGTTGTGGTAGATTGCTATGGTGTTGCTATGGCGCGGTTGCTGGGTGTTGTGGTAGATACTATATGTTATTATGACGGTTGCTGGGGGGTTGGGGACATTATGTGTGGCATGCAGTTGCTGGGGGTGTGTGGTAGATACTTAGGTTTAATTCATTGCTGTTGCTGGGGTGTTCTGAGTGATCGTTAGTGTGTTGCTATGTGGTTGCTGGGGTGTTGTGGGAGATTACTGTAGTGTTACTATTTGGTTGCTGGGGTGTTGTGGGAGATTACTGTAGTGTTACTATTTGGTTGCTGGGGTGTTGTGGGAGATTACTATAGTGTTATTATGCGGTTGCTGGGGTGTTGTGGGACATTATGGTGTTGCTATGCAGTTGCTGGGGTGTTGTGGGACATTATAGTGTTGCTATGTGGTTGCTGGGGTGTGGAGATGACTATGTGTTACTACTGCGTGCTGGGTGTTGTGGGACATTTATGGTGTTGGCTAGCGTTTGCTTGGGGTGTTGTTGGAGCTTATATAGTGGTTGCTTATGGCTGTTTGCGGGGGTTGTGGGACTTATGGTGTTGCTAGCAGTTGCTGGGTGTGTTGTGGGACATTTTAGTGTTGCGAATTTGGTTGCTGGGAGTGTTGTGGTAAGATTACTATAGTGTTTACTATGCGGTTGCCTGCTGGGGTGTTGTGGTACATTAGGGTGTTGCTATGCGGTTGCTGGGGTGTTGTGGGAGATTACTATGGTGTTGATATGCGGTTGCTGTTGTGGGAGATTACTATAGTGTTGCTATGTGGTTGCTGGGGTGTTGTGGGAGATTACTATGGTGTTGATATGCGGTTGCTGTTGTGGGAGATTACTATAGTGTTACTATTTGGTTGCTGGGGTGTTGTGGGAGATTACTATAGTGTTACTATTTGGTTGCTGGGGTGTTGTGGGAGATTACTATAGTGTTACTATTTGGTTGCTGGGGTGTTGTGGGAGATTACTATGGTGTTGATATGCGGTTGCTGTTGTGGGAGATTACTATAGTGTTACTATTTGGTTGCTGGGGTGTTGTGGGAGATTACTATAGTGTTACTATTTGGTTGCTGGGGTGTTGTGGGAGATTACTATAGTGTTGCTATGTGGTTGCTGGGGTGTTCTGAGTGGTCATTGGTGTGTTACTATGCGGTTGCTGGGGTGTTGTGGTAGATTGCTATGGTGTTGCTATGTGGTTGCCTGGGTGAATCTGTGGGAGATTAATGGGTTCTATGCGGGTGCTGGGTGTTGTGGGAGTTACTATGTGTTACTATGCGGTTGCTGGGGGTGTTGTGGAGATTACTATAGTTCTAATGGCGTTTGCTGGGGTGTTGTGGGACATAATGTGGTTGCTATGCGGTTGCTGGGGGTGTTTGTGGGAGATTATATAGTGTTACTATGCTGTTGCTGGGAGGTTTGTGGGCAGTATTGGTTCCTATGCGGTTTTGCTGGGGTATTGTGGGAGATTGCTATGGTGTTGATATGCGGTTGCTGGGGTGTTGTGGAGATTCTAGTGTGTTACTATTTGGTTGCTGGGGTTGTTTGAGATTGCATGGTGTTGACTATGCTGTTTGCTGGGTGTTGTGGGGAGATTGGCTATTGTGTTGATATGCGGTTGCGGGTGTTGTGGGAGTTACTCATAGTGTTACATGCTGTTGCCTGGGGTGTTGTGTGGACATTATATGTTGCTATGCAGTTGCTGGGTGTTGTGGAGAATACTGTAGTTGGTTACTATTGGTTGCTGGGTGTGTTGTGGGAGAATTTGCTTGGTGTTGCTATGCGGGTGCTGGGGTGTTCTGATTGGTTGTCATTGTGTTGCTATGCAGTTGCTGGGGTGTTGTGGGAGATTGCTATGGTGTTGATATGCGATTGCTGGGGTTTTGTGGGAGATTACTATAGTGTTGCTATGCAGTTGCTGGGGTGTTGTGGGAGATTACTATACTGTTACTATGCGGTTGCTGGGGTGTTGTGGGAGATTACTGTAGTGTTACTATTTGGTTGCTGGGGTGTTGTGGGAGATTACTGTAGTGTTACTATTTGGTTGCTGGGGTGTTGTGGGAGATTACTGTAGTGTTACTATTCGGTTGCTGGGGTGTTGTGGGAGATTGCTATGGTGTTACTATGCGGTTGCTGGGGTGTTGTGGGAGATTACTATGGTGTTGCTATGTGGTTGATGCAGTAAATTAATTGATGTCAAACCTGGCAGAATAACCTTGAATCCAAGTGCAAATGAGATTTGAAAGCTGTTGCATAATGGACGGTTTTCAGTAAATAATGTCTAAACTTCACTCTGTTCCTAATAGAAAGTTACTTTTTGAGTCTGTTTTAAAAAAAATTCCCTGTGCTGCATAAACATCTCATTCAGGTTTGAATAAGAAGACAGTGAGTAAAATAACAATGTTTATTTATTGAATGCAATGTAAAACACATGCTTACATGCAAAGACATTTAGCCATTAAAATTACTCAAATGTAATGTGACCTTATGCACTTCAGTGTGTGTCATTGTGTCCTAACAGTCTGAATGGACTCCAGCATTAGCATGCCTTTTAAAGCTATTATATTTTGTTTAGCAGTGAGTTTATATGCGTGTGTTTGCGTTTAGAAGTGACTGCTAATGCAGCTCTGTGGATAAGCTGAACTCCCACACACTAGCGCTGGACTTTAGCACATTAGCAATGCTTGTTGAGTTCTAAATGAACATTGTCACATCGCCTCGCCCACTCAATAAGCTCCTTTAAAATGACCCGCGAGACCTTCTCTTTTCACTCAGTTTCAGTCTGTTGCCATTAGCTATAGCGCGACAGACTAATGCTGCCTTCAAGACGCGTTGGAGTGATTGTATTTACAAGATGAGCTCACACGAGCGCCACCATAATGACCGTATCAGTGGAAGCTAATTTGGTATTGATCGTGAACTTTGATTGTGTAATTTGATGAAGAACAGTGATAGATTTGGACCGGAAATGCTCATTTACCTGGTTTATGACAGACTTTATTTCCTTTTATTCATGCTAATGATGATTTGTACCGTTAAAATAAACTTTAGTTTTTATATTTTTAAAAAACATGTTTATAGTATTTGTACTGTACTGTAGTGTTGTTTTATTTTTACGGTATTTCTAAATTAATAATATGTAACTATTTTATTTTCTCTCTCAATGAAATTTTGCCCCGGTGCAATTTATAGTCAGGTGTGACCAGTGCTATTATTGTTAACTAAAACTATTAAAACTTGATTTTGTTAATAATAAAAAGATAGAACGGGGAGTACTTATACTAATTCAAACAAGGGACTAATGACTAGATTAACAGAACACAGGTGAACAGAATGAACTAATCAAAACACAAGGGAAAACTAGGTCAAGGAACTCAAGTGAAACAAACTCAAAGTTCATGAACAAAACATAACCGTGACAAAAAGCATATAACAAAAGTACCAAAACCTAAACTTAAATTATAATGATAACTAAAAATATAAAATAACTGTTAATTCAATATTACTCAGTATTATAATCTATATACCACTAGTAAACATAACACTTGGATAGACGAATAAAAAAAATCAACCAAAATAACAAATATATATAATCGTTTTATATAGTTACTAAAAACACCACTGAATTTTTACCTTAAAAAATAAACATTAACTGAAATAAAATCAAATATTAAAAACTAATGTGATTTGTTCCGAGTTTACCAGGCCCGCATTACTCATTTTCATTTAGTTTAACTTTATGTACTAAAATAACTATAAAACTGAAATAAAATTTTATTAAATCAACAACAAAATATGACCAAAAATGTATCAAAAATGTAAATTTAAACAGGAAATATAAAAAACAAACTATAAATAAAAACGAACTGTTAATAAAAAATAAAAAAAACTATCCTATTGATACTACAATGTCACTGAAAATTACCCAACACATACATTATTTCTATCAAAATCGTTGTCAGAAGGAACTTCCCAGGAGGACTTGAAGGCAGCATCAGGATCAAACGCTGCTTCTGATCCAGGATTCATTGGTTCTGTCTTATACGTCAGCTTAAGCATGAGATGTTTGGGCTTTGCATCTGACGGATCTCCATCAGAGGAGGTGGAACGGAGCCGGCGTGTGGTCCATCTGGTTTGAAGAGCGTTTAGTGGTGTCTTCTGAGGCCTGAATTCTGAAGTCTGGATCAAAAATGAGCATCATTCTGCCTCTGTAATCACGCACAGCAGCGCGGCTCGGGCTCATTCACTCGTCTTTAATTTCCTGTATTCTGCCTGGAAGACTGAAGCCAGTTCCTGTGACATGAACACACTTTTACATGCACAGCTCCACTAAGGCTACATGCCGCTCACTAGGTACTGGAACAGAGCCGCAGGTGTTTTGTGTTATAGGAAGGCAGTATGTCATACCATAAATCTGTGCCTACTCATGAAAAACAAGCGGCCCAGACTTCACTGCAGTGTTCTCTCAACCCAATATTGGATCCAGCAGTAAACAGCTCATTTCTAAACAACGCCCGCACTAAATAATTCGCAAGCTGCACGAATTCTTAAAAAGTCGATGAATATAGCTGTTCTCTTACTTTGCGCTTTTGTATGAAAAGCAGTGTTTTATATGCAGCCTGGCGTCGGGTTATATGAAGCTATGTTTATTCGGCACTACATCTGCGAGCAGGACAAAAGAGAAATGCAAGTTCAGAGTTTTGAGAGCCTCTTATCCGTCGAACTGTGCCTACGCTTGTGTTCTTCACTTCCAGCGCCTGCCATTAAAACCAGAGAAACTCACATTTATGCGCTGTTCTGCTGCTCAGACTCATTTGTGTTCGGCTTTTATGGCTTCAGATGGTCTTTGATGTGAATGTGGCACCATCTGATCCATTCAAATGCGTCATATGTAATATACCTCATCATATCCATATATAAGGGAGACCAAGGCTGTATTTCAGTAAAAGTCAGCTCGTTTTCTCTTACACTGGTTTTACATGTCGGCTTCATTCAGCTCAAAACTGCTGTTACATAAACATTTTATTGAATCTGTACTTCAAACTAAAATTCCAGTATCATATTTGTGTAGCTGTAAACAAGTGAACACAAGAAACCACAAGATTAAAATATAATTAAGTCAAGACTTGTTTTTAGCCATCAGCCATATTTATAATATTGTTTCATTTTATAATGTTATTTTTAATTTTTTTTTATTTAAATGAAATTTATAAATTTAAAGAAAAAAATAGAAATTTCTTGATGTAGAGGTTTTTTTAGAAACTATATTAATAATGCTTTCTTATGTATTTAATTAGCCAATGTATTTCTTTAAAATGTATTATTAATTTTAGAAATGAAGTATAACTTTATTTTAAAAAAACATCACTATATTTTTAAATCAAAGAGTAATTTTTTTATTTAAAATATATTTTTTAGTAATGCAGGTTAAAATGACATATACTAATTGATATTTTTTGTATTTATTAATTTTAGAAATCTATTTATTTTTGAATAGAAATGATTTAGTTAGAATATTGTTATTTAACTATGTGTTTATTTATTTATTATGCAATAACACTAATTTAACAACATTAGATCAGATGTAAGATAAAACCCTAAGGTACAGAGTGACAAATAAAAATAATAAGAAACAGTTATTTTAACCACCACAACATAAAATATAAGGTGTCACACTTTGGGAATGTCAATTTAATTTTTCTTTTCTCCAAAAACCGTAAATGTAACAGTATTTTACTGTAAAATCACATTAAAGTAATGTTCATGTTATACAATTTTCGCATATATAATACAAACAGTAAACTTACCGTTAACACCATTAACATTTTACTGCAGCATTTTTACAGTATCTTACCGTTAAAATCAAAATCTTTTTTTTACAGTGTAGAAATGTGCTTGTTTAATAATTAATTGATTTAGAAATGTGTTTGTTCATTTAGAAATAAATGTATACATTTCTTTTTAAAATTGGCATTTATTTATTTGGAAATGTGTTTATTTAATTAGAAATTCAGAAATTGTGGATATTTTCACAATAAGACCCCCGGAACATGTATTATAGAGCCAGTTTTGTTTTTAATTATATTCGGTGAAATGATGAACTGTGGGGCATGTTGTCACATGATTTATGGGTTTTTAATAATAATTCAGTCATTTCTGATTTAGAACACATCGGTGTGATGTATTTATGTTACTTTCTAAATTTGAGCTTTTTCATAAATTGCTTCGTATTATTTTTTACAGTTTAAATTTGACTGAACAGCCATTGGATGTATTTTAAACACAGAACTGTTGTAGAATTTTTTTCCTCCTCATGAGATGTTATATATTTTTACATAAATGTCTCAGAATATCTCCTGAATTTGCTGCATGTGAGGCCTTTGAGTTTTGGAGACTCATTTTCATAATCTCTCTACACAGCAGTGAAACTCATAAACGTCTGACAGCTCCGGCAGAAGAGAGTTTAATGACGCAGGCCAAATGCCTTATTTGAGTAATAGGAAAAGGCAAAGCCATGAACGACCGTCGTCCCCCCCGATGTTACTCGCACACTTGTGTGTGTGTGTGTGTCTTATTCCGTTTAATGCCTATGACAGTGACCATGCATTCAGTGTATAATGTGTGTGTGTGTGTGTGTGTGTATGTCAGGGGAAGGCAGTTTCTTACACGATGTGGACTTCATCATAAAAACACCTGAGACCGGACAGGAGGACGTGATTCTGCCCGCCGTGATCGAGCGATTCAAAAGCCAGGTACAAAAACACCTTCTGCTATAAAAGCTTTTATCTGTAGATCATTTGGCCAAATATTGAAATCCGTTTCTCAGAGAATAAAACGAATGACCTCGCATTCTGCTTTAGAAAAGATGACCTACTTTGAGAAATAAACTTGTCATTGTGGAAAGTTTTGCTTGGAAATCCTTGATGGTGAATCTTTTACAAAGACAGTATCTTTTTACAATGACTTAGTTTTATTTTTTCATATATATATACAGTGGGTCGGAAAGTATTCAGACCCCCTTACATTTTTCACTCTTTTGTTATATTGCAGCCATTTGCGAAAATCATTTCAGTTAATTGTTTTTCCTTATTAATGTACACACAGCACCCCATTTTTACAGAAAAACACAGAATTGTTGACATTTTTGCAGAGTTATTAAAAATAAAAACTGAAATAGCACATGGTCCTAAGTATTCAGACCCTTTGCTTGTGACACTCATATATTTAACTCAGGGTCTGTCCATTTCTTCTGATCATCCTTGAGATGGTTCTACACCTTCATTTGAGTCCAGCTGTGCTTGATTATACTGATTGGACTTGATTAGGAAAGCCACACACATGTCTATATAAGACCTTACAGTTCACATTGCATGTCAGAGCAAATGAGAATCATTAGTTCAAAGGAACTGCCTGAAGAGCTCAGATACAGAATTGTGGCAAGGCACAGATCTGGCAAAGGTTACAAAAAAATTTCTGCTGCACTTGAGGTTCCTTAGAGCACAGTGGCCTCCATAATCCTTTAAATGGAAGATGTTTGGGATGACCATAACCCTTCCTAGAGCTGGCCGTCCGGGCCAAACTGAGCTATCGGGGGAGAAGAGCCTTTGTGAGAGAGGTAAAGAAGAACCCAAAAGATCACTGTGGCTGAGCTCCAGAGATGCAGTCGGGAGATTGTAGAAAGTTGTAGAAAGTCAACCATCACTGTAGCCCTCCACCAGTCAGGCTTTATGGCAGAGTGGCCCGACGGAAAACTCTCCTCAGTGCAAGACACATGAAAGCCCGCATGGAGTTTTGCTAAAAAACACCTGAAGGACTCTGAGATGGTGAGAAATAAGATTCTCTGTTCGGATGAGGCCAAGATAGAACTTTTGGGCCTTAATTCTAAGCGGTATGTGTGGGAAAACCAGGCACGCTCTCACCTGTCCAATACAGTCCCAACAGTGAAGCATGTTGGTGGCAGCATCATGCTGTGGGGGTGTTTTTCAGCTGCAGGGACAGGACGACTGGTTGCAATCGAGGGAAAGATGAATGAGGCCAAGTGCAGGGATATCCTGGACGAAAACCTTGTGTTCAGGACCTCAGACTGGGCCGAAGGTTACCTTCCAACAAGACAATGACCCTAACCACACAGCTAAAATAACGAAGGAGTGGGTTCACAACAACTCTGTGACTATTCTTGAATGGCCCAGCCAGAGCCCTGACTTAAACCCACTTGAGCATCTCTGGAGAGACCTAAAAATGCTGTCCACCAACGTTTACCATCCAAACTGACAGAACTGGAGAGGATCTGCAACGAGTATTGCAGAGTATCCCCAAATCCAGGTGTGAAAAACTTTTTGCATCTTTCCCAAAAAGACTCATGTCTGTATTAGATCAAAAGGGTGCTTCTACTAAATATTGAGCAAAGGGTCTGAATACTTAGGACCATTGTGATATTTCAGTTTTTCTTTTTTATAAATCTGCAAAAATGTCAACAATTCTGTGTTTTTTCTGTCAATAGGGGTGCTGTGTGTACATTAATGAGGGAAAAAAATTAACTTAAATGATTTAGCAAATGGCTGCAATATAACAAAAAGTGAAAAATGTAAGGGGGTCTGAATAGTTTCCGTACCCACTGGTAGATAATATATATATTATAATATATAGTTAGAACTTTTTTTTAGGATTTACATGTTTTTGTGTTATAGTTTAGTAATTTTTTAGTATTTTTAATTAACAATTTAGTACGTGTTAATTTTGCTCTTTTGTCTGTATTTAGTTTGTTTGGAAAACCTTGATGGTGAATGTTTTTTCAGACTCCCTATCTAATATATATACGTATAGTATATAGGGTATATGAATATTTGTTTATTTTATAATGTTATTAACTTATTTTATGAATACTTTTTAGCATTTAGTAGTTATTTTTCAAGTTTGTAATTAAGAGAGGTTTTTTTTCTTCTGTTATTTTGCTTGGAACTTTGATGGTGAATCTTTTACAAACTTGAAAACAAGGAAACATATAGTATACACTATTTTGATATTTCTTATTTAAAGTAATTAATATTCTTTTTATTTCGTATTGGTTTAGTTAGGGTTAGGGTTAGAGTTTGTTGGTTTTTATGGACCTTAGTAAAATTAGTTGTATTAATTTAATTTTCAATATTTAGTAGTTTTAAGTAGTTTAATAGTAGTTTTTATTTATTTATTTATTATAAAATTTCGTTATTCTGTACTGTAATTTGACGGAAAACACTTGTAGGTGATAATATCAATTTAAAAAAATCTATAAAAATAAATTTGATTTTATTTCGCGCACACAAAACATTTATTTACTTTATATGTCTATTAGAATTTATTTAGTATTTTTATTTTTTATTTTTTACATGTTGTCTTATTTAGTTTTGGCAAATGTTTAATTGTTGTTTAGTCACTGTTGAAAATATATATTGCAGTCAAAGCTAAATATTGCATATGGGATAATTTGGCTGATTCTTTTGTGCATAATGTCCCAAAAGTCCCGTCTGAAGTATGGATGTAAACACTTTTGCTCTCATCAGATGTGCTGGAGTGTGTCTTGATGCTCTCCGTGATTTCAGCGATGTTTCGTGGCTTTGATTGTCTTGTACTAGCAGAGATGCTTTTGTGGGCCAGAGGGCCTTTAATGGTCACTTAAAACAATCAGAGCGGGCTGTTCATGCGGTTGGTGGATAAACAACTTAATCTTTTCTCGAAAAATTGGCAGTTGATTACAAAGCAGGAAAGAAAGTCAAAACAGGAGACCAGGGCGACAATGCACCTGATTTTTAGGGTGATGATTTGTAAATAATCAAACAAGATCAGCCCTTGAGTTATAGTGATTTTGCCACAGCGTTTGGGGTTTTAGAAGCTCTACTTCATATTGTTACAAACAACAGCTTTTTACTACGGCGAAATCCAAGTGTGTAGGTTTGATTTTGTCATTGGTGGCGACATAACAGCAGACAACATGCCCACCATCCAACTACCCCAACATTTCCACATTGTTAATAGACTTTGTCCACAGTTTCATGTCATCTAAAGTCTTTTTTTTATAGCTATGGTAGCCAACATACTCATAATTCATAAAGAGAGCTTTTTTGATGTTAGCATATTCATCAGACAATAATTACACAATTGTGATTTAAAAAATCTGGCTTCAAACCTACACCACCCTTCTCATCGTATAGTTATTTAATCAATTATTGTTGTATCTGATTGTATTAGTTTATATAGAGTGATATTCAATGTAAAAAGAGCAAATGGGAGAAGCAGATGAACACACATTTCATTGTAATGCATGGATAGAAGAAGAAAACTATACTCTGCTCTTTCTATGTGTACTTGATATAATATGTAATATTATATATAGATAAAATATTTTATATAAAATATAGTGTTTAATAGTACTATTTAGTATTAGGATACAGAGTGTGTGTTCGTGATGGTGATTTAGTTACATTGTTCCGCCATTAGATGGCAACAAGAGACAGTGAGTCAGCAGTAAAGACTTCTATATTGAAAGAGACTGAAACGGAAGTTATTTTTACTTTTAATAACAGCTTTTAAGACGCAGTTAACAAATGCACTGAGCTTCAGTGCGTCATCGTAACTCGCCCATAACGATGCAAGCTGACGCCAAAGAGATCGCTTTCTGCACGGAATCAACTCTGTTTTTATTGTGAATTGAGATTGCTCTAAACTAAAATGAAATATGTGGTGCTGATGCATATACTCACACTCGCTCATTTCCATCCTCTCTCATAATACTCCTACATATACATGACTTTTAATAACAGTGATACAGTAACTTTTGATGAGCACACACACCATATGCTATAATGTAATATACTGTATACTGTACATACGTGTGTGTGTGGTTTTTATATATAAATATAGAGTGGAGATCAAAATGAGAAAACAATCTATAAATACTTGATTTTTACTGAAATATTGTTAATCTTAATCGATCAAAAAGGAATGTTAGCTGTAGGTATCCACTGTTCTACTAACATGTTTGACCAAGAACCAAAGCATTTCAACACAAAACTTTATCTGTTGAAAACACGTGGACACAAATTAGAGAACAGGCACCACTGCGCCGTAAAAGGATTATAACAACTAAGTATTTTTGGAGGGTTACAGCTGTCAGAAATCAGTAGGAATGGTAGAGGCCCTGCTTTGAGTGACTTTGAGTGACAGCACATCTCTAGTTTCTCATCTCTTGATCTTGCTCCGCTCTTCTTCCAGTCTCTTCTATAGTTCGGTGACTGTAGTGGGTTTCTTAGCCAGAACTTTGTCGGCAAGGATTTTCCAGAGATTTTCAGTCGTGTTTAGATCAGGACTCTGGGCCGGTCATTTCATTATTTCAGTGTTTTCAGCTTCAAGAACTGCTTTACCAGTTTTGCAGTGTGACGGGAACATTGTCTTTGGCTGATTGGGAGATGCTTTCTGGGAAGGAAAAATCAAGTCAGGAATCTTGGTGTGATTCTGGAGACAGAGCTTAGTTTCAGTAGTCATGTCAAAGCAGTAACTAAATCAGCATACTATCATCTCAAAAACATTGCAAGAATTAGATGTTTTGTTTCCAGTCAAGACTTGGAGAAACTTGTTCATGCCTTTATCACCAGCAGGGTGGACTATTGTAATGGTCTCCTCACCGGCCTTCCCAAGAAGACCATTAGACAGCTGCAGCTCATCCAGAACGCTGCTGCCAGAATTCTGACCAGAACCAGAAAATCTGAGCATATTACACCTCAGGTCCTTACACTACATCATGAAGTGCTGTGTGCATCTTATGTAGACATGGTGTTAGGTGTTTATTTGAGACTTATTGGTAAAGAGCAGGTTGAGTGCAAAGGTCAGGGGATCTGGACATGAGAAAGCCTTTCTGCTGCAGATGGAGCAGAGAGATGAACATGAGAATGTGAATACTAAGCAGAGATAGATGGAGTGGGTACGAGCGAACAAGAGCGATGAAACACGCGTGTTGTTGCCACCTGGAAGCCTGGAGGAGTTCATGCGGCGAGTGAGTGGGAGGCGACGGGGACGATGATGGGTTGCCTGTCGCCCGCTCTGTCATTTCAGAGATTAAAAATAACCCAGCGTCTACACTCCTTCCTCTTTCGCTTTGTATTGCTTGCTATCCGTCCTTATACATTGTTATTAGCTTATGTGTTAAAAACATTTCAGACTGATCAAACCTGCATTCACATCTGATCTCGAGGGAAACAAACGTCACAAATGAGGCTCTTTAACAGCTCAATTGCTTTCCTGAGAAAATAAAAAAAAAAAAAAAAAAAAAAAAAAAAAAAAAAAAAAAAAAAAAAAAAAAAAAAAAAAAAAAAAAAAAAAAAAAAAAAAAAACAACAATAATACAATTGAATTGAGAGCAGAAAGAGTCTTCAGCTCAAGTGTCCATGTGCTTTCCATTTTATATCATGACTGTCTTGGAGAAATGTTTCTCTAGAAGGAAATGTAGAATATAGTGTATTATACACTGTAAATTCTAATCTCTTGGTTTTTCTATACGTTTAATAGTTCTGATAAGATGCTACCAAAACCAATTGACTAAATAATGATCAATATAAAATTTAATAAATATATATATAATAATAAATATAATAACTTGCTTTGGTCTTCAACTTTGGATCAGCAAGATTTATTTTTAAAGAGATTATTACTTTTTTTTAATCAATGACCATACATTGATCTAAAGTGTCCAGTGAAAGGACATTTATAATGTTACAGAAGATTTCTATTTCAAATGCTATTCTTTTGAACTTTCTATTCATCAAAGAATCCTGAAAGATACAATTTATCACCGTTTCCACAAACATATTGTGCAACATTGTTCTCAACATTGATAATAATCAGAAATGTTTCTCGAGCACAATTCAGCATATTATACTGATTCTGAAAGATCATGTGACACTGAAGACTGGAGTAATGATGCTGAAAATACACTCGCATAAAAAAAACACAAAATACATTACAATTAAACAGATATTCACATAAAAAAAGCTGTTTTAAATTGAAATAATATTTCACAATTTCTACTGTATTTTTGATCAAATAAGTGCAGCACTGGTGAGCAGAAAAGAATTTGAAAAATCTTGAAACCTCAAACTTTTGAATGGTGATTTTTAGATCCTGAGACCGAGGTGACACTAAAAAGAAACTTAACTCAGATCTCAAGTTTTCTGAGGTTTGCAAGAGAAATAATATCCTGTGTCCATCCTCCGTGCCTCCAGGGGGAGAGACAGCTGGTGATTAAATGGCAGTAAAGAAGGTCGTTTTTAAGTTGCGTAACCTTGTCATGCTAGATGTCGTCTCTCGAGGCTCATGGCATCACATCATGGTGTTTTATTCACCCAGCCTGCGGAGAGAGCGAGCCGTAAAATACATCTGAAAGGATAAGAGATGTCCTTGTGAAAAGACGCATGCATCATTTTTTATTTATCAGGTTTTTGGCTGCTCAAGAAGGTCAGCCTCTGATGATCCAGCGGGTCGCAGCAGTAGAGCTGTGAATTTATATATTTCTTCTGACCCCTGTGGTTAACATTAAAGCAGCCACTGGTTGTCAGGGTCGATTATAAAGCGTAATATAATCAATGGTTTTGTGTGTGTGGCACTAAAGTCTCTGCAGACCCGTTACTGGACGGCTGCCGGCACCAACACCTCAATCAATCGGCAGAAGTGTTGGGTCAGTGATTCTTCATCCCCTGCTGATCGAACCTTTAGCCCTGGGTCTTCAACTGTCAGACAAGCAACACAGAGCCACCAGTTTTATTTCATACTGTGTAACTCACTGAACTCAGTTCATTACAAGGAATTGAGAACCACTCGTCCCCAAAAATACTCATATGCACACAAATTTATATTCATGTAGTGTACTTATTTAATACTTAAAGACTTTCATATTTTTGTTACATTTCTACATTTTAATCTGGACTAAAATATTCTCTCGATATTGATTTGAAAATGCTCTGATTCTTTATTATTGTTCTTTAATCTGTTTGAAACATTTGTTTACACTTAAAGGGGTCATGTGATGCGATTTCAATTGGTCCTTTCTCTTTGGAGTGTTACAAGCTGATTGTGCATAGATAAGATCCCTGAAGTTGCAAAGACTAAAGTCTCAAACCCAAAGAGATATTCTTTATAAAAGTTAAGACTCATCCACGCCCTCCTAAAACACGCCCCCACATGTCTACATTCAAATGTGGAAGATTATGCTAACGCCGAGCCCCCCCCCCCGGCCAAATGTGCACGCAAAGAAAGAAGGCGTAACTTTTATTCTCGCTGTAGTATTGTTGCTGCCGCCATGTCGTGAAGACGCTGTGTGTTTAGTTGTGAAGTGAACTAATTTTGTTTGTCCTTCAAAATGACACACTAAAATCAGTGGTTAAGTTTCTTTAACACCGTTTCCAGACACTTCACCCAAAATTCAGATGTGTGCATTGCATTATTGAGGACGAGGACGTTTCCTGGGAAGAGACTACATTCTGGTGTCTGTTTCTAAGTTGGGGCAGTTCCAACTTTGCAAAGGACAGTCTGGCGCTTCATGACTCACAGACTGTAAGTACATTTTTTTATATTTTTGAAGGATTTGCCGATGATTCAAACGCGAGTTTTGAGCATTTTAGGGTAGTGCTTATTGTTTGTCGTTTCTCCGATCACAAATGCAGACACGGTTTTCTGTTTACGCAGCACGATGCAACACGTATAAAGACAGTATAAGTCATTATAATATATAAAAATGTCCCCACTGGATGCAACGAATGCCTAGTTTGTAATGGGTTTTAATTTTTTTGTCTCGTCGCTCCGGCCAGACACCTCATCGGCAGTATGGTGAGGGGCGTAACATTTGAGGGGCATAGAGGAGCAACAATAAGTGGAAAATAATATGTTTTTTTAACCTTAAACCACATAAACACTTTTTATTAAACCAAATACACAAAATAATGTTCTTTTTACAACATCATATGACCCCTTTAAAACATTTACATTTTAATATATCTGGATAAGACAGGCCAGTGTTTTTTAGTATCATTTTAAATAATTAGACTTAATGTATAGTTTTTGTTAATATTGTAGAATAGTTTATAGTTGTTTTAATTTTAAAGTTTTAGTACTTTTGTTGTGTGTTTTTTGTCCATTCTTAGTAGTTTATATCTATATATATATATAATTATATATTACTAATCGTTTTTATGATTTTTTTTAGTTCAGTTAGTAGTTAGTACATCAAATTAAACTAAATCCAAATGAGAAAGCAGAAAAGTTTTTATTTTATTTTATTTCAGTTAAAATTTATTTTCACAATTTTGTATGTCGGTTTTATGTTTTTAGTTAACTATAATAACCCTGGAATATGCCCTAGATATTGATTTAAAATGGTCCTTTTGAAAATTGTTCTTTAGAAACATTTGTTAAAGTCATTTCTTTTGCACTTTAATCTTGATTAAAACATGCCAGAAAAGATATCTAGATATTTATTGAAAATATTCTAATTCTTTAGTGTTATTATTATTTATAGTTGTATTCTTTTGCACTTTAATCTGGTTGAAACATTTGTTTAATTAATACATTTTTATTGTGTATTGTTTTTATTGATAAGCTTTTTTTTTATAAGAAAATAATTAATAACAACATTGCTTCAGCAGTGGATTTTTTTAGTTTCCTTGAGTACTGATGCAAAGCTTAAAATATACCGCATAATGCAGTACCATGCACACTTGCATTATTTTGCATGTTTTATATGTACAATGAGAGCACACACTTGCAACGTGTTAACCAAGCATTTGCATACTTGATTATTTCTGGCCTTAAATAGTTGCATTCCACTGCATTATTTCTGTCCTGTCAAATGCATTTGTCAAATAGCGTGCAGACGTGAAGTCAGTCATGTATAATTTCCTCGAAGAATTATGCGCACTATGCATGCTGTGATCTACCGCTGCACAGCAATTTCAGCAATCACGTTCAACAGTTGCAGCAGAAGCTGGTGAATCAAAGGCGGCACGGTTCAAGCGTGCTGTGCAAACACAAGCTAATCTTTGCTCTCGGGGCAGTGGGTTTGCAGTCTCCGACTCCTGCTCGCTGCCAATGTGACATTACATCAGTCGTCGTCATGGTGACACACTTTCTGTTGTCCTCTGCGTCAGCTTTTTGTCCTGGCCTTCAAAAGAGACCGAAAAAAAACACATCAAATGCATAAAAATGCTGAAGCATCAGATAGCGTTTGCAAATACATGCACGCCTGGCTGCGCTGTTTAGTGTGCATGTGGCTGTTTGGATTATAAAAATATAGCTGATCTTGTAGCTGTCATCTAAGCATGGATTATTTTTAATAAAAATTCGATTTTTGTCTCTGAAGTCAACATGAAACCATATTGGCATCCCTCTAATGTGACATATTTCTAAGTGAAACTGAGTATTCATTGAGAAAAAATGTAGACGGATACATTTGATTTGATTTTGTCCATTAGGAATTTGTTGGGTTGTGAAGACAAACATTTTGCACTGTCACAATAACACCAGAAATGTGAAGAAAGTAAATAGATTACGGATTATTGTGATGTTTTTATCAGCTGTTTGAGATCATTCTGATGGCACCCATTCACTGCAGAGCAAGTGATGCAATGCTACATTTCTCCAAATCTGATGGAGAAACAAACTCATCCTAATCTTGGATGGCCTGAGAGTGAGCACATTGGCCTTTAATTTCAGCCCGATTGAATGCATTCGGATGTATATGGACTATATTAGCTCCTAATTCATTTGAATTAGATGAATGCAAAGCATTAAGGACTGCTGAGATGTTTTCTGATGAAATAATGACATGATGCAAAGCACTGCAGTAACTCAGCGCTGTTCGCAGCTTTATCTCTATGCAGTGAAATGTTCCTGGTAATTGTGCGTGAAAATGGCTCGTCGTATCACAGCTGCAAGGCCAAGCAATTCTATCTTAACCGTCACAAAGCCTGCTCACTCCGAGACTCATCTGTGCGCGGTGTGAGCGTACAGTACGACTCTAAGACTATAAAAGGCATTGCACACAATAAATATTGTTACCTCTGTGACGAACTGCTTGTTGCTCTGGATAAAAGTGTCTAATAAATGCATGAATGCAAATCTAAATGTAAGTCTGTTAAATGCATAAATGCAAAACGGAAAACTTAATTGGTGTAAATCACTGTTGCTGTGAACGCAGTTGTAAGTGTTAGCATCTAAATTCATTATTTCTCATGCTTTAGATTCATACGGTGCAGCTTCAGCCTCACATTCGCTGACAAATGTGAAGTGTTGCAAAATCCTCTTCCATTGCAAACGAAGCTGTGGGCAAACGTAGCTGAAAAAGCACTGATGCACAGGAAATAGTGCACCATCTGGACACCTCTGGCTCCTGCGTGAGTGTCCTGTGATGAGAGATGCTCTAATCCTAATCTCACACACTGTCCGGGACAGATACAGCAGTCCTGAGCGTCCAGACGCAGCCCGAGTGTGTTTCTGCAGAAATCCACTGAAGTCTGCTGTTCCTATCACAAATGAGATCTCGTTAATGCAACGAGGCTTTCTTTAGACCTTGATGAGACTGAGTTTCAGAAGAGATCGCGACAGCTCAGATTTGATAGCTAAAATGTCTACAAAAGCTAGAGATTTCAATATGAGCTGTTCTCCATATTCATTTTATTGCTCTATTCATGATTCTGTGAAATCACAAAAAATTTATTCACGAAATCGCTACATTTTAGGCCACAAAAATCTGAAAAATTCCTGTATGATTGTCTGTACTCTTATTATATGACAAACATTTTTGACAGCTGAACCTGTTTGACGTAAAATGTTTAATTAAAGTACATTAAGTCATTTTTTTAAAAGGCAGCAGCAAATTCAGTCTTTTATAAGGTCACAAAAATCAGAAAAATTCCCACAAAATCCTGGTCGGTTTGTCTGTACTCTTATTATCTGATAGGGATTCACAATATTTTTGTCAGCTGAACCTTTTTGACATATAATGGTTATTTGAAATATTTCAATAATTTATCAAAACATGTGCATGTTCATAGTTCTCTGATGTCATTTAATTGTCAAACAACATGCAGATAAACAAATTAAATATTTCTTCTTCTTTTAATACGCTAGTGGTCAAACATTTTGAATATTTAACTCTTTTTTTTTTTTAATGTGTTTTGAAAGAAGTCTCTTCTGCTGACCAAGGCTGAATTTATTTGATATTAAAAACAGCAATATTTTTAAATATTATTAGAATTTAAAACAGCTGCTCTCTATGTGAATATGTGTTAAACTGTAACATATTTCTGTGATGCGCAGCTGTATTTCCAGCATCATTACTCCAGTCTTCAGTGTCAACATGATCTTCAGAAATCACCCCCAGTATAATATGATGATTTGCATTATTATGGTGCTCAGGTATAAGAATGTCTATTATAATTTGTGGAAACGCTTGATACATGCGTATACTCAAAATAGAAAACAGTTTTAAAATCAGCATATTATACTGATTTGAAGATCATGTGCACTGAGACTGCAGTATGATGCTGAAAAATACAGTGCGCATCGCCAGCACAGAAGAAAAAATTACTTTTAATATAAATTCACATAGAAAAACCTTATTTAAATTTAATAATATTTAAAAATGTTTACTATTTTTTTAAAATAATACAGCCTCGGTAAGCAGAAGAGACTTCAATAACATAAAATCTAAATTATTCCACTAATGTAAGTTTAAAAATGATTAATTTTATTATTAAGAATTATCTCATCAACTCACAACCCCCTGTGGTTTCTGCATCGAAAATGAAAAACTCGTGACTCAGTTGTGTGGATTTAAGTCTTCACGGTAATGTTAATAAAAACATCTAAGATAGTAATTAAAGAGCGTCTGCTGAGTGATCGTGCATCTCTCCAATAAACGTCTGCTACAGTCTCAGAGAGTCTCTCCAGCCGTACAGCTGATTTTTACACAGGGTTAGAGGTTTGGTTTAACGTGGGTTTAACGGATGGAGAGTGTGGCGGAGCTCGAACCCTCTGGCGGTGATTGCTCTTGAAGACGAGCGCTGCAGATTTATGACCTGTGAGAGGGATACAGTAGAGCGACCGTTATTAAGGGTGCTGCAATTAAACTGACAATTTGTAATGTAAATCGTCTTAGTTCTGGATAATCAGAGCGGCTCGCAGCCAGCGGAAATCAATTCTCAGGCCCCTACTCTTATCTCAACCATTAGCTTTATTTCCCTCTGTCTTTCTGATTATCTGTCTGTCTAGTTTTCTTCATTTTCTTCACTCTACCCGTCCTTCCTTTACCTTTTTAGTAGTGTTATTTATGTTCTATTATAGTGTTCATTCATATTTTTAACTTAATTTATTTTTATATTTCCTTTTTTCATTTTAACTTCAGTTTAGGGTTTAATCATTTAATGTGCTCGTGTCATTTCGATTAGTTTTGTTGTTGTTGTTGTTGTTATTTATGCAGTTTTTGTTTATTAGTTTTTGTCTCTATTTAGCTTTAAAGAGATAGTTCACCCAGAAATGAAAATTCTGTCATTAATTATTCACCTTTATTCATGCAGAATTTTCATTTTTGGGTGAACTATCACTTAAATATATTTATTCAGTTTTAGTAATGTTCGTATACAACTTTAAAACATATTTGTTTTATATTTATTATATAATGTATTTTTAAGGCTAACTCTGTTACTTCCCACTGAGGGTCATACAGTTAACTCACACAGAAAGAAATATTTTTAATTTGAATGTGTTATATAGTATATAAAATAAGCTTAAAGAAAAAAAAACCTGAATATTTTATTTTAAACTAGTGCTAGTTCTCATTTTACAGTTTGATCAACATTTCTCATTTTTTATTAGTTTATTTGATGTACTAACTAAAACTCTTATAACTAAATGATAATACAAAATATAGGCAGTAAAAGTAACAATTAAAAAATGTAAAAATGACAAAAGCAATAACACAATGGCTAAAAATAAAAAAACTAAACTAAATTAAATGGAAAATATAAAAATCAATGTATTAGAGCTAACTTAATAGATGCAAATAATAAAAATAAATGATAAATCTAATTCAAAGTATTATAATCTACAATAGTGTATAAATTGCTACTAAAATAACAAAATTAGAGAAAATTTAAATGAAATTACAAAAAAAAAGTGTTTTTACAAAAATATAAATAAATAATTACATTATTAAAATAATACAAAAAACTTAAAATGGTTAAAAAAAAAAAAACAAAGGTATAAATGCTAAAAAACTAATTTATATAATAACTGATAGTATCTCATGATAAATTACAATTAAATCTAAAAACCTAAACAAAAATTATATTCAAAATAGTACTACAATGTCTGCATGATACTAACTAACTTTTTTTAAAACTGAAAACAGAATATAAATTATAAGTAAAAAGTAATGCAGAAAAACAATCGTAAAATTATAAAATATATATAAAAAAAATCATTTTAAACAATAGTAAAAGATAAAAAAATTGAAAACGTTGAATAAAGTTGCAACGTTGAAAAAAGGAATAAAGCCATCGTGTTCTTTCTTAGTGAAAGCCAAATGGTGGATGACTTGATTGAGACTGGGTTGATAATCAAAGACACTTTTGTACCTGTATTGCCTCTGTCAAGCGCGTCCAAGAAAGTTGTTTTATCGAACGCACCCCCGTTTGTTAAAAATGAAAAACTGGAGCAAGTACTCCAGAGGTACGGCAAAATAGTGAGTCTTATTAAAATGATTCCACTCGGATGTAAAAATCCTGATATTAAACATGTAATGTCTTTTTCGGCATCAGGCTTTTATGATTTTGAATTCTCAGAGTGATCCGTTAAATCTGTCAGTGAAACTGAGCATTGATGGCAAAGATTACACTGTCTTTATTAGCTCAGACTCGATGAGATGCTTTGTTTGCGGTGCTTTTGGACACGTTAGACAAAGTTGCCTGAATCGAGACAGGCCGGCAGGCCTTCCTGCGGCTCCGGCTGCAGATGCGGAGAACAGCGAGAGGGCGGCTGGCTGCTGCGGTATCAGAACCCCAGCCGGGCGAGGCGTTGTCGGCGCCGGGTGACTTGCCCGAGAGACCGGCGCTGGTTGCCTCTAAAGACAGCCTGGTGGAGGCTGCTGAGGAGGCGGCTGGGCCGAGTCATGTTCCCGCTGTGCCGCAGGCAGAGACGAGCCCGGAACAGGTGTGCTTGCAGTCCGTGCCTGAGACCGATTCGCTTTGTTTTGGAAAACAAACGCAGCCTGACAAAACTGAGAGTAACACAATTATTGATGACGCGTTTAATCAGAGTCAAGATGACATTTCATCTCAAGAACTTGTGGATGAGGAATGTGAAGAAGACACAGAGATAATGGACAACGACGCGATGGATTCAGAGCCTGCCTCTGGAGGTATGACTAAACTTCAGCAGATTAATAACTTTCTTGATATTACAAAGGGGCTTGGCAAAACCAATATTGAGCCATATTTTCCTGATTTAAAAGTGTTTTTGCTGTCTGGTACAATGGCTATGAGAAAAGCTTCCTTTTGATGAGCTTGACAATCCCAAACGCTACTGTCTTAAAAAGCTTCTTAGTAATGTCAGAAGTTCCTTAAATGTACAAGGTAAAAAATGAGTATGGCTTGGTTACCTGAAAAATACTCTTGCGGATTGGTGGTATTGAGTGTCTATTTTATATTTATTTTCATGGCACCTTTGAGACTTAGTTCATTGAACATCAATGGGTGTCGTGATGCTATGAAAAGGGCTAGTCTTTTTGATTATATTATGATGAAGAGTGCCGGTGTGGTATTTCTACAGGAAACACATACAGATGTGAATAATCAGATTATGGTATCTGGGGCTAGGCTGGATAGGATTTATGTACCAAAAAGTAAAAGAGACCATTTCCATAACGGCTGTATATTTCCTACTGCTTTGTCTGATCATCATTTCGTATCTATTGATGTTGTCACTACAGAGAGCACTTTCAAGTATTCCTATTGGAAATGTAATAGCAGATTATTATTAGATCACAACTTTGTGCACTCTTTCACTCATTTCTGGGAGATCTGGAGAGAGAGGAAAACACAGTATAAGTCCCTGAGCCAGTGGTGGGACATTCAAATCCAATTGTTTTGCTGGAGTTACTCTACTTATATTAAAAGTTCTTTGGACAATAAGATGGCACAGCTCGAACAAGAGATACTTCAACTCAATATTGAAGGGGACGTTGTTGTTACCACTGAGACTTTGGAACGTAACAAATTTCTTTTGCGGAATCTATTGGAGGAAAGAGCCCAGGAGATGCTTATTCGTGCAAGAATTTGAACTTTTAATAGTATGGATGCTCCTACGTCTTTTTTCTTTGACCTGGAGAAGAAGACTGTGGATAAGAAGATTTTAGGCTGTTTGAAACTTCCAGAGGGGAGGAGGATCACTGATGGTCATGGGATTATTTCTTATGCACTGTCCTTTTATGAGGATCCTTACAGAGCTGAACCTTGTGATGAGCAGTTGGCTGATCTTCTCCTTCAGGATTTACCTCAGTGTTCAGAAGGGGAGAAATCTATGCTTGATAAACTATTGACTTTTGATGAACTATCTGTAGCTGTTCAAGAGATGTCTTCTGGCAAAGCTCCAGGATTGGATGGACTTACTGCAGAATTTTATAGACATTTTTGGTCTGTCATTGGAAGGTATTTGTTTTCTGTTTTTATGGAGAGTTTTAAAAGAGGGACACTTCCAGTGAGTCTACGTAGAGCTGTGGTCACACTATTGCCTAAAAAGGGTGATCTTGAAGACATCAGATGCTGGCGTCCAGTCTCTTTACTCGGAGTTGACTATAAGATACTTTCAAAGTCTTTAACTAACAGAATTAAACTCATGATTCATGCAGATCGGTCATACTGCATTCCAGGAAGGACCATTTTTGATAATATTTTTTTTTGATTCGGGACTTGATTTCTTTTGCTAAGGTACACAATCTTAACATTGGATTTGCTTCTCTGGACCAGGAGAAAGCCTTTGATCGGGTGGATCATGGATTCCTGTTTAAGTGCCTTGAGTCTTTTGGTTTCGGTCCATCTATTTTATTGCCTATATAAGACTCTTGTATACGGATACATATAGCATGCTCAAAACCTTTATTGGTTGCACTAAGAAACAAGCTGGGTGGCATATCAACAGTGTGTCCGTCTACCTCAGATCTGATACCTGCTAGACTTAGTGCCTATGCTGATGATGTTACTGTTATCATTAGATCTGCTCAGGATGTTATGGATTTGGGAGTAGCTCTGGAGGTTTATCAGAAAGCCTCCTCCTCTCGAATCAATTGGCAATGGGAGAATGAGGGCCCTCCCGTACTTCCGCAGAACTGTTCTTGGAGTCTGGAAGGATTTAAAGTGCTGGGAGTTTTCCTTGGGACTGACCAATATATTCAGAAGAACTGGGATGGTATTTTTGAAAAAGTTTCTGGACGTTTACAAAGATGGAAATGGATTCTGTCTCAATTGTCATGTAGGGGAAGAGTGCTCATTATTAACAACTTGGTAGCTTCCATGATGTGGCATCGCTTAAATGTGCTTGACCCACCAAAAGACTTGTTGCAACGTCTGCAGAAGACTTTTGTTGATTTTTTCTGGGATGGCTACCATTGGCTTCCCCCTGCTGTCCTTTATTTGCCAGTGAATGAAGGGGGCCAAGGGTTGATTGATTTGGCAGCCAAGGTTAAAACTATGAGGTTAAAGATGGTCCAAAACCAACTCTACCCTGTGGATGTTAGGCCATGGGTGTCGTTTGGTCTGGCTTTGCTCAGAACTTTTGGTGGCTTCTGTCTTGATAGGCAACTGTTTTTAATGTCTTCGTATGATGGGAATTTCTCAACCAATGTAAAATTTTACGGTTCTGTGCTAAACCTTTGGAAAGGTTTAAACTGATTAGACAGGAAAACAATCATTTTGGCCTTGAAGAACCACTGTTTTACAACTCTCTTCTAGGAGATAATATTTGTACATCTAATACAATTGTTAAAACTTTTATGGAAAAAAGATTGACCAAAGTTTCAGACTTGGTTAGCACTTCATCTGTAGTGGTGGACATTTGCTATCAGGCTGGTTTAAATCAGTCAGGATGGTCGAGCAGCTCATAGGTGGGTTGAAAGCAGCTCTTCCCTCCACACTTCTCCTGTTTGTTAATTGTTTTCTGTCCGGAGGCCCTTCTAGAGTGTTAAGTTATTTGTGTCTCCCAAGGGTTGGGTTGAAGAGGGTTGAAAATTGTTGAAACTTAACCGATTACAAGAGCTTGATTTTCAGGTTGCCGGAAAGAGAGACCTTTATCAGATATGCGTTAAAATGGATTATTTTGAGCATATTAAAGACAGAGGTGATACAAAATAGAGAGGATTTTTAACAGTTCCTGCTGAACCTTCTCCTTCTTGGAGGCTTTTCTATAAGGGTCCTCTACCTAAACGATCTGGTGATTTGCAGTGGAGGCTACTACATTGTGCATTGCCAACTAATTCTCACGTTTCGCCATCTTGTATTTTCTGTATTTATGTTTTCACTGAGTGTTTTAGATTGGCTCCATTATTTGCATTGATAGAAGGTTTACTTGGGAACTTGGGTATTGTTTTTAACAAGACACTTTTTATCTATGGATGTAAGTATTCAAGAGTGCACCGACGCCAGTGTACTGTTGCAAACTTCATAGGAAGCCAAACTAGCCATTTGAAGTCAGGACTGGCTGCGAAGCTGAAAATAGAAATACTCTTCAGCTTTTTATTGCTTTGGTGGAATCCAGAATAAGAGTGGAACATAGATTCTTTCAAATGACAAATAATTGCATGAGTTTGAGTTCAAATGGTCTGCAAACGGAGCTTTACTGGCACTTTGTGAGGATGGGGAAATAATGTTTAATTGGTGATATATGGTTGTCATTTTGATTAGGAGGGTTTTAAATTTTTTTTTATATATATATGCCTCCTGAACACATTGCAATGTGATATGTGTGGGGTATAATGTAGCATTTGTTTTTAGATGTTGTAATAAAGTGTTAAAAGTCAAAGTCTCTCTATCTCTCTCTGGTGTGTCTCTCTCTCTCTCTCTCTCTCTTTCTCTCTCTTTTAAAGCTACGCCGCTCTTTATTTATTGCGACTGTATAGAGCAGTAGTTGTGAATTGATTTCATTTCTTGTGGAGTGGAACCGTTTAGCGCAGATGGAGAAAGACGTCCCTCTGCTCCGGGATCCAGTCTTATAATTGAACAGGAATAGTATTTCAGGTTCTCTCTTCTTTAACGGAGTGGGAAGTGATTGAGGTTTGCGCGGCTCAACGGCTCGACTATTAGCACACTTCACAATGACTTCTCCAATCACACGGCTTTGTGGAGTTTATTTAGTGCCGGCGCACTGCTGTGTTTGCAAATAAAGACTTGCTTCTGTCACACACCGAATCATTTGTTAAATCAAGCAAAGTCTTATTCTTATGCAAATGACTTCAGGCTTCATCGGTGTGGGCCGATGGCTTCAGGACGGTTCAGTGCAACCGCAAACTACCAATGCATTGCTTTTCGTTTTGTTTTGGTGCGAGTATGGAGTATGAGAGGAAGACGAATTGCAAAATTATGCAGAAAAATATAAATGCTGTGTATGGAAAATAAATGCAGGAAGACTGTAACACTTGTTTATTTGTGGATTTTTGTCACAGTTAATTCATGTGAAACATACTGCTTTAATAATTGGTCATTTTGACAGATTGTTTTATCAATTCTGCTTTGCCTCACAGGAATACATTTCATTTTAAAACATATTCAAATAGAAAACATTATTTTTAATTGTAATAATATACGTAATTGCTATGAATGTATCATTTAAGTATCAATAAAAATTTTAAATCTTTTCAAAATAAATTATATTTTTTTTTATTTATATGTTTTTTATTAAATCTATTATATATATATTAATATTACAATAATAATGAACCTAGTTTATATATATACATATATTTTCAGGTAATATCAGTGGTATGATCTAATTGAGATTCGGTCGAATTTAAACAACATATACATATACATTTAATTGTTTGATCAAAATTATTTCTAGGGACAATTTAAAACCATTATTATTTTTATGGATTTGCATGTTGTTTATACTTTCTTTCTTTTTTGTTTTTATATATAACTGTACTGCCTTAATGGTTTGAAGTTTTGTACTGCTTAATACAAATAGATAAAAAATAGATAAATAGAAAATCAGAAAAACAGATTCGCTATACGCCTGAGATTTTCCGATCTGAATCAAAAGATCCGCTTGGAGCTCTTTGAAACATTGAATCATTTTGTGACGCAATGGTTTAACTGATTCAGAGTTTCAAAAAGCTCAGTTTCACTACGTGCAATATGGAAATATCCATATTTCCATTCCAAAGACAATATCCAACAGAAATCTAAGAACATTACTGCTAGCTAGAGAAACCTAATATGAACTAGCCGTCAGCTCAAAATACATTTTCCTATGGAAACATTGTGCTTTATATGCTGAGTTTGAGCTTAATTGATTTGAAGCCTGCAGTTCATTTGCTGACAAGCTCATCCATGAATGCTCCGTTTATCACAACACAACACATCACACACACACCTCACTAACACGCACTCTCACAACACACACACACACACACACACCCACACACACACACACACACACACAACAACCACTCTCACACCATGCACACACACACACAACACACACACACATACACACACCACGCCGCGCACACAACACACCACACACACTCACTCACACATCACAACACACACACACACCACCTCGCACCGACACCTCACCACTCACACACAACCACACACCCAGCCACTCTGCACGGCACGCACGCACGCACACGCACTCAACGCACACACCCAACCTACACACACACACACACGCACACACACACTCACAGACAGACACCGACACAGACACACTCACAGACACACACGCACACACACAAAAACACACACACACACACACCACACACACCTCACTTCACCACACACCACACACTCTCTCACCACCACACACACACACACACACACACACAAACTCTCACACACACACACGCACACACAGACACGCACACAGACACAGACACACACACACACACACGCACACGCTCACACACACACACACACACCACCCCACACACTCACATCCCACTACACACACACACACCTCTCCTCGCACACACACAAAAAAAACACAAACACACACACAGGTTTGTTTTTGTGAAAAGTTGGGACATCCCATAGGCATAATGGTTTCTATACTGTACAAACCGTATATTCTATCGCTCTACACCAACCCTACACCTAAACCTACCCCTCCCAGGAAACTTTCTCTCTGCATTTTTAAGATTTTCCAAAAAACTTAATTCTGTATGATTTATAAGCTTTTGTACCCGGGGGGACCACAATTTAAGTCCCCACCGTGACACAAGTCCCCATGAGTCTGTGTGTAGTCATGTTTAAGTCCCCACCAGGATATATAAACCAGTACACAAACCGCACTACACACACACCACACCCAATCGCACTCTCTCGCACACACACACACGCGGCACTTATATATAGAAGCTATAATTAATCTAACGATTACATTTACATTCCGATTTATAACTATATAGTTTCTATTTATTTTAATAGTTTCATAAACCACTTATAGTTGCCCTATTCAAATTACTTTTATCTTTACTGATTTACACACACACCATATAATATATAAAGGATAAGTTATTATTTTTATATTATTTTTTATAATTCTTATTTTAATAATATATCTAAAGTAATTAATCATACATTTTAATTTACATGTATTTATTTTAGTTTATTTTATATTAATAATTTTTTATCCAGACACAACCCACATATGCTTTGTATTCTGAAAACAAAACAAATAAATATAAGATGTAGATGTTTGCATGTTTTCCCGCTCAGAACATCCTGCTGTACTCAGACCTCCAGGAGTCGACCTTTGACCTGCGGAAGCTGCCGACTCACTGCTTTGATGCCATGGATCATTTCGGCAAGTGTTTCCTGATCATGAAGCTGAAGCACGAGCAGGAGATGACACCAGACGGGGGCGGACTTGAGAGCTGTGAGTGGATCCGGTGGCTCCGCCGCTGGAGCGCTACTCTTACGCTCTGCTGGGATGGACGGGTCCACGGTACGAGATCACATATCAGCGCTCTGATTGGACAACCACTCAGATCTAGGACTAGATCACCCAAAAATCAAGCACTACGTGTCCCGACACACCTTTCACATGCTCAGAAAAATATTAAGATTTATAGATTTGAATTGCATATCAAAAGTCCATTCATTTGGATTCCACAGTTTTAACATTAACAAACTACTAAACTTAATGGGATGCCTAGTTCTCGTCATGCCATAATGAAACCGTCAGATTTTCTACACTAAAACAACAAACAATTTGCATATTTTATTATTAGATATTTCAATTTTATATAAATTTACATGAAATGTAATTTTGAAATGTATATAATATTTCTGTATATAGTTAGCTTTTAATTAAATAATTAATAATTTATTAATTTGTTATTAAATGTTTGTTATGTAAGTGTTATTAATAATACTACATTTGCACAAGAAAATACTTAATACTGACTACGAAAAAAAAGCATAATATTAATAATATAAAATTTTCCATTAAATTTATTTATTTTTTTAATTAAAATTGTATATAGCTTAGGAAAAATTTACACTAGAAAAAGCAATAATAATAATTAATTTTTTAATCTTTAGTTTTATTTTTTGATAAAAAATGTATATTAGTGAAAATGGTAAAGTAAAAATAATAGTAAAATAAGATTATTTTGCATTAAAAGTGTATACCTTTAAATAAACTTGTGTTTAGGAATTCTAAATACATTTATTTAATTTATTACAAATTCCTAAATTATTATATTTAATTATT
>JADLZN010003593.1:95000-112500 GCA_018155175.1 Sinocyclocheilus anophthalmus | reverse complement strand
TTTGACTAAATTATGTTCATCAGACACATCAGAAAACCATCAGGTGTTTTGCTGTGACAACTGCATAGCAACACCTTAGCAACCGTATAGCAACATCCTAGCAACTGCATAGCAACACCATAGCAACCGCATGTAAACACCCTAGCAATCACTGCAGCATTGTGACTAGATTGCATTTATCAGCCACATCAGAAAACCATCAGAGGTGTTGCTATGACAACTGCATAGAAACATCATATCAACCACATGGCAACACCCTAGCAACCTCTGGAGCATTGTGACTTGATTGTGTTTACCAGTAACATCAGAAAACCATCAGGTGTGTTGCTGTGACTTCTGCATAGCAACACACTAGCAAGCACAGGAGCATTGTAACTACATTATGTTCATTAGACACATCAGAATACCAACAGGCATGTCGCCATGACAACTGCATAGCAGCACCCTAGCAACCACATAGCAACACCTCAGCTACAACTGGAGGATTGTGACTAAAGTGTTTGTATAGGAAATACGGCTCTTATTTTCTTAAAAACTTTAAAAATCTGATTTCTTGAACTCTATTAGTTGTTTGTCACACTTTTCACCTTTCAGTTCTAGTGTTGGGCAGTGCAAATGTAAATATGAGGAGCAGACAGTTTATCGTGACATATATAAAGGTTTTGAGGCAATTATTGCAAATCCCATATACGTGCTCAGAGCTTATAAAAAGGTTTAGAGTGATTTGACCTCATTCAGAAATGCACACATGTAGCATGATGCGGTTTTGACTAAATATGAATCACCACGTTCGTATTCTGATGATGGACATTAGAGTCTTATGTTAAACAGCTGCTGATAATTTCATCATGTTTATTGTGTTCAGCTCTGGCTGTTAATGCCGGTTTGTTTGTGTGGTTTTGCGTGCAATAAATTGCTTGGGTTATTGTGTTCTGATAAAATAACTTCTCTGCACAGAGATTTGATCCATTAATGCATTTGCACGCATAAACACATGCACATTAGCAGACGGGCTAATACACACACACACAACATACACTTTAATGGAAAACACAATTTCAGACTCGCCAAAAAATAAAAACTGATTGACAAATTATTTTCTACAGAGGTGCAAATTAACTGTCGGGCTTAAAAATATATTGGCTTTTTCCCGACAATGACTAATCAAATGTGAGGTCCTGACGGGTGGCAGGCGGCGGCTTCTGGCTTAGTTATGGCACTCGCCTCATATTAACATGCATTGATTTTCCTAAATTTTTTCCAAAATGCAGCAATCCGTCAAAGTCGGCCCGCACCGGGCGCTGTGACAGCTCAGCTGCAGGCCTGCTGACACACAATCAGGCCGGACTCCTCAGGAGGATTTCTCCAATGAGCCAGCATTAATATAACACGTCCTGTCACGGCGCCGGTCGCGCAGGAGAAATGCTTCGATCACTCAATCTCTGACTGGGATGCAGGGAGATTGATAAATACTGGAGACTGTAGCGGTTGTCCATCGCTCTCTCGTCTTACTGTCCTTCTGTCTTTTCGAATCCATGCAAATGTCCTCGGCTGTGACATTTTCCTTACAACAAGTTGTAGGTTTCACGTTTTGCATTTCAAATCAAGTTGTGCATTAGAAAAAAATTTCAATTCCAACCAAGCACACGCTGACGGGAAAGAAATGAATGTCATTGCATCTATTCAACTAGTGATTTGGTTAAAGATTTCGTTAAGATAGTTTCCACAATAAGTCGAGTTGATGAATTGATGTGGTTCAGATCAGTTTTGTTTGCCATCAATTCAACAATTTGAATCCTTCTCAACTGATATCATGTGATATACACCCCTGTTCAACATTTTTTTTTTAGAAGAAGAAATACTTTTAGTTATCAAGGATGCATTACATCAATCAAAAGTGACAGTAAAGACGTTGATAATGTTGCAAAAGATTTGTATTTCAAATAAATGCTGTTCTTTTGAACTTTATATTCATCAAAAAATCCTGAAAAATAAAATGCATCACGGTTTCCACAAAAACAACTGTTTTCAACATTGATAACAATAATAAATGTTTCTCGAGCAGCAAATCAGCATATTAGAATGATTTCTGAAGATCATGTGACACTGAAGACTGGAGTAATGATGCTGAAAATACAGCTGCGCATCACAGGAATACATTACAGTTTAACAGAGATTTACCTAGAAAACAGCTATTTTAAATTGCAATAATATTTCACAATTTTTACTGTATTTTTGATCAAATAAATGCAGCCTTGGTGAGCAGAAGAGACTTCAAAACTTCTGAACAGTAGTATGCATCTAAGATATAAGCATCTGATTAACAGTAGAAGCATATTAGTAATTTGGTCACAGTTTATTTTGGTTTGGATGAGAGATGGAGAAATAGGTGTGTTTGTGATGATTGTTATCTTTTAAAATCAACATGAAATCAAAACGGACCCTTTTTTCTTCCTCGATACATGTTCTTGGTCTTATTGTGAGTGATTCATCAGTGCTTGTTATTCCAAACAACAAAAAATGATTGTGTAAGCTTTCATAAAAGCAAAGATCCTTTTCAGCTGACATCCACTCGACTCTGTTCTGATATTTATCAGCCATTTTCATGATCCAATCAATTCTTAGCGGATAAAATCAAATCCCACCCTATAATTTTTCTCATTGAATCTCCTGTTTCACTTAAAATGCATCATATTATTGAAGTGAAATGGGTTGCAAATTGCTTTGCAAGCTGACTTTAAAACTTAAAAATCTTTCATGATTTATGTTTTGCTTGAAAAGTGTTTGTGCATTTGAATCTAATGCAATGAATTATTATGCATCGCTGTGTAAGAGACATGACCAGATGCATGACTTCAGCAAACATGAGTCAGATGCACAGCAGAAGGTTGTTAGATGATGGACAGTGTGATGCATGCACGTCCTCATCTCTGAACCCGGTGTCGTGCCCTTTGGGTTCATTTGCATGATCTTGTCAAAAGCCCACTTCACATGAGACACAAAAGACACGTCCTGCCACTCTCAGTGTCAATGCCTGATACTTTTGAGGGCACACATCACTATTTTAAGATGTTTCTGTGAAGTGGAAGGGCAGGGAGCACGTCAACGGTTTGAGAATCGGTTGGGTTTATGCATAAAAATAAATGCCGCTGTTGAGTTTTATTCGAAAGCAACAAATAGAGGCGATCTCAAGGTTATGAGATGCTCTTTTCAAATGCATCTGGTAAGATGTCATGCTTTTAACCCTGTAAAGCCTGAACATGAAATAATAGTCAGAAAAATAGATTTTTTGAAATGAAAGTTTATCGGTTCTTTGGGCAAAAAAAAAAATAAAATTGCATATGTGTTTTTTTTTAAGGAAAGTGTTTGAAACATCAGGCCTTTATTGCTCATATAGTATGATATTGTGTGAATATGGAGGGGAAAAAAGCTTAATTTTATTTAGAGGCCCAAACTGAGTAAAAATATGCAATTTGGTGAAGATGCTAAAAAAATAATAAAAAAAAGTACATACATACAAACAGTACATACATGTATAACATAAAAAAAAATCGTTACTTGAAATAAAATATAATCTATAAAACTTCAACTCATTTTATTTCAGCTAGTTTCCAAGGCAACATTTCTCATTTTCATTTAGTTCAACTTAATGTACAAAATAACTAAAACTGAGATAAAATAGTAAAAACAATATAGACATATTTTTAAAACCGACAAACCTAATACATCGGACAGACACACAACAAAAGGACCATAAACTCAAATAAAAATTAAACAAGAATTGTTGTTTTAGTTGTTTATGGTTTTATCTGCATGCTTTTATTTTTATCTTATGAGTTAGTTTTTGCTTTGTGATTTTATATTGCCAAATAATGTTTAAAATTGTACAGCACTTTGGTACAACACTTGTTGTTTTTTAAATGTGCTTTATAAATAAATGTGAACTTGAACTTGAGCAGGAAAAAAAAAAATATATAATTCAAAATATTAACAAAAACAATAGTATTCCAATAAAATAACTCTGCAATGAGATCTGTATAACAGTGCAGCAGATACTGACATAAAATGATCTAAATATCAGTCGTCACTCTATATCTCCAATAATCTGTCTCAGAAAGATGAGATTGAAATGATACTAACATATAATGCAGTGATTGAGAGCTGAAGAAATAAAGGCTCCTCAGAAGATGTGAGATGTTCTGGAGGCTTGTGAAGATCATTCCTCCGCTGAGGAACAGTGAAAGTAAAGCTTCTGGAAACAAACGCTCCTCAAAAGATCCTGAGGATCAGATTTGAGACTCTAAAACATGATTGATGGAGAATCAAGTAAAGCTGAGCTGCTTCAGTCCAGTAAGTGTTCATCTGGAGATATTACTGCAGTTATTCTGACCTTTACTTGATCAAAACCAGTCAAGATCTGACACGAGATGCTCCAGCTGAAGCTGGACGTTTGTACAGTTACACTAAAAGAGCTTTGACTGGATAAAACACTCGACAGAATGCATGCGGTAGATTGAGTGTGACGCAAAGTTTGATCATCTTGATCATTCAGAGCCTTAGAAATGTGTGCATCAGATATGATCCAGTAGCTTTATAGGGCTAAGATTAACAGTGTTAAAAAGCACCTTCAGCCCATTTTTGGGTTGTGTATAAACACGGCTTTGCCTGGTCATTCATGTGCACGTAACTCGTTTCTGAAGGCCGACCGCACATATATGTGTTATCCGTCGCTCTCTCAGTCTCTCACACTCATCAGTTTGCCGTCGTCTCTGAAGGTCAGCGGCTCGAGGATGTCCTCGTAATGGAGTCGGTGCGCGCCGCGGCTCGCTCTTCCACCCCAAGCCCCATTAAAGCCCTAATCCAGCTAATGAAGATCAATGAAGTATCTCTGGCGCAAAGCTGCACACTCCGTTGAGTCGTGCTTTTGTGTGGAGAGCAGCTCATTTCGTCGTCTTACACTTAATTAAGTGAAAGAACATTTGCCTGCCACCGCTTGGGATAGTGATACTTTTATCTGCTCTAGTTTACTTCGGTTTTGCATTTGGTTTCTGATTCTATTTCCGCCTCTCACTGTCTCTGGCCAGCCCGTTTTCTGAAGGATGAATGTGCGCCGTCGTTTCTGATACATGAGCGCGGGTGGCGTAGTCGTTTTGGCAGGGCTAGCTAATCATCCAGCGTCTTGACTTGACAAGGTTACTCCGAGTTCCTTTGATCGCCAGCTTCGTTCAGTGAGCTCCTCTATGGGCGGGGATGGCTTTGTCACATTACAGAATGATTAAGGGGAGGTAATAACAGAACATGCTCAAATTATACCAATTACATCCCAGCACTTATGCAAATCCATCCGCCGAAGATGAAGCGGCTTCCATAAGCTGGTAATTAGCGACTAACAAGTTTGAATTGCACGGTAATGTTTCTTGGCATGTGAAGGTGGACTGAAACAGATGGGAGTAGAAACTATTTTCACTCAGAAATTGCTCGTAAATTTCAGAAATAATTACAAAGCATCTTCAAATTCTTGGAGAACGTATTTACATATTTTTATTTATTTATTTTTACAATGTAGGATTTACTATCAAACTTAGAAATTGCTTATACATTTCACAAACAATTACGAAAAACATTGAATGAAACACTTCAAGAATCACTTCAATAATAATGTTTCATTTACAACTTCAAAAATTAATTTGAAACAATTTTGATGGTTAATTTCACAAATAGTTACAAAGAAGCTACAAATAACACTTTAATTAAATATGACATTTTGAAGTAGAAATACAAAAAATAGTGTTTTCTTGTAAAATATGTTTCACTTAAATTTCAAAACATTGTAGGATTTACTTTGTCAAATATAGTAATAGTACATTTCAGAAATAATTACACAGAATCTTCAAATTCTTGTAAAACGTGCTCCAATAATGTTTTTTTATTTACAGCTGCATATTTTATTTATTTATTTATTTTTACCATGTAGGATTTACTATCAATCTTAGTGTCACGAATTCGGTCCATGGACTTCCGTTTATTCACCACTAGAGGTCACCCTTTCCATTACATTGACTCTTGCACAACACAAACTGTTGCATAGCACCCCGGACTACATATCCCATCATTCTTTGCACTGATTGCACACAGCACTGATTTGCACTCATTGCACACAGCTGTTTCTAATCGCCTCACTCACTATATAACACCTACTCTAACCACCTTTCTCTGCTGAGTATTGTTTAGCCTGTACCCCTTTCTGAGTGTCCGTGTTTTCCTTGTTTTGCCTTGCCTGTTTCTGCGGTATCTGATCTTTGCCCGTTTCCTGGATTTCTCCCTCTCGTCTCGCTCCTGTGATTCTGTCTGCCGATCGTCGTCCTGCGCTAGCCCTAGGACTATTCTTGGGTTTTGCCCGCCATATACCTGTCTGCCACTTTTTGACCCTGCCGGTACCACGTCTCTTATAAAAGCTTTGAGATGGATCCCACGTCTCACGTCTCGTCAGCCCCGTGACTCTTAGTAATCGCTAATACATTTCACAAACAATTACAAAAAACCTGCAAATAACACATTGAATGAAACATGACATTTTTTCTTGCAAAACACTTCAATAATAATGTTTCATTTACAACTTAAAAAATTAATTTTGAAACAATTTTGATGGTTGATTTCACAAATAGTTACAAAGAAGCTACAAATAACACTTTAAATATTTCATTTTGTGTTTTCTTGTAAAATGTACTTAAGTAATATGTTTCATTTAAATTAAAAAAAATGTTTTACAGGTAGGATTTAGCTTTTTTGTTTTTTTTTTTTTTTTTACCAATTTTGACTCGTGAAGTTATAAATTTAGCAAATAATTACAAGAACACCGGTGCATAAACATTAAATGTGAGTATGACGGACTGAAGTTGTATTTGTAAAATGTATTTCAGTAATCTTTGTTTTATTTACAACTTCAAAAATCTTTTTTTTTTACAGTGTAGGATTTACTTTGAAATAATTTTCTCTCAGAAATGGCTAGTAAATTTCACAAATAATAACAAAGAAACTTCAAATAACACATTGAATTAAACATGAAAGTTAAACGCTAAAATAGTATTTTCTTGTAAAATATACTCCAATAAATTTATTTGCAGCTTCAAAAAAATTTTTTTTGAAATATTTGAGGAACTAGCTGACCAAATTAAGGCTGTGGATTTAGTTTTATTGATTATTATTGAGTTTAGTCTAGAGATTGTCAAGGCCGAACTGTTTTGTGGATCTTTGCTTTGTTTGTTAGTTTTGAGCTCATCTTTATGCCAGTGTACTTCATAATAGTTGTCAGTTTTCTTGTAGATGTGCATTTAAAGTTGGCTTTAAGTCTTTCTCTTTTAGTCTTTCTCTTCTGGGGTAAATTAATCAAAATGCTGATGTCTTGCAGTCGTGAGTGTGAATTTGTGAATATGATATGAAAAAAAAAACATTCCTGCTTCAGTGCTTCATGTCTAAATGTTGTGAATCAAATAACAAAATCAATACTTATTCATCAAGGATGTATTAAATTGATTAAAAGTGACAGCAAAAATGTTTTTATAATGTTACAAAGATTTCTATTTCAGATAAATGCTGTTCTTTTAAACTTTCTATTCATCAAAGAATCCTGAAAAATAAAATGCATCACAGTTTCCACAAAAATATTGTGCAGCACGACTGTTTTCAACACTGAAGATAATCAGAAATGTTTCTCGAGCAGCAGATCAGCATATTATACTGATTTATGAAAGATCTTTGGACACTGAAGACTGGGAGTAGATGCTGAAAATCAGCGCGCACACAGCAATATATTACAGTTGACCAGATATCAAAGAAAACAGCTGTTTTAAATATAATAATATTTCACAATTTTTACTGTATTTTTGACCAAATAAAATCCAAAACATAAAAAAATCTTAGTGACCACAAATTTGAATATTAGCATATATTTTATTATTATCATTATTATTAGGGCCAGAAGGAACATCCACATAGCGGTCCAATGACCTCACTCAGTACAATAGCATTCGATGGTTTATTTTTCTGCAGAAAGATTTGAATCGTCATCTAATTGCAATGAGATGTAATGTGTTTTAAAAAAAATGTGTGATCCGACATACTTTTGGGTCACTGTAAAGTGTGTGTGTGTGGTGCTGCTTTGTCCTCTACTGTTCAGCTGAAGGTGGACGATAATTAATACATGTTCTGGGCTTTGATGAATGAGGACATTGGAGGATTTCATCAGCTATAGACAGAACGGTTCCCTCCCCGAACAGGAGGGCCGTCCGACCCCGCAAACACCTCCAAAAACAACCTCCTCACTTTAGAGGAGAACCAGCGTCCGTTATCCGACTGTCTGAATGTCACACATGCGGCTGGAAGCATCTTATTCTCCTGTGAGGATCTTTAGTGTGGGATTGGTTACGCCTTACCCTAGGTGTGAGTGGTGTGTGTGTGTGGGGGGTGTGATGTGTGGTGGAAGTGTGTGCTTGTGTGTGGGTCTTGTAGTCTGTGTGAGTGTGAGTGTCGAGCTGTATGAGGTGTGGTGCTTGTCTGTGTGTGTGTAGTACTTGAAGTGTGTGTGTGTGTGTGTGGTGTGTTGTGTGTGTGTGGTGGGGTGGGTGTGTGTGTGTGCTTGATGGTACCGTGTGGTGGGGAGTCAGTGGAGTCTGTGAGCGTGAGTGTGTGTGTGTGCCAGGGGTGTGTGTGTGAGTGGACGTGTGGTGTTGTGGTGTGTGTGTGAGTGTGTGTTTGTGTGTCTGTGTGTGTCTGTCTGTGAGGTCCGTGTGTTTTTGTGGTGTGTGTTGTGTTGTGTGAGTGGAGAGTGAGTTGTGATGTGTGGTGTGTGCTTGTGGTGTTGTGTGTGTGAGTGTTGCGTGTGTGTGTGTGTGTGGAGTGTGGTGTGTGTGTGTGTGTGTGTGTGTGTGTGTGTGTGTGAGTGTGAGTGTGTCGGTGTGTGTGTGGGTGTCTGTGTGAGGGTGTGGGTGTGATGTTGTGGTATGTGTGTGTGAGGACGTGTGCCGCGCTGTGTGTGTATGTGTGTGTGAGTGTATGTGTGTGTGTATGTGCGTGTGGGTGTGAGTGTGTGTGTGTGTGTGTTTCTCCTGTAGGGTAATTAGTCAAAGCCAGGTGCTGGTGTGTGATTAATCGGTCTGGGGTTCGTGTCGGGGTCATGGCCAAGGGTTGTGTTTGAGCTCTTCTATGATAGAGTAAAATTAATTCCATCATTTGCAGAACATCATTATTTCCACATCAGTGTAGCGGGAACCAGGCAGATGACCGCACGCCGCGTGGCGAGTGCGAAACACGCTTAAGGCGAGCGCTTTATCAAATTCATCCTGATGAAATATCTCAGTTTGCTGTTTAGTCTTTCACCAGCGTTTACCACCATTAACAGGTTCTTGTAGTTCTTTGAGGAGCAAAACAGACACATCTGTCACAGTCTGAGACACAAATGAGCTTTATTACGCCTGTATATATATATTTCTGTATGTTTGTGTGTCTCTCTCTCTCTCTCTATATATTTTTCTCTTTGTAATATATAAACACACTCTACCAGGACTGTTAAAGTCCCCGTACTTTCTAATAGTAACTTTCTATGTTTTATGTTAACTGGAATGATTAAAATAACCAGTACCCGTATGAACTGTGTGAATAATTTATATAAAATTTAAATAATAACAAGCAATTTGATTATTTTTTATTCTTTCTATTTTGTTATTGTAAAATTTTAATGATTATAAAACGTATGTATAATAATAATGATTAAATAAAGAATTCGACATTAATAAGTAATAAATAGTATAATAGAGAAATATGTGTGTGGGATATAATATATATATAATATATATATATATAATTAATTTCTGTCTTAATATTTATTATATTTGTAAGTGTATATATAATATAATATATATATATATAGATATATATATATATATATAATATATATATATATAATAGTATCTTTCTTGTAGTGTAACTATAGGCAAAACAGGAACCGAAAACTAAATCGAAAAGAACAAACGAAATATATACATGTGCCTAATATATATACAGTTGTCAACATTTGAAGTGGATCAAAACCTTTCATCAAATTTGTCCTAAAACCAAAACAATACCCATTCTAGTCTTAGGAAAACTTTGATGAACTATATAATATATATATCATTTAGTTAATATTCTAAAATAAAATAAAATTTTCTATAACACTGAGTTATTGTGTAAGCCACTAACCTTAAATATGAACACTTTACTTGACTTAGTAAACACCTGATAACATCATGTGATTGTAAGTCGTAAGGATCCACTGTTTATTTTGAATTAAATAAAGAAAGACAGTGAAGTCTGTTTATCTTTGAGTTTTGAAAGTGCAGCTTGTTTTCAGCAGGTGTCCTGATGGATTGAAATGTGTTGATGATTTTTCCCATTAGACGTCTCTGTGAAATTAAAATGCCTCTTAATTTAGTTCTGAGTGTCCATTTAGTGAGGGTAACTCGATGAGAGTACAGGTTGACTGTGGTGATGCTCTTCAGGGACTCAATCTGAGCTCTCAGGAGAATCGACGTCTGCTCACGTCTATCAGTCTTCAGGAGAAAGTCATCTGAACGTCACTGACTCTGATTCAACATATTTAGTTGATGGTGGGAGACGTTACCAGGAAAATGACTATCTCTGTTCCTGTTAGAATGATTCATAGGATGTTTATTGTTAAATCTGAGCTCTGTTGTAATAGCTTTTTTTTTTTTTTTAAATATGAAAAGACTAAAACTCCAAATCATTATAGAAATGAAAACTAGTTGGAAACTGCACAGTAGGTAGTGCATTTGAATTTGGCTATTAAAACTGTGTTATTAGACTAGTTCTGCAGTCCTTCCTCGTCTCATGAGTATCAGAGCATTAAAACGTCATTATTAGACATTATTATTTATTTGTTTAATTTTCTGTGAATCAGTTCCAACTGCCTGTTTTAATCAATAAATCAGTAAATGTTACTGTTCAGTAGAGTGTATTATTATTTTGGTTACATTTACATTTAATCAATCAAATCAATTTTATTACATTTACATTTAATCAATTAGCAAATGCTTTTATCCAAAGCGACTTACAAATGAGGAGAACAATAGAAGCAATCAGAGCAACAGTTTTTTTTTATAAATTAGAAAACAAAACTAATAGAATAGAATAGATGAGTGCTAGTATTAATTGGCCAGGTGCTGACAAAAAAGATGTGTCTTTAGATGTTTTTTGAAAATGGCTAAAGACTCTTGAATTGAGATCGGCAGGTTGATCACCATCTTGGGACAGTCCAGGAAAAGTGAGAGTGATTTTGTGCCTCTTTGGGACGGCACCACGAGGCATCGTTCACTTGCAGAACGCAAGCTTCTGGAGGGCTCTTAAGTCTGAACAAGTGAGTTTAGGTATATTGGTGAAGAGCCAGTAGTTACCTTGTAGGCAAACATCAGTACCTTGAATTTGATGCGAGCAGCTGTTGGCAGCCAGTGCAAACTAAAAGAGAGGTGTGACGTGGGCTTTCTTGGGCTCGTTGAAGATCACTCTCACTGCTGCATTCTGGATCAGTTGCAGAGGCTTGATAGTGCATGCTAAGAGAGCATTACAATAGTTCAGTCTGGAGAGAACAAGAGCTTGGACAAGGAGTTGTGCGGCCTGCTCTGATAGGAAGGGTCTAATCTTCCTAATGTTGTATAAGGCAAACCTGCAGGACCGGCCCGTTGTAGCAATATGGTCTGTGAAGCTTAACTGATCATCAATCACAACTCAGAGGTTCCTGGCTGTCCTGGAAGGAGTAATGGTTGACGAACCTAGCTGTCTAGAGAGGTTGTGATGAAGTGCTGGGTTGGCTGAGACCATGAGCAGTTCTGTCTTAGCAAGGTTGAGCTGAAGGTAATGGTCCTTCATCCAGCCAGGAATATCTGTCAGACAGGCTGCAATGCGAACAGCTACCGTCGGATCATCTGGTTGAGTGTCATCAGCATAGAAATGATAGGAAAAGCCATGTTTCTGAGTGACAGATCCTAATGATGACATGTAGATGGAGAAGAGAAGCGGTCCAAGCACTGAGCCCTGAGGAACCCCAGTAGCAAGAAGTTGTGACTTAGAAACCTCACCCCTCCAAGACACCCTGAAGGACCTACCTGAGAGGTAAGACTCAAACCAATGGAGTACAGTTCCTGAGATGCCATCTATGAGGCGGACAGGAGGCTCTGGTGGCAAGATGAGAACTGAGGATTTGGAAGCTGCTCTTGCCGGTCTCAGGGCTTCAGTAACCAAAAGCAGGCCAGTCTCAGTTGAGTGGCCGCTTTTGAAGCCAGATTGGTTGTTGTCCAGCAGGTTGTTCTATGCGAGAAACATAGAAAGTTGGTTGAACACAACTCCCTCAAGTGTCTTTGCAATGAACGGAAGAAGGGATACCAGTCTGTAGTTTTCTAAAAGTGCTGGATTTAGAGAGGGTTTCTTAAGCAGTGGGGTTACCCGAGCCTGCTTAAATGCTGTTGGAAATGTACCAGTGTGAAGAGAGGTGATGATAATGTGAGTGAGCACAGGGTAGGGGTAGGAGGACAAAGAACAGAAGAGAAAGTTTTGAAAAGTGTGCGAGTCAGAACAATTGTTTATTTTATTGTGGTAGTATGTCATTTTAACAGTGGAGACAAACTTGGATCATCTATTTAGTGCAAAACTTGTTATTTATCGCTTATCTTGACGTACACTACAATTCAAATGTTTTGGAGTAGGTATTTTTTTTAATGTTTTGGAAGGAAGTCTCTTCTGCTCATCACTTTTGGTCAAAAATACAGTAACACTGTGAAATATTATTACAAATTAAAAATAACTGTTTTCTATGTGAAAATAATGTTAAAATATAATTTATTCATGTGAGTCAAAGCTGGATTTTTAGCATCATTACTCCAGTCTTCATCATCACATGATCTTCAGAAATCATTAATCATTAACATAAAATATAATTAATTAAAATCACAGATTTTGTTTATATAATGAAATAGAAGACAATCACAATTAAGCATGCCAATATTATGATTGGCATTGCTGTCAGTTTGATTATGAATAGTAAGCATTCTAACAATGTAAATTAATAGGGCTTTATTTATTATTTTAATCTTAAAGGGCTAGTTCACCCAAAAATGAAAATTTGATGTTTATCTGCTTACCCCCAGGGCATCCAAGATGTAGGTGACTTTGTTTCTTCAGTAGAACACAAACCAAGATTTTTAATTCAAACTGTTGCAGTATGTCCGTCCTATAATGTAAGTGGATTGGAATCACGGCTAAAACATACAATAAAACAAAAAAAAAACATACACAAACAAAAACAAATTAAACCCTACGGCTCGTGACGATACATTGATATGTAAAAACACAAAACGATCGGTCTGTGCAAGAAACTGAACAGTATTTTATATCGTTTTTTACCTCTGATTCACACAATGTCCGAACTGTTGTGGAATTTTCCTTGTTCAAAAGAAATTGCTAAAGAGGTTTTGAAGCCAGTAGACTTTATTTATCAAACAAACAAGCCGAGTTACGGTTTGCAAAGGCAACTCCCGAATGTCTTTTCTACACAGATATATATATGCCTGGAGCTGGTTACATAATTCCATATATGTATTGTTGTATTTTTAGATAGGTGTTTCTTACCATATATAGAATGATCAATAGCGGTCATGTATATTTCTAGGTCTTGAACAGATTGTTTCCATATATGCAGGGTCTTCAAGTTTTAAATAGTTCACTCAGTTCTTTCACTGCAGCTTTTAACCCACAGTTACTTCACATAGTATATTTAAATAATAATTGTAGAATAATGTCGTCTTCTCTATAGGCATAATTATATGTATTATATTGAATTAAGATCCCTGAAAATCTTCTACAACTGTTAGAACTCTCCTGAGCGCGTTCTCAGCACGCGTCTTCTTCTTCTTCTTCTTGCTTTATGGCGAATCGCAGACTTATAAGTGCATTTCCGCCACCTATCTCTCAAATGAACCATTGACTCTATCTACAATCTCAATTAGGAGTGTCAATGGTCCAGTTGAGAGATGGGTGGCGGAAATGCACTTTTAAGTCTGCGATTGTTTTCTACTGAAGAAACAAAGTCACCTACATCTTGGATAAACATCACATTTTCATTTTTGGGTGAACTATCCTTTTAAATTCTTTAAAAATGTAAAAACGTCTTAAGACTGAAATAATCTACGAAAGAAAGTTAGCATGGAGTCTTGTCTTTACATAAAGCTTTCTGAACAGAATGAAATGCAGGATATTGTGTGTAGGAAACGCTCAGGAGTTCAGGACTGATGTTGGATATGATGGTCTCATATTAGTTGTCGTCTGTGGTCTGGCGGGGGTTTGCGCGTCCATGAGCTGCTGTGGGTGGAGCGGACAGACGGTTTTGTCCAGCTGGCGGGGTGTTGGATCCGTGTGTCTCTGCTGATGTGACGGATGTGTGACCAGCCCTCTGACTTTATCAAGCTTTTCTTTCTGCATCAAAGCTTTTAGAGCATCTGAGCGCCATCCTGCTCGCCCTTCATACAACACAGAGTCCTGACTTTGAGTTTAGAGTTGGAACTAAATGGTTTATTATCTTAACCCTTTAAAGCTACAGTATCATATTTAATATGCAAGGTCTATAAATTATCAATATGACAAAAACTTTGTTGTTGCACACAATCTAGCCCATGCATTCTGTCGTCTGATTGATCGTTTAGAGTGTTTTATCCAGTCAAAGCTCTTTTAGTGTAACTGTACAAACGCTTCTCGTGTCAAATCTTGACTGGTTTTGATCAAGTAAAGGTCAGAATAACTGCAGTAATATCTCCAGATGAACACTTACTGGACTGAAGCAGCTCAGCTTTACTTGATTCTCCATCAATCATGTTTTAGAGTCTCAAATCTGATCCTCAGGATCTTTTGAGGAGCGTTTGTTTCCAGAAGCTTTACTTTCACTGTTCCTCAGCGGAGGAATGATCTTCACAAGCCTCCAGAACATCTCACATCTTCTGAGGAGCCTTTATTTCTTCAGCTCTCAATCACTGCATTATATGTTTGGAGCATTTCACTCTCATCTCACTGCGCGTTATGCAGATATAGAGCGACTGATATTCAGATCATTTTATGTCAGTATCTGCTCTACTGTTATACAGATCTCACTGATTTACTTTAGTCTATGAAAAAAATGGAGCTGTTTTTTCCTCCATATTCTCATTATTTCAGACTATATGAGCCATAAAAGCCTGACGGATCAAATGCTATACTAAAAATAAATAAATTTAGGTTCAATAAACGGTTTAAAAATTTTGATTTGTTAATTATTTCATACGTCAGGCTTTACAGAAAGTTATTTTAGTATTATTTCTATAATACTAAATATAATAATTGCTGATTTTTTATTTTTTCAGTTTTCATTTAAATTTTAGTTTAATTTTTTAGTCATTTTGATATGTGCTTCTTAGTGTTTATTACTTTATTTGTTTTTAAACATTACTTTTTAGGTTTAATTTATTTTTATTTCAGTTTTAGTTACAGCTCAGTATCAGTTTTAGTTTTATATTTATATCCAGGTAGTAATTTTAGCGCCTCATCTTAAACTTAGTTCAGTTAGTTGCCAAGGTAACATTTTTAATTTAGATTTTTTTCGTCTAATATTTGTTTTTTTATATTTCAGCTTCATTGTAATTAACAAACATGTTTTAATAGTTTTAGGTTTAGAACTCTGCTGATTATTCCTGATCTTGTTGTTAGATGTTGTTTAATTGCTGCATGCTAAAAGTCTGCATGTGCTCTGTATTGAATGTCAGGGATTTCTTGTGTGATTTTGGTTTCTTCTGCAGCAGGTTTTGATGTGTTTCTGTATCACACTCAGCTTTTATTGGTCCTGCGGTTCTGGCCCGTGTGAGAGGTGAGACCGCGGGTCCGGATTAAGTGAAGATCGTTTGGTTTCTGTGAGCGTCTGCCTGCCTTCACAACCATACTGAACGTGAGAGAGGAAAGCAAGGTGTAAAGTGTGTTTTATTTCAGGATCAGCATCACACAATCACAGCAGGACGTGCAGACTGTTACTGATCCGACTCGCATGCTGTTATTTCAGCTCATAATCCCACATTTTCTGCACTTCTAACCAGCTCTGCTCCAAACGGCGCTGCCTACATACAGAGCTTCTTTATAAAACAACACCTCAACTGAAGGAAAACCTCAGACGTGACTGATTTCAGCTCTGTGTGATTGACCAAACCTTTCTCACATTAATTCCAGTGGAGCTTGACCTCGGCATGGTGTTAATCTGTTCACACAAATATTGGGTAAACTAGTTTTTTTTAAATTTAGTTTTATATATAATATTTTTAACAGTAATTTTTAGTAGTAATTTAAAGACAGTATTAAAATATATTTTGGGTGGTTGACGCAAATAGATAAAAAGTTTGTGTCTTTTTTAAATCTAAATACATTTTTAATTAAAATAAGATTTCAGCAAATGTAAAATTGTTCAAAAATGCAGTAAAGAAATTATAATGTTAAAAATTGTATTTGCCCATCAATGCACTCAATATATAGCATCAATAAAAAGTATGTTAAAATATATTAAATAAAAAAAAACATTTCTTTTAAATTATAATAAATATTCAACAATATTAAATTTTGAATGGTTACAAGTAAATTATATATAACATATTATATAAATTATATTATATATGTTAGAAAAAATATTACATTTAAAAAATATTAAAAAGAAAACCGTTCTTCTAAAAAAATATAATAATATTAACAATATTACAGTTTTACCTTTTTTTCTTACTGTTTTTTACTTCTTTCAAATCATTAAAATAATTGAATGTAGTATATAACTAATTATTTTTTATTTTCTTTTTAATTAAAATTTATTATTACTGGGAAATATTTAGATTATTTTTTAACTAGACTTATAAACCCAAAATTGCCACAGTTTCATAAAAATAGTAGCAGTCACACAGATATGAGCAAAAGTGTTTATTTGTCATAAGATTAACTATTTTTAATCGGAATGCATTTTAGTATTTAATGAAATCAGAATTAAAAACGTTATTTGTATAGTTGATGCATAAGTTGTCTCTGTTAGTTTTAGGTTAAAAGCGTTTCTGGAGTGTCTATGATGTCTTAAAATGATGTCTTCACACACACACACACACACAATCTCACACACACACACACAATCACACACACTCACACACACACTCACACACACACATACTCACTCACTCACTCACTCACACAAACAAACACACACACAAACAAACAAACACACACACACACTCACTCACACACACACACTCAATCACACACACACACTCACTCACTCACTCACTCACCAACACACACACACACACACACCCTCCCTCACTACACACACACTCTCTCATTCACACACACACACACTCACTACTCACACACACACACACAATCAATCATCACTCACTCACTCCCGCACTCA
>JADLZN010003593.1:5000-92500 GCA_018155175.1 Sinocyclocheilus anophthalmus | reverse complement strand
CCTATTTCCTGGAAGCTGTCCTCATTATTTGTCTTCCAGCGCTGCGAACGCTCCATCACGGGGGATTTGGTGGCGCTATCACAGGGGTCACAGTAGAGGAGACGACCGCCTCTTTGTAGCGTTTTGAGTGATTACTGAAGCCGTCCCAGCGAACACACAGGAGATAAAAAACGGCGGCTCATCAACAATGAGCCACAGAGAACCGTCGGGCCTCTTCCCGCTCCAGACTCGACGGTCTTTATTGCTTCAGCACGCAAGGTCAAGCTCTGAAACACAAGTGCTCGGCCGATATACACCTGTGCTTCCTCTCAGTCATCACATGAAGGCTGTTGATTAGCTCTACATATGTTGTAAGGTTTTGCGGCGTGTCGCGGTTCAGGAATGAGCGGATGCGGCATGAGAGGAATAAAATGCTACGTTTCAGCTACAGTAATTATGCAGAACTTCATCCACAGATTCTTCATGTGAGATTTGAGGGAAACCGAGATCTAATGCATTGATTTGATCACTTTTGTCTACTTTTTCAGCTCTAAACCCACTTATTATCACCACTTATTTAAAGGGGTCATATGATGCAATTTAAATGTTCCCTTTCTCTTTGGAGTGTTACAAGCCATTCGTGAATAGATAAGATCCCTAAAGTTGCCAAGACTAAAGTCTCAAATCCAAAGAGATATCTTTATAAAAATTCAGAGTCAGCCACACCTACCTAAAAAGGCTCGTTCGAACCCGCCCCCACATGTCTACGTCACTGTTTGGGAAGATTTGCATAACGCCGCCCAATGTTCACGCAAAGAAAGAAGGGTAACTTTTATTCTCGCTGTAGTATTGTTGCCGCCGCCATGTCCTGAAGGCGCTGTGTGTTTCATTGTGAAAGTGAAACTACTTTGTTTGGTCTTCCAAAAGAGGACGATATCTGCTTCGTCATGCCTGGAGCTGATCCGTGCTGGTTGCTGAGGAAATACAACAACTTTGCGCTGTGGATCACTGGATCGGCTTTCGCCGTGGACAAAGCGGAGTCCAGCCCGGGGTCGTCACATGTGGATGCCGCAAGCCCTACGGATGCTCCTTCGTCGAATCCGCCGCCTCTGTTCACTCTAGGCCGCCGTGTGTGACGCTGTTTTGTGAAAGCGAAACTACTTTGTTTGGTCTTCCAAAAATGGACACGACTAGAAATCAGTGGTTAAGTTGTATTTACAACACTGTTCAAATCCAAATATTCAGATGTGTGCAGCACAATTAATGGAGGACTGTTTCCTGATCCTGCAAGACTACAATGCAGGCTGTTCTGACTCACAGACTATAAGAAAGTTTTTTATATTTAAAGAATTTGCAACCGACGATTCAAACGCGAGTTTTGAGCAGTGGTAGAGAACACGGGTTGTTGTCATTTATCGATCACAAAAGGCAGGACAGTGGTTTTTGTCGCTCCGGCCGGACACGGCATCATTCAGTATGGTGAGGGGCGTAACATTTCGTCACACGCTTGAGGTATTCGGTCAATCACAAAAAAAATTCACTGGGATAGCTGGCCAATCACAGCACACCTCGCTTTTTCAGACCGATGAAGTTTGTAAAAATCCACGTGTTTTAGAAAGGCGGGGCATAGAGGAGACAATAATGTACAGTAGTGGAAAATAATGTGTTTTTGAACATTAAACGCATAAAACACATTTCATTACACCAAATTACACAAAATAATGTTCTTTTTAGCAACATCATACTACAATTTAAAACTTAGCATTTTCAAGTCAATATTAGATCTTCATTATATATGGTTATCTGCACACACACACACCACACACACACACACCACACACCACACACACCACACACACAACACACACACACACAAAAAAACACAAACACACAGGCTAATTTGTGAAAAGTGGGGACTCTCCATAGTCGTAATGGTTTTTATACTGTACAGACCGTATATTCTATTGCCCTACACAACCCTACCCCTAAACCTACCCCTCAAAGGAAACATTCTGCATTTTTAGATTTTCAAAAATCTCATTCTGTGTGATTTATAAACGTTTTGAAAAGTGGGGACATGGGGTAATGTTCTGAAAAGTCACCTTCTCTTTGTAATACTTATGTCATACCTTTGTCATTATACAAAATGATGTCCTCATTTGTCACAAAAATGCACACACACACAATCATCATCATCATCATCACACACACACACACATCACACACCACACACACACACACACACACACACAAACACACCACACACACCAAATATATATATATATATCTATATATATCTATATATATATTTTTTTTTTTACAGCGGTGTTTACTGATTTAGAAATTTTGCACTGCATGCATTGGTTGTATAATGAATGGAAATTAAATTAAATGCCATAAAATGAAGGGCACTTAATTACCAGTACATTTTTGTTTTTTTTATTATTTATCATTCACTCATTCATTTAACAGGGCATACACACCACAACACACAAATATAATATGATATATATATATATATATATTTTTTTTTTTTAGACATATACAGTGGGTACAGAAAGTATTCAGACCCCCTTAAATTTTCACTCTTAACAATATTGCACCCATTTGCTAAAATCTTTCAAGTTAATTTTTTTTCCTCATTAATGTAACACAGCACCCCATATTGACAGAAAAAACACAGAACTGTTGACATTTTTCAGATTTATTAAAAAAGAAAAAATGAAAAAATGAAATATCACATGGTCCTAAGTATTCAGAACCTTTGCTCAGTATTTAGTAGAAGCACCCTTTGATCTAATACAGCCATGAGTCTTTTTGGGAAAGATGCAACAAGTTTTTACACCTGGATTTGGGGATCCTCTGCATTCCTCCTTGCAGATCCTCTCCAGTTCTGTCAGGTTGGATGGTAAACGTGGTGGACAGCCATTTTTAGGTCTCTCCAGAGATGCTCAATGGGTTTAAGTCAGGGCTCTGGCTGGGCATTCAAGAACAGTCACAGAGTTGTTGTGAAGCCACTCCTTCGTTAATTAACTGTGTGCTTAGGGTCATTGTCTTGTTGGAAGGTAAAACCTTCGGCCCAGTCTGAGGTCCTGCGCACTCTGGAGAAGGTTTTCATCCAGAATATCCCTGTACTTGGCCGCATTCATATATCCCTCGATTGCAACCAGTCGTCCTGTCCCTGCACCTGAAAAACACCCCCACAGCATGATGCTGCCAACCACCATGCTTCACTGTTGGGACTATATTGTACAGGTGATGAGCAGTGCCTGGTTTTCTCCACACATTACCGCTTAGAATTAAGGCCAGAAAGCTCTATCTTGGTCTCATCAGACCAGAGAGAGAATATTATTTCTCACCATCTGGAGTCCTTCAGGTGTTTTTCATGTTATTGCACTAATGAGAGGATTCGTCGGGACACTCTGCAATAAAGCCAGACTGGTGGGGGCTGCATTGATGGTTTGACTTTACAACTTTCTACCATATCCGACGGCATTGCGAGCTCAGCCACAAGTGATCTTTGGGTTCTTCCTTCCCTCTCTCACCAAGGCTCTTCTCCCCCGATAGCTCAGTTGGCCGGACGGCCAGCTCTAGGAAGAATTCTGGTCGTCCCAAACGTCTTCCACTTAAGGATTATGGAGGCCACTGTGCTCTTAGGAACCATAAGTGCAGCAGAAATTTTTTTTGTAACCTTGGCAGATCTGTGCCTTGCCACAATTCTGTCTTGAGCTCTTCAGGCAGTTCCTTTGACCTCAGGATTCTCATTTGCTCTGACATGCACTATGAACTGTAAGGTCTTATATAGACAGATGTGTGTTTTTCCTAATCAAGTCCAATCAGTATAAACAAACACAGCTGGACTCAAATGAAGGATAGAACCATCTCAAGGATGATCAGAAAAAAATGGACAGCACCCGAGTTAAATATACGAGTGTCACAGCAAAAGGTCTGAATACTTAAGACCATGTGATATTTAAGTTTTTCTTTATTAATAAATCTGCAAAAATGTAAACAAATCTGTGTTTTTCTGTCAATATGGGGTAAAAAAAAAAAAAAATTAACTTAAATGATTTTAGCAAATGACTGCAATATAACAAAGAATGAAAAATTTAAGGGGGTCTGAATACTTTCCGTACCCACTGTATGTTCCAAGGAATTGCAAAAAAAATAAAATAAAAGTCTAAAATAAAATACATTCAGAACTGTGAGGAAAAAAGTCTGAATTGAAAGATAAAAGATTGCTATTACTTTATTTAATTTTTTCCGTAGCTTCCATAGATGTATGCTTTTTCTAAGCAATTTAAATAAAAACATTTTGAAAATATAATGATTTAAATAAAATCAAATAATTAATAAACATTTTAATTGCTGTATGACTGGCAAATATGTATCACATTAAGTTTATTAGTTTATGCTAAAGCCGTGTAATCCAAATGCATGTAAATCTGATATGAATAAATCATAATGCATAAAACTTAAATTTAGCCCCAAAAGTATTTTTTTGAGTATAGTACAGCTCAGAATGATATTGCAGCATCTCAACTGCAGCTCAGAGGCCTTTGAGTCTCCAGAGAGTCATGAAATATCAAGATCAATTTGAGCATGTTTGATTTGTCAATAGAGAAAGTGAAAAAGCCAGCCAGACGGAGCGATGCGAGGGTCTGCCGCTGGCTGGAGGATGAGTGTTATCAGCCGAGCTCGCCGTGACATCTATTACGCTCATGTGTTCTCCATTTACCGTCAGATAGATTCCTCATATTCGTCTGTGCAAAATCAGCTGAGCGGAAAGTTATACAGCCATAACAGAGTGCGGTACTCGACGTGACCCTCGCTGCGACTGAATCAGCCTGAAACTAGAAATCGAAAACATGCAGGGATGTGTCAAAGAGGCCTCTAACACACAGATAAACGCGTTCACGCCGCACTTGCGTTCTAAGAGCGCACGGATGTTCATTTCAAGCCTCAGTCATTTTGCAGAGTTTTACTCCTTGGAGGTCAGAAAAACAATTAGGGAGTGTAATAGGAGCAGAAGGAGGAGAGGAGATGATGTTGAATGGATGGTACACGAGCGGCGGAGCATTCAAGACGGATGGGCTGTTAAACTGGTGTGTGTGTGTGTGTGTGTGTGTGTGAGTCATGTGTTTCTGAATCATCCAGATCTCTTCCTATTATAGTGTGTGTGTTTGTGTGTATTGAAGCCAGTTGAAATGTGAAAACAGGTTGTTGTGCACTAGAAGAGACGACATACACTCTGTTATTAGTGTTTGCAAGGTACTCAATGCATCAAAAACAAGCTTTTTAAAAGATTTTAGATTAAAATGCATATGAACGTGCAAGGAAAAATGTGTATTTGGCATTTGCATTAATGCATTTGGCCGATGCTTTTATCCAAAGTGACTTGTTTTATGCTTATTCTGCATGCAGCTCTGAGCTCAAAATTAGCATCATTTGAGAGAATTCATTGTATGCATTTATGCATTGCTTTTATCCGAAGTGACTTGTTTTTGTATTAAGTGGTATTTGCTAAGTTTTATCCTTCTTTGGCATAGTTATTGGCAACTGCAGGTGTGTAATTGACACAAAGCATGTCCGAACGATTACACAAAGTTGTTAGATTAAAATGCATATGAATGTGCTAGGAAAAATGTGTATTTGGCATTTGCATTAATGCATTTGGCAGACACTTATCCAAAGTGATTTGTTTTATATTGAATGCAGCTTTTATAAACTCAAAATTAGCATTGTTTGAGACTGCACTGAATGGATGCGTTTGTGTATTTGACATTTTCTTTTATTCTTAGTGACTGGTTTTGTATTAAGTGGAGCTTGATGCATGAATGTGCAGGTGAGTAGTTGACACAAAGCATGTCCACAAGGGTTTTATTTTAGAGTACAATGAATAAGAATGTGCAAAGAAAATGTGTATTTTGCATTTACTTTTATGCATTTGGCAGATGCATTTATCCAAAGTGTTTGCATTGCATTTCTTGTTTTTGTATTTGTGGTATTTGCTAAGTATTTGATAATTGTTACTTATATTTAAGGTTGTTGATTTAAACACCTAATCATATATAATAACATTTTGACATGTTATTTGTGACTAGAATGATTCCTTAAAGCAATGGCGTTGCAACATGTACATATGTGCAGGTGTCTAGTTAACCCATAACTTGTCCACTGTCTTTCTTTCAGTCAATATCAAGACTTTAGACTAAAATACATATGCATGTACAATGAGAAATTAGTTTTTGCCATTTGCATTAATGCATTTGGCAGATGCTTTTATCCAAAGTGACATGTTTAGTCTTATTCTTATTTTTATAAACTCGAAATTTGTATCATTTCAGAGACTTCTTTGAATGCATGTATGCATGTGGCAGATGCTTTTATCCACGGTTACTTACATTGCGTTGCATTGCATTTCTCTTTTTTTGTAGCTATTGCTTATACTTTAGAATATTTATTTAAACACCTAATGTTAAATAATACAATTTGGCATGTAATTCGTGACAAGAATGATTCGTGACAAGCAACTGCAGAACAATATGCAAATATGTGCAAGTGAATAGTTGAGACAAAGCATGTCTACAATCCAAGATTTTAGGTTAAAATGCATATGAATGTGCAAGGAAAAATGTGCATTTAGCATTGGCATTTATGCATTTGGTAAACACTTCAAAATCCAAACTGATTCTCAAAACTACAATTATTCAATGCATTCCTGTAGCTCAAATCAATAGAGCATGGTTCTAGCAATGCCAACTTGATGAGTTTCATTCCTAGGGAATGCATGAGCTGATAAACTGTGTATCTTGAATGCAATGCAAGTCGCTTTGGATGAAAGCGTCGCCAAACGCATTCAGTGAAGGTTCTCAAATGATGCTCATTTTCGAGCTCATAAAAGCTGCATGCAGAATAATCATAAAACAATTAGGGAAGTGCTGTTTAAAATGCTTTTGGATGGAGTTTAGCATGTCGCGCCACAGGATTTAACTACCTAAATCTGCTGTAATGCATGTATGTGTTCATCTTTAGCCATTTCTCCCATTTCAGGCTTACAGTGTGATTCTCTAATTTCTCTCTCTGTATTTTAATTCTCGTCCCCCTCAGTGCTTCATATCAGCTCATTGTGCCTCACAAACCCAACAGAGCCATCATGACACTTGGATACAGAGATGTATTTATAGCATCAGTACATGCTTTTGTCATTCAAATCGAATTCTTATGAGCGTTTGTCCTCCAACCCACTACCTGAGAGAAGCGGCGGTTATGAAATTAGGAGAATTGAGGGAAAAGGCCACAATCCTTAGGGACCCAAAGATGGGCTGTAAGGAGAGCAGACTGAGGAGGTGATGAATGTTTTATTGATCAGAGCCGGGATGCTGGCCTGCGCTCGTGTCATGTAGTATTAATTGTCTTGGTGATTGTGGCGACAGGAACAGGAAATGGCGGAAGATTCGGTTTCACAGACTTGTGTTTCTCTCTCTTTCTCTCTCTCTCATTCTCGGGGCAAGAGATCAGATTAAATGACTCGCATTTATTGCTGGAAAAACTCTTTAAGATGTCTCTGGATCGTGTTTCGCTGCACAGGTGAATCGGATGAATAGCAGCGTTTAGTGACTCACAAACGCCCACATTCGCTCTATGACCATCTGATGCATGATGGGTATCTCAAAATCTGCACTTCTTGTCTGACTGGCTGCAACGTCCAGAAGTCAGGGTCCAAAATGTTACTTATTTAAGGTACCAGCTTCACTTTTGAAGTAGAACTAGTTTGCCAATGTTTAAGGAATAGTTCAGCCAAAAATTAACATTTGCTGAATATTTGCTCACCCTCAGGTCATGCAAGATTAGGATGAGTTTGTTTCTTCATCAAATTTGGAGAAATGTAGCATTGCATCACTTGCTCTGAAGTGAATGGGTGCCGTCAGAATGAGAGCTGATAAAAACATCACAATAATCTACAGCACTCCAGTCCATCAGTTCACATCTGGAGAAGACAAAAGCTGAAACACATCCAGCATTAAGACGCTTTTAACTCAAATACGAGTCTATAATCCATAATAACGCTTCCTCCAGTGAAAAAGTGTTCTGGTGTGAATCAGGAGAGAAATCTGCACAGATCAATCAGCGTTTAAACAGCTCTAAACACATATGTGGCTGGATTTGGATGTGAGAGACAACAGCAGAACACTTTCTCACTGCAGGAAGCATTATTATGGATTATAGACTCGTATTTGAGTTAAATCGTCTTAATGCTGGATTAGTTTCATCTTTTGTCTTCTCCAGATGTTCACTGATGGACGAGTGCTGTGGATTACTTGTGGATTATTGTGATGTTTTTATCAGCTGTTTGGACTCACTGCAGTACTATTCCTATAAAGTTAGACTGTAAAAATTATTTTTCATAGTTGGTAATAAATATTATTGGTGCATGTTTTACAATAAAATACTATTTCAGTCTTTCTAGTTCAAATTTTCACTCAGAAATTTCTGAGTGAAGATTGTTTCAAAGTAAATACTTTTTTCAGTGTAGTATCCATGATCAGAACTGTATATGTCTGTACATTTCCACTGATTTCCATCTTCTGATTTCTGATTCAGATTAAGTACTATTTAATAGATCCAGCAAAATGCGGATCTGGTTTTCTACATGACCTGTTTGATAAGACATGATAAGACAAAGCCCAGTAATTACATTTCTGTTGCTTATAGAGAAGAAACAAAATTGCACATAATGTTAATTTTATGCCTGCTGTAATGCTTTTTAAATTAGTTGAAGAGAGAGCGTTTAATATGCAGTTGGACAAATGCAATCAGCTTTTTGTAGCGTTTTATTTTTCCCTGAACTCATTTAGTTTTCATGATCATTGTTCCCCAGAAGTGACGGCATGTGACTGATGACTTAAACTTCTTAAAACTGTTAAGGGACCTTCGAAAAGACACTGCTGAAACATCTCTGTGTAGTTTGCTAAAAAAAGTTCTTAAAACACGGCTAGTTTGGAATGATCACATGATCCAGTGATGGCCTGCACCAGCATGTCTTCTCTGTTCTGTGCTGGTGTAGTTCAGTGGCGTTCATCTGCACGGTACGCTTTGCTGAAAACAACAAGGATCCATCCATCCATCTATCATTCCATCCATCCATCATTCTATCATTCCATCCATCCATCATTCTGCATTCTATCATTCCATCCATCCATCTATCTGTCATTCTAAAATTCCATCCATCCATCCATCATTCTATCATTCCATCCATCATTCTATCTTTCCATCCATCCATCATCCATCTGTCATTCTATCATTCCATCCATCTATCATCCATCCATCTGTCATTCTATCATTCCATCATTCCATCCATCATTCTGTCATTCTATCATTCCATCCATCCATCCATCCATCCATCCATCTATCTGTCATTCTAAAATTCCATCCATCCATCCATCATTCTATTATTCCATCATTCCATCCATCCATCATTCTATCATTCCCTCATCATTCTATCTTTCCATCATCCATCATCCATCTGTCATTCTATCATTCCATCCATCTATCATCCATCATCGTTCATTCTATCATTCCATCATTCAAGAATCATTAATCATTTCAACTCCATCTGTCATTCTATCATTCCATCCATCCATCCATAATTCTATCATTCCATCCATCCGTCATTCATTCAGTCCATCCACCACCATCATTCTATCATTCCATCATCAATCATCCTCTATCTGTCATCTAAAATTCCATCCAGCCAGCACCGTCATTCTATCATTCCATCCACCCTCTGTCATTTCTATCTTTCCATCCATATCCACATCCATCTGTCATTCCATCCATCCATCCATCCATCCATCTATCTATCCATCTATCTGTCATTCTATCATTCCATCCATCCATCAATCTATCATTCCATCCATCCATCCATCCGTCATTCTATCATTCCATCCATCCATCCATACGATATCCATCTATCTGTCATTCTATCATTCCATCCATCCATCATTGTATCATTCCATCATCCATCCGTCATTCTATCATTCCATCCATCCATCATTCTATCATTTCATCCATCGATCCATCCATCCATCCATCCATTCATCGTTCTATCATTCCACCATACATCAGTCATCCGTCGTCATCATTCACTCCATCCATCCATCCATCATTCTATCTTTCCATCCATCCATCATTCTATCATTCCATCCATCCATCCATCATTCTATCTTTCCATCCATCCATACATCCATCCATCCATCATTCTATCTTTCCATCCATCCATCATCCATCTGTCATCCATCCATCCCATCATCATCCATCCATCCATCAGCCAAGCCATCCATCCATCCATCGTTCTATCATTCCATCCACCCATCCGTTTTAAACAAGGCATTATCACATCAACATTCAGAGTTTGTTTTGACTTAATTTGCTTTTCTAGAATAGATTTATAGGTATGTGTTTATAGGTATTCAATACTTGTTTTTCCATAAATTCAAGTTGCAGTTCTGCATCCTGTTTGCTTCCTCAATTCAAATTCAGTTCAAAATCTGGAATTTAAAAAACATTCTCAAAGTCTGCAGGCTTGAGTAGATCTATCCAGATTTAAGCTTGTTTGTATTGAAATGTCATTTTTAATACAATCTTCTGTAGTTTGTAGGACAATAAAAGAGGAAGTGCTCACTCAGGCGCTTTGACCTGTACAGCTGCATCGAATCAGAGGGCACAGTATTATTATTCATTTAACGGATGCTCTTTAATTCAGAGCAGTTACGGTTGGCTAACTGCAAGAACGGTTTCCTTGAATCAACCTTTAGTTGAGTGGCATGGATGTCGAGACAAGATTACAGATGACTTAAATTCCTCCGTTGACCCCTGGAACTCCACTTCTGTGAGTAAATGATCTTTTCCTTTATGTTTTTGATGAATTTGTAATTATTTAATGTGATTATCTTGTGAAAACTTAAAGGGATAGTTCACCTAAAATGAAAATTATGTCATCATTTACTATCCTCAGGGGCAACTGGAATGAGGTGACTTTTTTCTTCAGTAAGACAGTAAAGAAGATTTTTAGCGAAAAAGTGGTCCTTGGTGATTCATATAGTGCAAGTCAATGGATACGGTCACTTTGAGAGTCAAAAAAGCTCATACAGGCAACATGAGCTTAATCCCAGTGGCTCCTGAAGATATATTGAGGTCTTATGAAGCAAAAAGATCGGTCTGAACATTACTGAACATTATTTACAGCATTATTACTGTAATCCAGAGCCTCAGGCAAACGGTCCGGAGTGAGGCCCCAATTTGTGAACCAATTGATTCACAAATGAATCATTCTTTTGAACCGGTTCACCAGATCAGACTGAACCGTCTGAAACTGTTCGCAGCTCAAGCAGCACAGATTTACTCAACCATAACTCACTTTCAGCCAACATAATGACGTACAGTATGTGATCCTATGATGAATTAACTGATTCAGCACTCCAGTTCCTCCCGACAGTTCGACTCGGACCGAAGACCGATGAGCCGCTGATATGCACATGCATGAACCGAGCATTTAAATGAAGCTGCCAAATGAAATTTTGAGTTGATGAAGACTAGTTTAATCACTTTATATGCTTTAGGCATATTGAAACGAACTGTCCGAAAGAACCAGTTCACGGAAAAGAATCGGATAATGATGTTGTAAATAATGTTCAGTTTCTTGCACAGGCTGATTGTTTAGCCTATTAAGACCTCAATATATCGTCAGGAGCCATGTTATTAATTTTGTGTTTCCTGATATGCTTTTTTTTGACTCTGAAAGTGCCGGTAGCCATTGACTTGCATTTTATGAATCACCAAGGACCACAGTTTCAGCTAAAAATCTTCTTTATGTTCTACTGAAGAAAAAAAAGTCACTTACATCTTGTATAGCCTGAGGGAGAGTAACTTTGGGTAAACTATCCCTTTAAGCGTGTGCAATAGGCAAGAGCATCACATAAGATGATGGTAATGAATGAGCATGTATATTCACTTCTAAAACGCCAGCGTTAAATCAAATTAGCCAGCATGTGTCTGGCTGAAGAGCGTCATGTGATGTTATTGGAGAGGACACTGGTGTGTCTGTGGGATTTGATTTGAAGCAAACATCAAACCGCGCGTCCTAATTAGCGCTGAGACTTTCTCTTGAGCTATTACAGCACGTCACATGCACTTATCTACTAGTCACTTTCAGATGGAGGATATTAATATAATTTCTCACTCACTCACGCTTCTGAAACTTCTTCCTCATGCCAGTCGCTCTTTTTCTTGGATGGCACATAATAGTTTGATTATTTAGCCATTGCTGTGACTCACGCATCTCATCACGTTTCATAAGCGTTAATAATATGTGGTTTACGAAACGCTTTGAAATCTGTGATTCCCTGTGTGATGTGTCACGGTGGCCGTTTGAGCGGCGCTATGTTTATTTATGAGTGGGCGTCAAACAGCACCATAACCCTTTGCCTGCTAAAAATTATGTTTCGACGACTCTGTTTAGATAATAGACTCTGACATAGGAGTGATGCTTCCCACCATGATGCTGTGGTGTTGCTAGGTGGTTGTTAGGGTGTTCTGAGTGGTTGCTGTGTGATTGTGAGGGTGTTTTGTGTGGTTGCTAGGGTGTTCTTTATAGTCGTTAGGGGGTTTTGAGTGGATGCTAGGTGGTTGCTAGGTATCGCAAGGGTGATTTGAATGCTAGCTAGGGTGTTCTGAGTGGTTTCTATTTGGTTGCTATGGTGTTATGAGTTGTTGCTAGGTGGTTGCAGGGGTGATTTGAGTTGTTGCTAAGTGTTTGTTTGTTAGGGTGTTCTGAGTGGTTGCTATGTGGTTGCTAGCGTGTTCTTAGTGGTTGCTAGGATGATCTAAGTGGTTTTTGGGTGTTTGCTGGGTTGTTCTGGGTGGTTGCTAGGGTATCCTGGGTGCTTGTTAGGGTGTTATGGGTGGTTGTTAGGGCGTGTTCTGGATGGTTGCCAGGGTGTTTTGACTCCTTGATAGGTGGCTTCTAGGGTGTTCTGGGTAATTGCTAGGGTCTTCTGAGTGGCTACTGAGTAGTTGCTGGGGGTGTTCTAGGTGGTTGCTAGATGGTTGCTTGGGAGTTAAGGGTGCTTGCTGGGTGGTTACTAGGCTGTACTGGGTCATTGCTAGGGTGTTCTAAGTGGTTGCCAGGGTGTTCTGAGTGGTTTCTATTTGGTTGCTGTGGTGATTTGAGTTGTTGCTAGGTTTTCTGGGTGTTTGTTAGGGTGTTCTGCGTGGTCGCTATGTGGTTGCTAGTGTGTTCTTAGTGGTTGCTAGCGTGTTCTTAGTGGTTGCTAGGATGTTCTAAGTGGTTTCTAGGTGTTTGCTGGGTTGTTCTGGGTGGTTGCTAGGGTATCCTAGGTGCTTCTTAGGGTGTTCTGAATGGTTTCTAGGGTGTTCTGGATGGTTGCCAGGGTGTTTTGACTCATTGATAGGTGGTTTCTAGGGTGTTCTGGGTAATTGCTAGGGTCTTCTGAGTGGCTACTGAGTAGTTGCTGGGGGTCTTCTAGGTGGTTGCTAGATGGTTGCTTGGGTGTTAAAGGTACTTGCTGGGTGGTTACTAGGCAGTACTGGATCATTGCTAGGGTGTTCTGGATGGTTACTAGGGTGTTCTAAGTGTTTGCCAGGGTTTTCTGAGTGGTTTCTATTTGGTTGCTATGGTATTCTGAGTATTCTGCTAGGTGGTTGCAGGGGTGATTTGAGTTGTTGCTAGGTTTTCTGGGTGTTTCTTGGTGTGTTCTGAGTGGTCACTAGCATGTTCTTAGTGGTTGCTAGGCTGTTCTAAGTGGTTTCTAGGTGTTTGCTGGGTTGTTCTGGGTGGATGCTAGGGTGTTCTGGGTTGTTGCTAGGGTCTTCTGTATGGTTGCCAGGGTGTTTTTTACTCGTTGACAGGTGGTTTCTAGGGTGTTCTGGGTAATTGCTAGGGTCTTCTGAGTGGCTACTGAGTAGTTGCTGGGGGTGTTCTAAGTGGTTGCTAGATGGTTGCTAGGGTGTCATGGATGCTTGCAAGGTGGTTACTAGGCTGTACTGGGTCATTGCTAGGGTGTTCTGGATGGTTGCTAGGGTGTTTGTTCTGAGTAGTTGCTATGGTGTTCTGAGTGGATGCTAGGTGGTTTATAAGGTGTTATTGGAGGTTGCTAGGTGGTTTCTAAGGTGTTGTTGTCGTCCTGCCGGAGTGTGGAAAGAGTGTTTTCACAACAGCGTTTACAAAGATCCGGGACAGTAGCTGCATTTGACGTGCATTCCCATCCTCATTTGAAACAAACCAGTTAATTATTTACAAGCTTCAGCAGACCAGAGAAACTTATTTTTATCTTTCCGAGCTTCTGTTTATGCCCATTTGACAGAGAGAGCGAACAGACACTGTGAACGGTGCAGGAAGCAGATAGAGCTGCTTATTTCTCTCTGAATGAGTCTAGACTGAACAATAACAGTGAGGAACAATCACACAAACACGCTGTAATTGAACTCTTGGGTTTCCGCTGCTGGAATTTATAAGTGCTTGAATAGAAGCTGACTGCAGATGATCAGTGAGTGAAGCTCTGAATCTTCATGTAGTTCTTCAGAGTTTTGGGTGCAAATCACTTTAATGTCCTGAGATATGATGTGCACGGATTTTATGTACTCTAGTAAATCTGCAGATGGAGTTCAGATGATCGCCAGTGCTGGGTAGATACTAAAAATTGTAATCCCATTACGATCACAAATTACATGACAAAAATTGTTGTTAGTAACCAATTGTAATGCATTACCTTTAAAAGTAATGCAATAATCTATTAAAGCGAACTGTGGCAGTAAGCATTGCCACAAAAATCATGTATGGAATTGTACTAAAAAATTGACTGCTTTAACCATAGTTGGGTGGTTCCTGACTTTTAGGGTTTCAGGATGTGCTCTTGTATTCAACCGTCTAGACGCAGCTCAGCTGAATGGAACAGAACCCAGACGTCTCAAGATGTGTTTTTAAAAGATGCGGTTCTTTGACGGACATCTTTAACCACCAGAGCGCGTCTTGCTGTTTGATTGATTGCAGTGTTTTTAAGATGTCATGTCAAGTCAAAAGAAGTTCATCTTTAGAAAACAAGATTCAAACATAAGGTTAAAGCCTCAATAATGTCTCGCTGCTTTTGGTTAAGTCAGAGGTGAATGTATTGAAGGTAAGATTAACGTCAGGATATATATACACGTAGGTATATGTATGTGTTGTGTGTGCGCGGCATATGTGGTGGGTTTTTTGATATATCATATTTCATATAGTCTGATATAGTGAGAATATAGAAGAAAAAAAGCAGCTCAGTTTTATTCAGAGACTCAAACTGAGCAAAAATATGAATTTGGTGCAGATGGTGATATTTATATGATGAAATTCTGATGCTTGTAATGCAAATCAATGAGATCTTTAAAACATTATTCCAGATACTTACATAAAATGATAAAAAATATCCATGGGTGTCGGAAGCAAAAAAAAAAAAAGTGGGTGGGTCCTCCTCCCCCAGAAAAACTTTACTGGAATAGATGCCATTTCCTGTATTCTGGTGCCTTTTAATTAAACAATTGCATTTATAGCCTAAAACGGTTACCACATACCTGGCAAGGTTTCCTAAAAATTTACACAGCAACAAAAGTCTAGTAAGTTGTAGATAAACGCGGAATGGAGTTTAATCGGAGTTTAAGTGGAATGGATTTGACTGACGGCGCTCTGAAAATAAAGACGGTAAATGTCAGTGCGTCCAATATCATTGGTCTTAGAAAGTGGCTGGGTCTTGTCAAGCCCATGTAAATATTAGTCGTCGCTCTATATCTCCAGTAACATGTCTCAGTAAGATGAGACTGAAATGCTCCAAACATATAATGCAGTGATTGAGAGCTGAAGAAATAAAGGCTCCTCCTCAGACGTGAGATGTTCTGGAGGCTTGTGAAGATCATTCCTCCGCTGAGGAACAGTGAAAGTAAAGCTTCTGGAAAACAAACGCTCCTCAAAAGATCCCGATGATCAGATTTGAGACGCACTGATCTTTCTAAAAAATGATTGATGGAGAATCAAGTAAAGCTGAGCTGCTTCAGTCCAGTAAGTGTTCATCTGGAGATATTACTGACGTTATTCTGACCTTTACTTGATCAAAACCAGTCAAGATTTGACACGTGACGCTCCAGCTGAAGCTTAAGCCCTTAAATTAAAAGAGCTTTGACTCTAAACTATCAATCAGACGACAGACGGCATGGAGTAGATTGTGTGCGACAAAGTTTGATCATTTAGAGTGATAATTATTATTATTTCTGCACAAAAATGTCAGGGTCTCTTTGAGGTCTCAGTAGGTTTAGGATTCAAACTCAACGCTTTAACGAGCTGGATTGAGTCCAGCGAGCGCTTTCCAATTTTTCTGGAGATTTGTTTGGCATGTAATAGACTCACGCCTGCTAATCTTCACTCATCTTTAATAACTGCCCTCAGCGCTGGATCTGCGGACGTCCACATGCAGACCCATCAATTCACGCTCATGAGCTCCAGTCTTTAATTGTTTGGCAAGAGGAGGTGCTGTTTAGTCAGATAGGAGACGTAACGGCCGTATTGTGCATGCGTGTGTTTTAGGGCCGGGTTTACGAGCGCCAGTGCTTTATGATGCCTGCAGTAATTGCAGGATTGATTAGCGAGGAAGTGTCCGATGTTTTCTCCTCCTCTGCCGCGTCGGGAATCGTTCGAGCAGGTCAGATACGAGGCCTAATCGACTGCTGCTCCTTCTGCCTTTGTCAGCCTTTTCTGCCCACAATAAAGACGAATTAACTTGAGGACAATCAAAGACTTTTGAATTCATCACTTCCTCTGTAATCTCTTCCCTCCTCACAATAAAACACACAGAATAAAGGAGGCGAGTGAAAGCCAGGAGCAGTATGAGGGTTTATGGTCGACTGACATCCGCTGTGTATCGTTCCTGTAACAAACTCAAGCTTTAATCGTGCTGTAATTCAGCTGCGAGTGATCTATAAAAGCTTGATGGTAAAAATACTGAGTAAATATGGTCTAATAAAACAAACTAACAAGCTAGAACTTCTGATGTATAACTCAGGAATCTCAGCATTGCACATTATTTTTTGTCATATCCGAGCCTATTGTAATTGATTATGATTGTAAATGTGGAAAAAAGGGTCAGTGACAAATAAAGGATCTTAAGAAGAGGATTTCTTTTTAGGAATCTAGTTTAAAACATCTGTGCCAAGTTCACAGAAATATAATAGTTCTGTATCTGTATGTTTTATTGATCTATTGTTCTCTCTGTTCATAAGGCCTAGTACCTCAGGGTTAATATATAATAATAATAAATAATTATATATTATTATTAAAGTTTAAATATTATCATTATATTTTTCATAGTTTGTTTTATTTTTTTTGATAATAATAATAATGATACAATTATAAAAAACTAGATTTTCAAAATAGTAAAAACTACTCCTACTACTACTACTACTACTAATGATAATTGTTACATTTGTTTAATTATATTTTTAGACTTGCTGCAAGTAGAGTTTGGTTTGGAATTTTTTTTCAAGATAATTAAATTTCAAAAAAAAGGACTGATTCACGTTTGCATTTTTCTGTAAGAATAATAAAGTTTATATGGACCACATTTATGAAGGTTTCGTTCCCTCATTAAATCACCCATCAAAAATATTTGGTCAACAGCTAAATATATATTTTTCATTACCAAGTGCATTATAACTGTTTAATTATACAATGTGCAAAGAATCAAGAACTGTGAAGAGAAGTTAAGGGATCTGAGATGAGGAAAGGAGAAATTGTTTTAGAAATATAATATTTCTCATTTGTATTTTGTCGTTGTCTGGTCAATCTGTGTCTCTGTTCATAAACTCATTAACCTTAACTTCAAGGCTTTCTATCATAAATAATAAATTTTATTGTTATTTTACTTTATGTGTTTGAATTGAATTTAATTTAAGTTAATTTTATTTAAGTTTGTTACTTTTTATTATTTTATTTTATTTTATTAAAAAAAAAAAAAAAAAAAAATTAAACACCATTTTTACACACCCACAGACAAATAAAATTAATTAAAAATTTAATTTAATTAATTTAATTTAATTAATAATTTAATTTAATTTAGTAATGTCATCAAATTTTAACTTTGACCTTGGGGTTTTGCTGACCGGGGCTATTTATTATTATTCTATTATTTGATTATTAAGATTTTTATTCATGTCATTCTTAGCATTTCAACTGTTTTTACTTTAGACCCCTTAAAAACATCAAAATGTCAATTAATTCAGAAGCTGAGAGCATGCATCATAGAAAAGGTGCGTTCAAATCCCTGTCTCCTAAATGCTTTTGTATTGTTTTAAAATGAAGACGTCGTTGAGTTAAAGCTTGTTTGTCTGTGGTGTGAACTCAGGAGTCCAGCTGAAGCTCAGTCCCGCGGTGCGTCTGTGTGAGCGTCTGCGCGTCTGCGCTCCACATCTGTCCACAGCTAGCACGGCGCGTGATGCACGTTTGATGGACGTTTGCTCTGCAACATCCACAGGGGCTCATATAAAAAACCCTGCGCCGCTTCCATCTGTTGGGTCACGTTTGGTCACATAAAACGGTTTAAATGGCATCTTTTAGCTTCAGAAATGACCTGCAGTTTGACTGCTTTATGTGACGTCCGTGATTCCCCTGCAGCCGCTTTACAGCAGCTCACGTCCTTGAGATGTTCAGCGCTGAAGGTGTTTGCTAGTAAATCAACACTATTTCGGTTACTGCATGGTTTTTGTGCGCACAAATAAGTCTGTTATTAAATTCTAGATTAGATTGCATGATTTTATATTTAAGATGCTGCCCCTTTAAGTAGCTTTACTGTGTTTAGGTTAGTTTTTAGAAAACAAAAAATAGGCCTAAATGTAAGATTTATGTATGAGAATTGCATAAAATATGCATCAGTTGGTCATCATTGATTACGCTGTTTTAACATAAGAAACCTAATAAACTTAATGTGATGCTTATTTATCAGTCATAATTAAATAAATTAAATTAAAATAAATTCATTTAAATTTTCTGCAATCAAAAAATCATGGCATAGTTTATTATTAACAATTTGCATCTATTTGATTTTATTTAAATCATATTTGAAATGCATTTATTCAAATTGCTTAGAATCAGCATAAATATGTTCTTTGTGAAATCAATTGAATTGATTCAGATTAAAAACATTTAAAATTTTTGACATTTTTACTGCATATTGCACAGAATATACTCAATAGTGAAGTTACAAATGATACATTTATAAATAAAATGTATTTTAAAAATCGACATATATTATTCAAATTTAATTATTTAAAAATTCCAAATCAATTCAAAAGCAATATTCAGTTGGATACAATGTATGAAATGTCAATCATTTTATGTAATCGCAAACATTTTCAAGAAGTTAACATATTGAACATATTCAATAGTGCCAACTTAAGAAAAAGTTATAATAATAATAAGAATTTTATTTAAATTTAAATCTGTATTATATTTTAAAAATTGCATATTTTTTTTGTATTTAAAAAAATCAAAGTAAATTATATTTAATGTAAAAATGCAATTGCAGCTACTTATTATTATGCTACATTACTAATTATGCTACACAGATAATTCACAATCATAATTACAGAGCCATTAGAACCGTCACACAATCATAACAATACAGAAACAACTTAATAAACACACTTTGTGTGGGTTTAACCCTATAAAAAAAAAAAAACAAAAAAAAAAAAAAACAAAAAACAAAAGGCCGCTGACATAAGAAGTATCGTATTTGAACCCACCAGGCTTTTATGGCTCATATAGTATTATATAAAACTAACTATCAATCAGAAGACAGAAGGCATGTAGTAGATTGTGTGTGACAGGTTTAACAGCAAAGGTAGACCTCAAATATGATACAGTAGATACAGTAGATGATATTTCCAGTGCATAAAAGTGTATTATTGGAAGAATAAAGCGTTTTAAAACAGCTCCGCTCCATGATTCGACAGAAGTGTTCAGAGACAGCTGATAACTGAGCTGACTCATCATGAGACTTTAATTAAATGTTTAAGGCCATAGATTTATTTAACAGTGTTAATGCATTTAGCTTCACTTAATGTGACATTAGACAGAAGAACGCGCCTCTCCTGTATCACTAAACGAAGGAGAAAGATCTTCTTTGCGGCTAATTTATTTATACAGAAGTAAAGTTATTCACAGTCTCTGCATGAGGAATTTAATTACTTATGAAACGCCACTGGTAAAGTTAATTTATAATTTCGTTAATTTATAATGTCCTTGAACTGTCTGATGTAGGGAACTATATTTTAGTCAATTTAATGTTAATAAGGTCACATCTGGTAATCAGTGATTTTAATATAATGAAATACTTGTGATTTATGTGTTGCTTTGAAAATCATTTATTTTTTGAGAATGAGAAAACATTGATTTTTTTGAAGTTGTGAACAAAGATTATTACACGTTTATTTTTATTATAGTTAAAAATGAATTGAAAAACAAGTTACCTAAAATAAAATGCATGCTAACTGACATAAAAATATAAAATATAAACCAATAAGAAATAAGAAATACCATGTAAATAATATACAAAAAATAATAAATAATATAAGATTTCTATACATTTTAAAAATCAGCTAATATAAGGCGTGTTTCTTTTTTAATTTAGTTAACTTGATATACTAAAATAACTCAAACAGAAACTAAAAAATAAAAATTACTAACACTATATATACATATAAAAAAAACACAAAAACTGTGACTAAAATTAAAGTGAAAAGCGAATCTAAAAATCAAATCAAATTAAAAGTATTAACAAAAACTATAATATATTAATGATTATAAAAACATCACAGCAAATTAATAAAACTTTAATTTAAAAAATAAAATAAAAACTAAAACTGAAGCTAAACCTTTAAAAACATTTTTGTTACTATGAATGTTAACGGAAATAAAGTAAAACATTTTTTTTTAAATTAATAAATAAAAAATCTAATTCAGCATTTCTCATTTCAGTTTAGTTTAACATAATGCAATAATATATCTAAAACTAAAATGGAAATTATATATGCATATATTATAAACCAAAAACTAATGACAAAAACATGCAGCAAAATTACTATAAAATTAATGAAAAGAGAAAATATTAACACAAACCCTAATAGTATATTAAACTAAGACTGCAAACTAAACGAAAATTAAAGTGAAAAATATTAACAATCTATAATAGCATATTATAAAACTGCAAATTACTTAAACTGTAAATAAAATGAAAACTGAAAACTGAAAATATTAAAATGAAATAATATGAATCCAATTCTACTTTAAAATTTCATGTTTAATTCAGTGTGTTACTTGTCAATTCTTTGTAATTATTCCTGAAATTTACGAGCAATTTCTGAGTGAAAATAGTTTCCACACCATTTGTTTTCAGCGCAGCACTTCCAGATGAAAGGGCCGTTGGGGTCCATATTCTGGGCTGCGTGATCCAGCTGTCTGTGAGAGTCGTATGTGTGGGAGTGTTTCTGACTGCACTGCATCTGCTGCACACATTTAAACACTATTACTGCAGAGAAATGCTGTGGCACACAAAGCTGTGACAAGTACATTAATAACTGTGTGTGTCTGCAGCCTCTGGATCTGTGCAACCGTAAACACACAGACACACACACTCACTCGCACGCACTCACACACACACACACACAACACCACACACAACACTCGCACGCACGCACCATCGCACTCAGCACTCACACAACCACACACTCACTCCACCACACACACACACACACACACACACTCACTCGCACTCACTCACACACACACACACACAGATATTTCTCACACACACACACACACACACCCGCACTCACACACACACACGCACGCACTCACGCACGCACTCACACACACACACACAACACACACATACACACACACAATCATCGCACGCCACACGCACTCACACTCACACACACACTCACTCGCACGCACGCACTCACACACACACACACCCACACAAAAATCGCACGAACCACGCACCACGCACTCACACACAAAAACATACACAACACACCACTAAATCACTCGCACGAGCACACAACACACACACTCACTCACTCCACTCGCACGCACACACGACACTAACCCAAACACACACACACACACACACTCACTCACTCACTCACACATTCACTCACTCAATCACTCACTCGCACGCACTCACACACACACACACACACACCACCACTGCACACACAACACTCACTCGCACGCACAGGCATCACGCACTCACACACTCCCCACCACACACACACAACTACAAACACCACACACTCACTCGCACGCACTCAATCCAAATCAAACCAAACACACACATACACACACACACACAAACACACACACACACACTCACACACACCCACACACACATACACACACACACTCATCGCACGCACTCTCCCACACACAACACACACTCACACAAACAAACACAAACACAAACACACACACCACACACACAAACACACACACACAAACAAACACACACACACAACAATCACACACACACACACACTCATGCTTTCTCTCAATGTGATGGCAGCACAAAAAAAGTGAAAAATTATCTACATTCATGCAGCAAGAGACAGTCTTGTGTAGATTTGGGAATTGTAGGGAATTTATTATATTTATTACAAACATGCTAAACAAAAACAATAGCTGTCATTATTTGCTCACCTTCATGACGTTCCAAACTTGCTTTGTAACACAATAAGATATTTTGAGAATAGTTTTTTTTTTTTGTCATGTTGTTTGGTTCCCAACGTTTTCACAATATCATCTTTTGTGTTTGACAGAAGAAAGAGTCATAGGTTTTGGGCAACACGAGGGTGAGTAAATTATCATTTTTATTTTTCAGGTGAACTATTCCTTTAATCTCATTGCACATTGGATTTTTGATTTATTTATCAGAACGGTCTCAAAGGAATCATTAGTTTGCTACGTTTTAAAGGCAAATCCAGAATTTTGAATTTCATTTGAACTTACATTCTAATTTCAGTTGCAGTTCTGCATCGTGTTTGCTACAAAACTTCAGTTCAAATTCAGAGTTTCGACACGAAATGCTGACTTAACAAAGCCTGGTTTGAAAGCTCTGAATAAGTTAGAAGTTTTAAAGGCCTTACTGGCAGAAAGAACGATATATAGTTTATTTACCGCTTCACAACTTGTCTATTCTTCAGTCTTTGTACAAAAAGGATTCCAAGTGTTCTGAAGTCATGCAGTAGTGTTTGTAATCTATTATTTAGCAAAAATCTCCAGTCATCGCATTGGTGCATTTATTCGAGTGCGAGGCAGTTCGTTCCGGCGCGCGTAGGAAAGCTGGCACTCACTTCAGTTCATCACGATCTCACGACGTCCCGTTAATCAGTGACGCTCAAACACTGCACAATGAATCTCTTATTTACATCGTAGCTACACTTTTAATGAGAGGATTCGTGAGCGTGCAGAGCTCAGCACGGGACAAAAACTCAGCGTTTTGAGCGGTGAGTGGATTCTAACTTCAGAAAATCAACAGATATGTCTGCGATTGGTTACAATGCTCAACGCTGCAAAACACGCTGTAAATATAAACATTTGACGCTCTCTAGAACCAGTGTTGGGGGTAATATATTACAAGTAACGCGAGTTACGTAATCAGATTACTTTTTTCAAGTAGCTAGTAAAGTAACGCATTACTTTTTAATTTACAAGAGAATATCAGAGTTACTTTTTCAAAAAAGTAACGCAAGTTACTTTTTTTCCAATTTATTGATTGACAGCTCTGGTGTCCCCATGGTGACAGAAATCAGATGTTACTGTAGTTCTAAAATAAATATGAATATGCATTAATTCATCTCACTCACAAAAAACAAAAACACACACACAGATTCAGTATTCCTCAAAATGAATAAAAATAATGCAACTCAGAATATGACGCAAACCTGCAATAATTAAATGTTAAACAACACAAATATGCTTTATGTATTTAATCCCATTCTATTTGCTTCTGAGCTTCGATGATCAAGTTCAGCCGTACTAATAAGCACAAATTACTCTAGACGAACATCTGTGTCTTTGTTTATTGCTGAAGTGTGTTGAAATGTCTGCGTTCTACTGTACTTTCCCTTCAGCCTGAGGCTTATTCCTTTCACTTTTGGTATGAAAAGGCTTTTATATTTGCCAAAAATATAACTTTTTTATTTTAAAAACAAACAAGCAAAAAGTACAAACAAACAGTAACGCAAAAGTAACATAACGCACTACTTTCCATAAAAAAGTAACGAAGTAACGTAATTAGTTACTTTTTTAATGGAGTAACGCACTATTGTAACGCATTACTTTTAAAAGTAACTTTCCCAACACTGTCTAGAACACAAATACACACGTTTGCCAAACATGTTTTGCCAATATAAAGCGGCCGCTTACCTCGCTTATTGGTTGGGATGGAAGTGTTAGTAAAACATGCATGTTTTTGTTAGTTGATGACTTGAAGTAGTTGCACTAAAAAACTAAAACATTCCAGAAAATAGTTCCATAATAAGGTTTTTGTGCAAACGTTTTGGGAATGTTACTGAAGACCAGATGACTTTGAATGAGCGTTCATTTGTTCTTAACTTCTGAGAACGTTCCCTGTTAGCCAGGAAGCTGTTGTGTTGATGTGTTGATTAAACCGTGACAGAAAGCACAGTAGAAGTGTTTGTGAGACCTGTTAGGAATTATTATGAAACAGACACTTGAATTTGAAGGATGTGAGCACATCTGCACTGTTAGTTTTGTCAGAAACACACAGGATTATATGGACACATCAGCAGCACGTTATATTCACTCAAGAGATCAGCAAGCATCATAACCGCATTTCATTAATACTAAATTACGCCACTTAAATGCTAAATAAACCAGTGGCACTGAATTAAATGCTTATTACAGCTTCAGAGTGATGGTATTTTTTAAATAAGTCACGGCTGATGTGTTTGTAGATGAGCATTAGCTGCTGATCAGCTGGACGTGTGAAGTCTTCTGTGTGTTCATTAATGTGGAGCTCGTCCCGTATGGAGTGTCTGAGGGATTGTAGGGGATTGTAGGGAACAGGCTTAGTTTGGCGTGTGGGATCATGTGAGATTTGAGCCGTCCAGTGCTTCCCGCCAGATCTGTGCACTCCTGATACTCTCTCAGCGGAGACATTTTTATACAAACGCTGCCAGATTTCATCAAAAACGGTCGAGTGGAGTGCACAATTTTGTTGCTTTAGAAAATGCAGATTTATGCTCGCCAAAACCAGTTTGCAAAGTTTGGATATGTCATGTGTTAGTGAAGCTCTCACAGTTACAGAAACAAAAGGTTTTGGAAGGTAATTGGAAGGAAATTAATAATTTATAATGTCACAAAAGATTTCTATTTCAAATAAATGCGTGAACAAGAACCTGATGGTCACTCTAGTTGAGCTCTATGGTCATACGTGCAGATGGGAGAAATCTAGAGAAGGACAAACATCGCCGCAACACTCCACCGATCTGTGCTTTATGGCGGTGTGGCCAAACGCAATCCTCTCTTCAGTGAAGACACACGAAAACAAACTTGGAATTTACAAAAAAGCACCTAAAGGAAACAAGATCTCTGGTCTGATGAACCTCAATTCTAAGCATCATGTTTGAAGGAAACCAGCTCTGCTCATCACCTGCAGAGTAGCATCCCAAAAGTAAAGTGTGCTGGTAGCAGCCTCATGCTGTGGGGTGTTTTTCAGTGGCAGGGACTGAGGGACTCGTCAGAGCAGAAGATAAGCTCAATGCACCGAAATATTGAGTTAGCCTTAATGAAAACCAAGTCCAGAGCATTCAGAACCTCAGACTGGGCAGAAGTTTCCTCTTTCAACAGGACAATGACCCTAAGCAAACAGCAAGAGTGGCTTATATAACTCTGTGAATGTACTTGAGTGGCCCAGCCACAGCCTGGGCTTGAATGCAATCAGATATTTCTGGAGAAACCTGAAAATGTTCATCTGCCCCCATCCAACCTGACAGAGATTGAGAGGTGAACAGGTGAGGAGAAGAATGGCAGATAATTGCAAAATGATGATGATCAAAGCTTGTCGCATCAAACAAAAAAAGACTTGAAGCTGTTAATGTTCTTCAGCTAAATATTTGGTTTACTACTTACGAAATGTACTTATTTCAGTTTTTTTTGTTTGTTTTTTTTTATTTTTAATAAATTAAGAAGTTGTGACCCATTCAGTTGTGCTTTGTCAGTACGGTGTATGGAGTGTAGATTGATGTGGGAAAAAAAAGTAATTTAAAGAAGTTTATCATAAGGTAGCAACATAACAAAATGTGAAAAAAAATGAGTGGGGTATGAATACTTTCGCAAGGCATTGTCTATACTGCATTCAAAAACGTCTCTGCTGATCATCAAGGCTGCATGAGTGATAAAAAATACAGTAAAAAAGTTTAAATCGTATTACAAATTTAAAACAAACTGTTTTCTATGTGAATATCTGTGAAAATGTAATTTATTCATGTGAGTCAAAGCTGTATTTTCAGCATCATTACTCAAGTTTTCACGCGTCACATGATCTTCAGAATTCAGTATAATATGCTGATTTACTGCTCAACAAACATTTCTGATTATTATCAATGTTGAAAAACAGTTGTGCTGCCTAATATTTCTGTGGAAACCGTGATGCATTAAATTTGTTTCAGGATTCACAGATGAACAGAAAGTTCAAAAGAACAGGGTAACAGAGACTACATGCTTCTGTGACCCTTCAGTGAAGCAGATTTTTTCTGAACTCTTCCCCAGATCTGTGGCTTGACACAAACCTGTTTCTGAGCTCTACAGGCATTTCATTGGCATCAGGGCTTGTTTTTTTTTGTGTTTTTTTTTGCTTCTGATAGGAATTACAGCTGTTAGACCTTTTATTAAGACGTGTGTGCCTTTCCAAATCATACCCATTCAATTGAATTTGCCACAGGTTAACTTCACTTGAAGTGTCGTAACATCTACAAGCAATATGAATGCTCCTGAGCTAAATTTCAACTGCCCCAGATAAGGGTATGAATACTTATGCAATGCAATCATTTTAGTTTTTTATTTTTAATAAATTTGCAAAGATGTTAAAAACCTGTTTTTTTTTTTTGCTTGACAGTTATTGTGTATGGAATGTAGATTGTTGTGGAAAACAAATTTAAAGCATTTTAACATAAGGCAGCAACAAAACAAAATGTGAAAAAAATGAAGGGGTATGAAGACATTCGCAAGGCACTGTAAAATATACTTTTGTGTGCCGTGTTTGTTGTTGCACAGAGTGTGTTAGTCTAAATAAGTGTTGTTAGTAGTGTTTAACCAAACTACCGTCATTATTATAGTGAAATAACACTGAAACTAAAAGTAAAATGGTTAAAAAAAAATGTACTAAAATAACTAAAGATGTACTAAAATGACTAAATCTCTAGCATTGTTTTGCATGGGCAAACACCACTCACATTTAGTACAGAAAGTACAGAAATCTTGTTGTTTACTATGTAGTGTAAGATTTCCATTGTACAAGTCACATGACTCTCTGCAAATAATGATGTGTGAATTTGAACCTTATAGCCGGAGCTGGTCTTTCCACCTGGTTTGTGCAGCAGCCTGTAGCTTCTGCTAAATGTGTTCACATGCTTTCTGTTCCCTCTGCCTCATTCTGACAAGTTAGTTCCAGTTTAGCACTTCCAGGCAGGACGTGTGGAGCTCACAGCCTCCTTTCCTCTGCCGCGGTGAGTCAGACGGGCCTCTCCAGCCGAGATATTTACCGTCTCATGACATCACGCCCTGAGCACAGGCGCACCTTCTCCCTCGCTCATCACTGATGACATCTAGAATGACTTTGTGCCCTCACACCGTCCGTGGCAAGGTCAGGAGGGTTTGTTAATGCACCGCACGGATCCGGTGCGCTCTACAGTCATCATATGTGACACGCAGGCTGAGCTGAATGATGGAAAGTCAGTAAGAGCTTGTGCATGTAGACATCCTCAGAATTTTTCGCAAGGTTCTCTCAACTTTATGAACGAACGTTCTTGCAGTAACATTAATGGAATTTTCTTTCAAAGTTGTAACATTCTCAGAATACATAATTTATAATTAATTTACACATTTTTTAAATGTAGGTACTTGTTGCAAAAAATGTCAAAATATTCTCTGAATGTTCAAAACTATTTAAAAAGTGTTTAAAAAACGTTTTTTCTTAGTTCCGTTTTATTAATTTGCAAACATTATGTGAATGCTACTTTTGCATGTTTTCGAAACCATCTTCGATGAATGTCCACCTGAAACGTTTCAGAAACACGTTGCATGACTGATGTTTAAATTGGTTTTGTGCTAACGTTTTAAGAATGTTTTTACATTGAAAGAACGATCTATTAATGTTACTGAACGAATGTTCGTAGTTTTGAGAGAACCTTGCCAGATCATTCTGAGAACGCTTCCTTAATGCTTACATAACCCAGAAAAAACATTTATACAATTTTTAAATAACTGGATGTTTTGAATGTTCAGAAATTTTACTACATTTTTTTTTCTTGAAAAACATGCTCCAATTATTTATTTATTTATATTCATAGTTTTTTTTTTTACAACTTTATTTCCCCAAATAAATAAATAAAATTACATGACAGGGTGCATTCAAGGACCGCGTTTGGTGTCCTTGTTCAACACTGTGAATTTTTTTTTTTTTTTGAAGTTGTAAATAAATCAATGATTATAGACTACATTTTATATGCAGATATTATTTGGATTGTTGTGAAATTTACTAGCGATATCTGAGTGACAATTGTTTCTACACCAGTTTTTTAAAGAAAAAAGTCTATGAAAAAAGGCCAAAATTATGAGATATAAAATCAGACTTCTGAGGGGGAAAAAGTGTCAATTTTTTTTAAAAAGTTGCAATTACACTTTTTTATTTATTTAATTATTTATTTATTATTCCATGGCAGAATAAAGTTATTTAAAGGCAGTGTTGGTGATGTGGTTCAAAAACATGTTTTGTTATGCTGGTTGAAAGTCTCTTCACATCCCCATAGCAATCACTAACTTAAATGGTCTAAATGTATTTATGACCGTGGACAAAAATGTTCATCCAATCATATCAATCGGTCCGAGGCTTACGATAGGCTGTCCTACTTGTCTGTCAATCTATGTATTTGCATACCTCCGCGTGACCTCCGAAATCGCCCACCCTACCTTTAATCCATGTGTGAAATTTACTTGCCAAATCTAAATTCTACAACTTTCAATAGAATAATGAAGTATATTTGACAGTATTTTTTCAGTGCACCAAAATAATGACCTTTGACATCAAAACGGGCATTTTCTCTTGCTTTTTAATAGTTGATCATTTTATTTATTTTGCCATCTTAACTATGCACAGTTGCATGGTTGACTGCATTTTATTCTTGGCATTCTGCATCGTTTTGCTTGCCATCCGTGACCCGTTGTTTGTTTCTGACCCTTCAGAGACGCTCTGCTTTAGAGAACATTCAGAGACAATCATCTGTGAGACTCAATGTAAACACAGAGGATTCGGCAATCTGAAACAATCACATGCACTGACCTTTAAATGTGCAATAACATGGCTGCTGTAATTCTTCATCCTCTCACAGCCTCTCTGTTGAATCATTCATCATTCGTCCATTCAACTCACCGTTCCCTCTCTGTCTCTCTCCAGAATACCTTCTTGCCTGCTAACACGGAAGAGGACATCTTCGCCCATTTGGGTTTAGAGTATATTGAACCTTGGCAAAGAAATGCCTAGTTTCAGTCTCTGCTCTGTGAAGCCTGCTGATGTCCTGGACAGATTCAACACCCTCGACATGATGCTGACGCTGATTCACACTCAAATATCTGCAGCATGATTTCACCAGCCAGCGTGAGCATTATTGATAGTTCACGGAGTTCTGTTTTCTTTCTCAAAGACACGTACAGTGACACCCAAAAGTATTTGGACACTTAAAAATGTCTAAATGTCCATGCATTACTTTTGCAGCACACTTTTCAAGGGAAGCATTTAATAAAAAGTGTGTAATTTCTGCAGCACAAAATGAAACCGTAAAAATTATGATTGTTTCCAAACAGGTTGCGCTCAAAATCATGCAGTTTTCACATTTTAATCAATTTATGATGGATGAAAACAATGTTTTGTTTCTAAATGCACTACCATTCAAGATTTCTTTTTTGAGGAAGCTCTTAGCTGATTTCAGGCTGCTTTTATTTGATCAAAAATACAGTAAAAATTGTGAAATATTATTGCAATTTAAAACAGCTGTTTGTATGGTAAAGCTGGAACATGTATGTATTGCGGGATGCGCAGCTGTATTTTCAGCATCATTACTCCAGTCTTCAGTGTCACATGATCTTCAGAAGATATTCTAATATAATGATTTGGCGCTCAAGAAACATTTCTGATTATTATCAATGTTGAAAACAGTCGTGCCGCACAATATTTTTGTGGAAGCCGTGATGCATTTTATCTTTCAGGATTCACAGATGAACAGAAAGTACAAAAGAACAGCGTTTATTTGAAATAGAAATGTTTTGTCACATTATAAATGTCTTCACTGTCACTTTTGATCAACTTAATGCGTCCTTGATGAATAAAAGTATTCCTTTCTTTAAAAAACAAAAACAAAACTTATTGAACCCAAATTTTTGAACCGTCCAGTTATAAAATGCAAAAAGGGTTGCAAAATTAACTTTAAGCTGTGATTTGGCTCTTTTTTTTCATTTGATTTGATGATGATTATTCAAGTTTTCCTTCTCTTAGTCTCTGAGACATTAGTTTAGTAAGTAGAGTTACATGATATTACATCAGAACAGTTTTTGATTTATTTTTTGTCAATAGAACCTTTGAACATTAGTGAATGTTAATCAAAATATGATTTAAATTAGTAGAAACTATCATGAGCTGGCTGTTTAAACAACTCAATTAAAATCTGTTAATTATAATGAAAATGATGTAACAATGTTACACACACACTTGCTAACAGGAAACGTTCTGGCAAGGTTATGAACAAACGTTCTTCCATTCTCTAAACGTTAGCACAAAAACATTATCTATACATTGTTTATGGAACGTTTTAATTGGACGTTCATTTAATGTTTTATAAACGTTACTACTTAGTAGTTTCACATGGTTGAGGAAACATTCGAAAGTAACATTCTCATAATGTTTGCCAAATAATAAAATGTAACGTTCTCTTAATGCTGCCTTCAAACATTCACATAACCAAGAAAAAACTTTTTAAACTACGAAAACAAAACCTGGACATTCTTCTAACGTTACTACACACTGTACTAGTTTCACATGTAACTTTCTCAAAATGTTTGCCAAATAATAAAATGTAATGTTCCCTTGATGTTGTCTTTAGCATTCACATAACCAAGAAAGAAAGCTTTTTAAACATAAAAAAAGCAGATGCTCATCTAACTTTGTTATTAATAATTGCTAAATTATGTTACTATTTACTAGTTTCAAATTGTTGAGAACATTCAAAAGTAACATGCCTATAACGTTTGCCACATTCCTTTAACGCTCTTTTTATGCTCATATCATCTAGAAAAAACAAGTTTTTTAAAGCATTTAAAAAACATTCAGAAATAACGTTTTAACAACTTATTTTTATTATCTGGGAAGACGTGATGCAATATTTAATTCCTCTTTCGGTGTTTGTTCAGTTGTAAATGCTGTGAGATTTCACTGCATGCAAAGCTCTTCATCGTGTTTGTTTGTTACTCAAGCGTAACCCATAAGATCACAAGGTCTAGATCTTTAAGTAGGAACAGCTCAGACGTTTCCAGGACTCGACCCAAGGGCCTCTCTTTCGCTCTCTTTTTATCTCTGACCCTTTCCGAAACGCAGAGCGTCAGTCCTGTGAACCGGACTGAACCGGCTCCAGCATTCAAACTGGGTTAGCTACTGTTGTGTTGGCGTTAAATTACTTTACACTGAATTGTACGGCCCACAGCAACGCCACAATTCCCATCAGGCTCTGCGGTGCTGTGCTTTCTATGAGTAATCTTCAGTAACTAAAGCTTTATTAGATTCTGACTTTGCTAATTCCAACAATAGCTGTGATCCAAAGAGACGCACTTTAAAATCTAAATTCACTCTATTTATTTTTCATAACACGTCTGCGGTCCTATTGTGCGTGATTTATGAGTCCAAAGAAGAAAGGTTCTGTGCGGATTCTCACCATCATCAGTGCATTAGCTGATTTTCAGTTCACTTTCTTCTTAGGTAACACATTTAGGTTATAAAAAGGTTGTGAGATGCTTCTAAAATGATGAAATGTCCGTGGACTGGAAACTGTACAAAAACGTGTTCACAACATCTGTACTAAACCTTCACCAAAATAATTTTTTTAACAAAAACAAAAAAAATATTTAATGTTTTTTATATATATATATTATATATTATATTCTAAGAAGTTGAAAAAGTATGAAAAAGGTCTCAGAAACGTTTAACATTCTAAATAAACATTATTTGAATTTGTATTTTTAATATTCTAAAAACGTTTAAAATTTGTGTCATTTCGTTAACGAAAACGATGACGAAAAAGTAGGTTGATGAGCTTTTTTCCGACATGACTAAGAAGAGGACGATGACCGAGACGACAATAAGCTCAATAAACCATAACTGTGATTATATCAGCATGCAATATCGTTATAATAGAGAAACATTATTGCCATTTGGAATTATTATTAGGAATTTTACTGTTTTTACCAGTTTTTATAATGTAGAGAGAGTGCATATCTAAGTCTTTGATGTAAATTTTTATATTAAATAGCCTATAATAAATCAGTAGATGAGGTCAAATAAAGTCCACATTCTATTGATTTGTGCTTATTGGTGAAAGTGCAATACCTGAAATATAAAAATACATTTCTCAAATGACAACAATCTTTTAGATTATAATTTTGAGCAAAAATAATGAATTATTTGTTTGATCAGTTTAACTGTTAACCGGTGACGAAAATGTGACGAAAAGTTTCCATCGACTAAAACTTGACTAAACAAAAACAGGACAAGGTAAATGGACTAAATATGATAATAACTAAAAAGTACATTCGACACCAGGACTAAGACTAAGACTAAATTAAAAATGGCTGACAAAATTAACGCTAGTTCAAATGTAAAGTTTCGTAGTTGAAAGTTTAAAACCCACACGTGGGTTACAAAAACGTTTCTCACAACATTCTACTAATTTAATTTGTTCTCAAAATGTAACGTTATTTTAATTTTTATAAAAATTTTGTTATATTCTAAGGACGTCAAAATGTCCAGTTTTCTTGTCCTAATTACAAAGTTATTTAAAGTTTAAAAAAAAAGTTTCTTATTATGTTCAAGTGCAAATAACATCATAAGGACGTTTAGACAACGTTATGAGAACGTATATCAAATATTAATTCAGTTATAAGAGCGTTCCATAAGCATTACTTTAAGAACGTTTGGTCCTAACATTTATGTAACTTTTAAACAACGTTCCCTGTTAGCTGGGTTCTTTCTTCGGGTGTTTTGAAATCAGAAAAACGAAATACTTTGGGAACCGAGGCTGAAAAGTGAGCGATCTCTGATGCACTGTTTTCCATTGCAGATGTTACATATGCATCTCTTCTGCTTTTGTTCTTGCTTTCTTTGCTATTGTGATGCTGGAAGTCTATAGCACAAACCAGGACTGTGTTCATGTGCGAATCTAAAGTCTGTGTGGGATCTGATCATCATCTGGACGCCGTTCTGTGTTGATTCGACTGGAGGTGAATTTGCATATTTGATTTGAATATTTATTTGTCTTGAAAATGAGCTTTAATATTGTGTTCTGAAATTCGAACGAGTTCTCACTTTGTAGTTTCTGTGAGCTGAAGAAAGTTACGTTTTAAGATGATTTTTGAATATGCTTTCGGCGCATTCAAACTTTAAAAGGCTTAATGTGCTGACAATAAAGTTCTGCTCTGTTCTTTCCGTCTGTTTTTAATAAAAGACACTTTGCTGGAAGCAAGAATCCTTTCAGTCTTTAAGGGATGGTTCACCTAAAATGAACTTTCTGTCATCATTTTCTCACTTTTATGTATGAAGAAAAATCTATGATCTATGAAAAAATGCTATGTTCTTAATACATTAATATTAATTTGAATAATTATATTTTTAGTTTAATAATTATTAAGGTCATAATGATGAAATAAAATGTAGCAATATTATTTAATAACTATTAATTATATTGTTGTTAATTGTGCAGGACAGTAGTATGTCTATTCAGCAACATCGTACACTAAGCTTATTCTATAATTCTTAATTTTAATAATAACTATAATTTTACTCTGTAGAATGATTTGTTAATTCAATAATTATCAAAAGTTAATTAAATATTTAATACGTAGTTAACCTACAATTTATTCTGCTATGTTAAAATTACTTTTAATAATGGGTAAGTAAGTAATAATTACTAAGAATTTAATCATTAATTTGAAAACTGTTATTTAATTGATAATTAATAGAGTATAGACGGAGGAGGATGTTTAGCAAAATCCCTACTAACGCTTTTTATTCTAAATAATTTAATATTAATGTTAAAAGTTATAGTTAAAAGTTTATATAAATATACCTTAATAAATTATTAAATAATAAAACGCAAGAGTTATTATGTATTCATTTTAATAATTATATATTGTTATTTTTAATTGATTATATTAATTCTCATAGATTAGATATTAAGAAATATTGATGTTAATCATGATTTTTAAACAGAAATGTAAGTTGCTTTGAAGTCTGATAATATTCCCATCGGCTGTAAATCTCAAATATCATTTGCATGCATTTGAATATTTCATGAAGCCGCATAATTATCATCAGACACTAACAAAAAAGTAAAATTTCTCCAAAAGCGGTGCGTTTGTGAGCATGCAACGTGTTAATTCTGTTCTCAAGCTAGCATCAGGAACAGCAGTTCAGTAGAAAAGCACCGAGGAACTGTTTAAAGTCGAAGCTTTCTCGAGTTTCTCTGTGAACTTCTGAGTCTTCGGGTCCTTGGTGCTTACAGTCTGTGAAATGAGGTGATGCCTTTAAATAGCTGCGGTTCAGGGGTCGTCGCGGGGTTAAATGCTGGGCCCTGTATCTCCATCAGCTCATTTACATATTCATGAGGATGAGAGCCGGCTCTGGATCCGTCGGGGAAGAGTCCGGGGGCCGTTATCAGACAGAATAATGTCTGTACAGCTGGACACACATCATACGCACGCTCACAAAACATTAGCATAATTCTCCTTCTTCACTGGTTTTGTTAAAAGCCTGCTGCTTATTAAACAGCAATTATGTTTTTAATCGTCACCACTGTGATTATCAACAGGAAGCCAGAATAAACCAGTTCTTAATAAATGACAGATATTAAAATTAGTTTACATACATTTCAGGATATTGCTGCTTGTTTTCAGGGTTGTTATTTATAGACAAGTATTTATTAATGTTTTTAATGTAAGTTTTTATGTTCTTTTAAATTTGAGTAATTTTGCCATGTGCTTTTATCATTTTTTTGTAAATATTTCTGTTTAGCTTTACTTTATTGTTATTTGATTAATTAGCAATTTTAGTACTTAGTACTGCACTTATTTTATTTCAGTCATTTGCAAAGGCAACATTTTTTTGTAACGTTTCCATTCAATATTTATTATATTAAAATGCATACATTTACTTTAATTAACAAACAGTTTTAATAGTTTGTTTTAACTACAAAACAAAACAAACTGGTATTAAACCCAGAACTTAATTTTGAAGAGAAATTATTGTTTTTTACTCATTCTTTTTTATGCAAACAAATCACCATTATTGTAAATTCAGGCTAAATGAGTTCTTCAAATATTATTATAATTTTACACATATTTCAGAACGTACTGTTGTTGTCGGATTATAGTTATATATCGATATGTATTAATATTTAAATTGAGCTGTTATTTGATATTTCAGGTTAATAATTGTAAGTAATTTTACTGTGTGCGTTATAATTTTTTTTTTTTATAAATTTTTATTATAAGAAAAAATGTCTATTTAGCTTCACTTTATTTCAAATTTTATTAGTAATTTTAGTACTTCAACTTATTTTATTTATGGTTATATGTGCTTTAGTTTATTTTATTTCTTAGTTAATTTTAGTACTTAAAAATGATTTCATTGTTTTCATTTTAATTTGTATTCATTTATTTTTCCATCTATTTATGTCATTTTATTGAAAAGGTATTTCAATTGAACAAAAAAGCAATTAATAATTTGTTGTATTTCATTTTTTCCCTTTAAAACAAAACAAAACTCAGAGATAGAGCTCAACTCGCAAACCCAGAACTTTTCTTTTGAACAATTAAATTTTGAATGATCTTTTTTGAATAATAAAAAAACCCTAATGTCCTATTATCAACAAGAAGCTGTCAGTATTCTGAATAAAACAGTGCTTATACATCAATACACAGAAAGCGCAAGATTTGTCCGAATGAGTCAGAACGTGACAATAGGAAATCAAACAGTCTCGCTGGTTTAGCTGAGCAATCAGCCTTCTCCTCTCAGTTGAACTGAAGCTGGGGAAGGCGTCTGTGATGCACTGACCTTAATCTGTCTGCAGCTTCCTGTGGCTCTGATTCGCCTCGGCTAATAAATCACTGGCCAGCACTGGAAACATCTTCAGACGCGCTAGACCACCTCCAAGTAATAAGAAGATGAGGATGGGCTCGCGTTCAAAAAGCCTCCATTCTGGACCACTTACAGTGACGTCTGCATGTCTGGAGAAAATGCCGTATTGCCTGTATGTATCATGGTATATTTTGCCATTTGCAATACCATGTTAATTTGGAAATGCACGTTTATTTATATTTATTTATTATTTTAATTACATATTATTTCATACACAATAGTCATTCAAAATTGCTTTACATAAAAAAAAGAATTTTTCAAAATAGTCAAGACAGATGCATAAGAAATAGAAATACAAATGGATTAAAAATTGAACTTGCATTAAAATGCATTAAACACAAATAAGAAAAATAATAAGAACGGGTCTATTGTATTTTTTAAATGTGTACCATGGTACCATATATATATATATATACTTTTCAAAACGCTTATAAATCACAAAGAATGGAGTGTATTGAAAATTATGAAATAGCAGAAAGTCTCCTTTGAGGGGTAGGTTTAGGGGTATGGTTGTTGTAGGGCGATAGAAAATACAGTTTGTTTGTACAGTATAAAAACCATTACGGCTATGGAGAGTCCCCACTTTTCACAAAAAACAAACCTGTGTGTGTGTGTGAGTGTGGTAGTGTGTGGTATCTGTGTGTGAGTGTGTGTGCGTGTGAGAGAGAGATTGTGAGTGTGTGTGTTTGTGTGAGAGTGTGTGAGTGTGTGTGAGTGGGAGTGGGGTGTAGTTTGATGTGACGTGAGGGGTATGAGTGAGTTGTGTGTGGGTGAGTGAGTGAGTGTCGTGTTTGTTTTCTGTGTGTGGTGTGTCCGTGTGGTGTGTGTGTGTGAGACGAGGGGGGGAGTGTGTATGTGTGTGGTGTGTGTGTGTGTGGGACTGGGGGTTGTGTGGTGGAGTTGTGAGTTGTTGTGTGGAGAGTGGGAGATGGGTGTGTGTGTGGGGTGAGTTGTGTGGTTGGGTTGTGTTTTTTGTGTGTGAGTGAGTGAGTGATTTTGGTGATTGTGTTTGTTTGTGTGTGTGTGTGTCTCTGTGTCTGTGTTGTGTCTGTGTTGTGTGTGTGTGTGTGAGTGAGTAGGAGTGAGTGAAGTGAGTGTGTGGTGTTGGTAGTGTGTGTATGTGTGTGTGTGTGTGTGTGTGGATTGTGTGTGTGTGTGTGTGTGGAGTGTGGTGTGTGTGTGTGTGAGTCGTGTGTTGTGGTGTGTGAGTGAGGAGTGTGTGTGTGATGCAATGGTAGGAGAGTGAGTGTGTGTGAAGTGAATATTGAGGAGGTGAGGTGAGTGAGTGAGTGTGGTGGTGAGTCCGTGTGTGTGTGATGTGAGTGAGTTGAATGGTGAGGTGAGTGGTGTGTCGTGTGGTGTGTGTGTGTGTGTAGACCTTTTGGAGGAGGTGTGTGTGATTGGGAGTGAGGTTGAGTGGAGTGTGTGCGTGAGTGAGTGTGAGTGAGTGTGTGTGTGTTAGTGAGTGAGTGAGTGAGAGTGTGTGGTGTGTGTGTGTGTGTGTAGTGTGTGTGTGTGTCACCGTGGATTGTGAGTGAGTTGAGGGAGTGTGTTGTGTGTTGTGTGTGTGTGTGTGAGTGTGGGTGTGTTTGTGTTGAGTGAGTGAGGTGAGTGTGTGTGTGTGTGTGAGTGAGTGAGTGAGTGAGTGATGTGAGTGAGTGAGTGTGTGAGTGAGTGTGTTGTAGTGGTTGTGGTGGGTGTGTGTGTTGGGCATGAGTGAGGATGTGAGTGTGTTTGTGGTGTTGTGTGTGAGTGAGTGAGGTGTGTCGTGTTGTGTTGTGGGTGAGTTGAGTGAGCAGTGTGGGTTGTGGTGTTGCATGTGGTGTTATGTGATAGGAGTGCGTGTGTGTGTGTGAGTGGTGTGAGGGGTGGGTGAGTGTGTGGTGTGGAGGATGTAGTGAGTGAGTGAGGTGACGTGAGTGAGGAGTGTGGTGTGGGGTCGTGTGTGGTGTCGTGAGTGAGTGAAGTGACGGTGTGTGGAGTGTGTGTGTGTGTGTGAGGTGATGTGAGTGTGGAGGAGTTGGTTGTGAGTGTGTGTGAGTTGTGTGAGTGTGGGTGTGTGTAGTTGACGTGTTGTGTGTGTGTGATAGCAGTTGATCGTAGAGTGGGGGTGTGAGTTTGTGAAGAGTGTGAGTGAGTTGTTGTGTGATGTGCGGTGAGGTGAAGGGTGTGTTTGTGATTGTGAGTGTGGTGGTGAGTGAGTTGAGTGTGTGTCTGGGTGTGTGGGTGTTAGTGGTGAGGTGAGTGAGGTATGAGTATGAGTGGTGTGTGTGTTCGTGTGTGGTGGCTGGTGCGGTGTGAGTGAGGTGCGTGAGTGTGTGTGTAGAGTGGGTGGGTGTCGATTTCGTGTGTGTGGTGTGTGTGAGAGTGGAGGGACGGAGTGAGTGAGTGATGGTGATGGTGGTGTTGGAGTGAGTGAGTGTGTGTGTTGTGTGGTGTGTGTGTTTGAGTGTGGTGTTGTGTGAGTGAGTGAGTCGAGTGTCTTGTGTGTGGTGTCTGGATTCGTGTGTGTGAGTTGAGTGGTGAGTGAGTGACGGGATGTGTGAGTGACAAGGACGTGTGATGAGTGAGGACTGTGTGTGTAGTGTGTGTGTGGTGTGTGTGTGTGTCTGTTTGTGTGTCTGTGTGTGTGTGTGAGTGTGTGTGTGTGTGTGTGTGTGTTGGTGCATGCGTGAGGTGAGGTGAGTGAGTGTGAGTGTGTGTGTTGTGTGAGTGTTGTGTGTGTGTGTGTTGTGTGTGAGTGAGTGAGTGAGTGACTGAGTGAATGTGTGTGACTTTACTGTGGTGAGTGTGTGTGTGAAGTGTGTGTGTGAGGTTTTCGTAAGTGGAGTGGTGTGTTTTGTGTGGTGTGGTGGAGTGTTGTTGGGTGTGGAGTGTGTGTTTTGGTAGTGAGTGAGTGAAGTGAAGTGAGTGTGTTCTGTTGGGTAGTGTGTGGGTGTCTCGGTGTGAGTGATGGTGAGTGACCTGTGAGGCTTGAGTGGTGGTGTGCGGGTGTGTGTGCATGAGTGAAGGTGATGTGAGGAGTGTGTGAAGCGGTTGGAGTGTGGGTGTGTGTGTGGAGTGGGTGCGAAGTTGAGTGAGTGAAGTGAGCTGATGGGAGTGAGATGGTGTGTGAGTATGGTTGTGTGTGTGTCGTGTCGGTGAGTGAGTGCGTGTGATTAGTGTGTGTGTGTAGTTGTGGTGTGTGACGGTGAGTAGTGTGTGTGTGTGGGTGTGACGTGAGTGGTGAGTGAGTTGGAATGTGGGGGTGTGTGTGTCGTTGTAGTGCATGAGTGAGTGAGTGAGTGAGGTGGAGTGTGTGAACACGTTAGTTGCAGTGTGTGTGTGTGTGTGTTTTGTGTTCGTGTACGTGTGCATGAGTGCGTGAGAGGAGTGAGGTGAGTGTGTGTTGTGGAAGGTTGATGAGGTGTGTGTCGTCGTGTTGTGACCGGGTGAGTTGAGTTATGTGAGTGAGTGTTGATTGTGCGTGTGTGTGTGGTGTGCGTGTGACAGGTGTGGTGTGAGTGAGTGTGAGTGTGATGTGAGTGGTGGTGTGGTGTGGTGTGTTTGGGTGGGTATAGTGTGTGGTGTGTGAGGGATGTGAGTTGAGGGTGAGGTGGAAGTGTGTGTCGTGTGTGTTGTGTGGTGTGTTGAGTGTGTGTGTCAAGTGAGTGATTGAACCGGTGACTGGGTGCGTGTGCAAAAAGTAACTCTATTTTTTTTTCATACGGTTGTTTCCCAAAAAGAAATATTGTTGCCTTTTCTTAATTGTAACTAAAAAATAAAACTAAAAACTGAAATAAAAATGAATAAAACTATATAGACAAATAAAAAAACTTTAAAAAAACTAATAGACAAAAACACAAAAGTATACCAGTAATAATAAAACACGGGTTAGACATTTTTGTTTTAATGTATAGAAATGACAAAATAACAAAAAAATGTGAATAAATATATTACAGTGAGGTCGGGGTAAATTTTTCACTCTTTTTTATTTTGCAGCCATTTGCTAAAATCTTTTAAGTAATTTTTTTTTTCCTCATTAATGTACACACAGCACCCCATATTGACAGCAAAACACAGAATTATTGACATTTTTGCAGATTTATTAAAAACAGAAAAACTGAAATATCACATGGTCCAAAAATATTCAGACCCTTTGCTGTGACACTCAAATATTTAACTCAGGTGCTGTCCATTTACTTCTGATCATCCTTGAGATGGTTCTACACCTTAATTTGAGTCCAGCTGTGTTTGATTGTACTGACTGGACTTGATAAGGAAAGCCACACACCTGTCTATATAAAACCTTACAGCTCACAGTGCATGTCAGAGCAAATGAGAATCATGAGGTCAAAGGAACTGCCTGAATAGCTCAGAGACAGAATTGTGGCAAGGAACAGATCTGGCCAAGGTTACAAAAAAATTTCTGCTGCACTTAAGGTTCACTAAGAGCACAGTGGCCTCCATAATCCTTAAATGGAAGATGTTTGGGACGACCAGAACCATTCCTAGAGCTGGCCGTCCGGCCAAACTGCGCTATCGGGGGAGAAGAGCCTTGGTGAGAGAGGGAAAAGGTGTGAAAAAATTGTTGCATCCTCCCAAAAAGACTCATGGCTGTATTAGAGCAAAAGGGTGCTTCTACTAAATACTTAGCAAAGGGTCTGAATACTTAGGACCAAGTGATATTTCAGGGTTTTTTTTAATAAATCTGCAAAAATGTAAACAATTATGTGTTTTTCTGTCAATATGGGTGCTGTGTGTACATTAATGAGGAAAAAAAAATTATTTAAATGATTTTTAGCAAATGGCTGCAATATAACAAAAGAGTGAAAAATTTAAGGGGGTCTAAATACTTTCCATACCCACTGTATATAAACATAGTTTTAAAACTATTTAGACATTAAAAAAGGATAATAAAAATGACAACACGCGTAATTACAAAAAATTACCAAACTACAGAGCGACATAAAAAAAAAAAAAATTAAAATGACAAAAATTTCTAAAACTGAAACTGAAATAAAAATTAACAAAAACTAAAGAGCAATATTTAAAAAAAACTAATAAAAAACCAAAAATACAACATCAAAATGACTAAAACTTCAACTAAAAAAGAAAACGTAAAAAAATGTAAAAATAAAAGCTAATTCAAAATATTAATAAAAACTAAAATAGTGTCTCAATAATAGTAAAATAACACTGGTAGAGTATTATATGAAGTGCATTAGAGTAACATCCCTTACAGTGATGGCAGTGCTATAGTACTTACAGTATAGTAATATACCATGCTACTGAAATTTATGATTAATATAGTTACCTGAAATTAATATATTTTCCATAGTTTGTGTAGAAAATACTGTGGTAATTCCATGGTATTTTTTATAGGTGATATTAGTATGGTATATTTTGAAGTAGCACAGTCTGTACCATGCACTGTTTGTCAGAGTAAGATGAAGCTCTGCAGTTCTTTGAGACGTCGTTTCTGACCAATCAGCTTCTTCCTCTCCAGCTCTGGCTTTACATTCATGTCTGTGGCCTGGATCTGTGCTCTGCTCAGCAGATGGTCCGGTGTCCTGTCAGACGAACGGGTCGAGTCTCGCGGGACAGAGAGCCTCCATTAGCTCTCAGCGCACTGAACTCAGGTCAGTGTGGAGCGAAACTCAATACAATTAAAGATAACTGCGGCCCGTGGAGGATCTGACTGCATTAACATTCACCGTCTTCACCAGAGAAGAGACGAACCTCCTCTCATTCCTACAAGCCTGGATGCATCATGCATTATAAAAGCATTCAGAATGGATTAATTATGCCTGTAATATACTTTATAATCCATTACATGTACTAATTGTATCCACAGTTATAATGCATTATAATACTTAATCTATTCATTGTTACACCTTTAGAAAATATAATGCATTAAAACACAAGACCGTGGAAGGAATCGCAAATATGGTTAATAATGCATTTTTAAAAGGTGTTTACCAATTATTTATGAAAAGTTATAATGCTTTATAACCTTTGTAATGCATTATGTATAAAGGCTGAATGTGTTAACAAAATTTAAATAGTACTGTAAATATCAATGAAACAATTTATGCATTACAAATTAAAGCATTGTTGTTTTTAACTAAAACTAAAAATTATTAAATTAACTTAAAGCTTAAACTAAAGCTACAAATGTTGCATTTGCAACAAACTGTAATCAAAATAGGTAAGTACTTAAAACTAAATGAAAAGAAACAAAAATAAATAAAAGCAAAATAGAAACAAAAAAAGAGAGACGAAAACACATAACAAAATTACTAAAACTTAAATTAAAATGATAAAAGCTAACTATTAGCATAATTACTAATTTGTACGAGCACACAGTTCATCAGTTGTTGTTATGTTGACTACAAACATATCGTTAAAAAAAAATTAAATAAAGCTGAAATAAAAGTTCAATATGTGACGAAAAAACTTTCTAAATAATAAAATTAGAAATGTTGACTTTTGCAGCGAATTACAATATAAACTACTCTGTAAAGAAATATTTTTCACATTTAAACAAAGGTTGTTGAAGTATGTTTACAAAAAACTATCTCAGTCTTTATACTTTAAAGATTTCACATTTACTTCTGTGTTATTGCCATTTTAAAAATTATTTGTGAAAATTTACAAGCAATTTTCTGAGTGGGAAAAAAATAAGTTTAAAAAATAGAAACTGTCAAAATGAGGGAAAAGCACAACTTACCTAAAATTATAATACAAACATATAAAAACTAAATTTTAAATATGAATAAAACTAGGTGTATAAATAATACTAAAACAACAATGAAATACATTATTGAGTTGTGTTAACGTTCAGACATTAGTGTCGACATTTAATACTAATATTATTAAAACTAAAATGATAAAAACTAGTTCAAAATATTATTATATTTTAAATGTAATATGATCAATAAACTGTATAAGATATATACGGTGATAGTGTATAAATAATACTAAAATAACACTGCGATGCATGAAATAATGTGACAGTGAGTGGTTTTCTCCATTAAATCTCACTGCTGTCTAAGAGAAACGCTTGAGATGTTTCAAGCAGAAACTGGATCTCTGAAGCTTATCAAATGCACATCCATATGCGCGAGCTGATGAAATATATTCACCATCTGATCGCTGTTTTCGGAATCTAATTGTGTGTAATGCGTCTCATTTCAGATGATGGATCAGATTTAATCTCAGGCTCGGTTGTAAAGCAGTTTAACGGTGATTGTGTCATTTGTTCCTGAAGCTTCTGTTCTCATGCACACGAATAAGAAGCTGCTGTAGCGTTTCTGCCCGAATCTATTTTTAGAGAGACTGGTCAGTGTGCAATAAAGGCAGGGAGAGCGAGACACACGGTACAGCAGATGCTTTCAAACTTGTGTGTATTTAGAACATGCAGCTTTATATGAAAGAATGTAAAGTTTGCAATAAAGAAGGGTTTTAGCATTGCATCACTTGCTCCGAATGAGAGCTGATAAAAACATCACAATAATCCACAGCACTCCAGTCCATCAGTTAACATCTGGAGAAGACAAAAGCTGAAACTAATCCAGCATTAAGACGCTTTTAACTAAAATGCATGAGTCAGTAATCCATAATAACTCTTCCTCCAGTGAGTCAGTGTTCTGGTGTGAATCAGGAGAGAAATCTGCACAGATCAAGCAGCGTTTAAACAGCTCTGAACTAATATGTGGCTGGATTTTGATGTGAGAGATGACAGCAGATGCACTTTTTCACTGGAGGAAGAGTTATGGATTATGGACTCAATGTATTTTAGTTAAAAGTGATTACTTGTGGATTATTGTGATGTTTTTATCAGCTCTCATTCTGACGGCACCCATTCACCGCAGAGCAAGTGATGCAATGCTACATTTCTCCAAATCTGATGAAGACACAAACTCCATCTGATCTGGATGGAATGATGCCTGTTGCATAAAGTTTTCGATTTTAAATTTTGGGTAAACTATTTCTTCAAGAAAATGTATGATTGAAGGTCGACAAATCATCATGTCATGTGACACTGAAGACTGGAGGATATGAGCTAAAATCAGCTTTGATCACAGGAATAAATTACAGTTTAACAGATATTCACATAGAAAACAGCTGTTTTAAATAGTAAAATATTTTATATTTTTGTAATGTATTTTTTAACCAAAATAAATGCAGCCTTGATGAGCAGAAGAGACTTCTTTCAAAAACAATAAAGCTTTGAGATGAAGGTTTTTCAGATATAAATCCAGTCATGCACGTCTAAACCTTTGACTGCTAATGCATCACAAAATAAACTAGCTGTGATTATGCTTTCATTTAGTTCTAGATGATGTTTAGGTCTGATTGCAAAACGCAAATGAAATTTCTGAAAGCTAGAGAACATGCGGAATACAGTGAGTGAAGGAAGCACCACCTCATCTGTCCAGAGGAATCAGGACTGTCATGTTAACATGTACGCGATCAGAGCCGCTTTCAACTTCAAAATCTTCATCGTCAGCTGTCAGATCGTCTGCGACCGGGACGGCTGGCGATTAACACCATCATGAAGGTTATGATTTACAGAGGTAGTGACATTTCGTCAGGTTTGATAAGTCTCTTCAAACACGAGAGGGTCGGCGGCCCACCTGCGGAGCCTCTTCAAATAACGGGGGCACCGTGAACCTGGGTGTGCGGGGATTAAAAACAAAAAAAACAGCCATGTTTAAATGGCCTCCTTGAGTGGATGACGCTCCTGACCTTTACATGGCTAAGCCTTTCCCTTCTTCACCCGTGTGTCATATCCGTGCAGTCAGAAACTCTGTGTGTTCGGTTTCCACACAGTGACTATTAACCCGAGAGAAAAGCCTGCTGTGATGCCAAGTGTGTCATCTACTAGCACTTAGTATTGAGCTGTGCTGCTAAAGCCCTTAAAGTGGGCGGCGTGACCTTATTTGATCTTATAAAATGCTATGAGGAATCTTTAACTGTACACTAGCGTATATAAGTCTCTTATGCTCACAAGGTTGCATTTATTTGGTCAAAAATACAGTAAAAATTTTAAAATATTATTAAATTTTAAAACAGCTGTTTTCTATGTGAATATATAGTAAAGTGTAATGTATTTCTGTGATGCACAGCTGTATTTTCAGCATCCTTCCTCCAGTATTTAAGGTTAACATGATATTCAGAAATCAGTATAATATGCTAATTGGCTGTCGAGAAACATTTGAGTATTTCAAGTTGAAAACAGTCGTGCCGCACAATATTTTTGTGGAAACTGTGATACATTTTATTTTTCAGGATTCACAGATGAACAGAAAGTTCAGAAGAACAGCATTTATTTGAAATAGAAACATTTTGTTACATTATAAATGTCTTCACTGTCACTTTTAATCAGTTTAATGCGTCCTTGCTGAATAAAAGTAGTTCTTTTGACTATCACAATATAGTTCAGTTAACATTAACTGTATTTTCAAAGACTAAAGAATACTTTTGTATGATCCAGTAAATGAAATAGCTTAGAAAAGAAAGCTTCTTGCAACATGCTAACTTTATTTTTACCTGAAAGATAACGTTATTTGAATGTTTATTATAATATTCTTTAACATTAAAGTGTGTGTAGTTTTCTTCTTGTGATTAGAATGCTATTTAAAATGTTATTTGAACATTTATTTTTAATATTCTTAGAACATTTTCATCAACAATGTTCATCAAGTAAAAATAACGAGAATCTTGAGAACGTGTATCAGATTTATTAAGAACGTTTCATCCTAACATTTAAAAACGTTAGTTGTGAGAACGTTCCCTGTTAGCACGGTCCTTTAGTCTGTCAAAGACAGCAGAACATGATGAAAGAGACTCATATGTGTCCCTGGAGCACAAAAGCAGTGTTGAGTCGCTGGGGGATATTTGTAGCAATAGCCAACAATACCTTTTATGGGTCACAATTATAAAATTTTCTTTTATGCCAAAAATCATTAGGATATTAAGTAAAGATCATGTTCCATGAAGATATTTAGTAAATTTTCTACGGTAAATATATCAACTTAATTTTTGATTTGTAATATGCATTGCTAAGAACTTCATTTGGACAACTTTAAAGATGATTTTCTTAATATTTCGATTTTTTTTTTGAAAACATCAGAGTTTTTTTCCAGATTTTCAAATAGTTGTATCTCGGCCAAATATTGTCCGATCCTAACAAACCTTACACCAATGGAAAGCTTATTTATTCAGCCTTCAGATGATGTATACATCTCAATTTCGACAAACGGACCCTTATGACTGGTTTGGTCCAGGGTCACATATGTTAAAACAGACTCCAGCATGTGTCCGCCGCACTAAAGCGAGAAAGACTCGTATCCGCGCGTCCTGATTGGTGATGAAAGGTTTTTCCCCAGGGCTGCGGAAGCTGCTCTAAACACGATCAGATGAGAAGCGAACGCTCACCACAATCACAACACACCTCTCGTGGAGATCTATCACGGTGTCAGGGGAGCCCGAGAGCCTGTATGCATTCCCTTCATTCAATAAGCGCTTTCCTCTTGGAGCATTTCTCATCATCAGCTGGATTAGCTGTGTCACGAGCACAAGCTCGACACGGATGCTCCTGTTTCGGCTGCAGGCTGTGCAGATGTCAGCTGGATGTTTTATTTTCCCTTATTTCACCACCCAGCCGGCGCTACGATGATATCGGTGCTCGTATTGATGCTGTCAATACAGATAGTGCTTTAAATGGCTCTTCTGCGGCTCGGCCCGTGAGGAGGAGTGTCGCATAAACTAAACGCCCCTCCTCACCGGGTATTACAGGTGAGGCCTGGGGCTAATGGAGATGATGCTGGGATATCATAATTTAATTTCGCTCTCGCGCTCGCTCTCTCACATGCACACACACTCGGGGGCCGAGACGATAATCTAATAGAGACATTTGTTTTCATCGGCCAGCGCTCGGTTTGAAGCAGAAGCTCTGCAGTCAGAGCAACGGGAAAACAAGAGAAACACACACCATCTGGCCAATCAAACACAGGGGTGTGTGTGTGTGTGTGTGTGTGTGAGAGAGAGAGAGAGTGTGTCTGTGTGTGTGTGTTATTGTGACTCACAACAGCTCGACACTCCCACTTCTCTTGTAAACTGACCAAAGAACTCAAGTGCATCAGTGTAAAACACAATCTGTTACTTGGGCTCGGAAATTAGGCTTTTCGGCCTATTGATGAGATATATGTTGATATCTGTTCTTTTTGTGTTCATCTGCTTCTCCCAATTGCTTTTACACTGACTATCACTCTACAATCAGATACAACAATAGTTTAAAACATACAACATAAAAAGGTACAACATAAAAAAGCTCTCTTTGTGAGTATGTTTGCTACCATAGCTATAATGAAGACTTTAGATGACATGAAACTGTGGACAAAATCAGTAAAACAGTAATCAGCTGATTTCAGTATTTCGATACCTGAACACAAAAGTGTAATTATATTATCAGTATAACAGATAGTCACGAATCAGTGAATCAAAAGATCGATTTCAATGCTGACAGTTTGCAATGATTTCACTGAATGAATCAGACTTACCAACTTTTACTACTTTTGTTAGTTTTTTCTAAGGTTAGGTCAAAACAAATAATGAGATATTATATTGAAACATCTCTCATATGCATCACACATGCGCAGATATTCACAATGTTAATTAAATTAATTGTTATCACCAGATTAAGAATGTTTTATCACCAAAATGAGATATTTAAAATAAGTATTTTTCTATATAATCTTTCTTTCTGTCTTCTTTCTTTCTTTCTTTCTGTCTTTCTTTCTTTCTTGATGCATATCAATAATATTGGTTGAAATATATTTATTTATTGATGTATATGTATATATATACATTGAACAAAATTATAAACGCAACACTTGTGTTTTTGCCCCCATTTTTCATGAGATGAACTCAAAGATCTAAGACTTTTTCTACGCACATAAAAGGCCTATTTCTCTCAAATATTCACAAATCTGTCTAAATCTGTGTCAGTGAGCACTTCTCCTTTGCCGAGATAATCTATCCACTTCACAGGTGTGGCATATCAAGATGCTGGTTAGACAGAATGATTATTGCACAGGTGTGCCTTAGAGGCTGGCCACAATAAAAGGCCACTCTAAAATGTGCAGTTTTACTGTATTGGGGGGTCCGGGGGGGTCCGAAAACCAGTCAGTATCTGGTGTGACCACCATTTGCCTCACGCAGTGCAACACACATCTCCTTTGCATAGAGTTGATCAAGTTGTTGATTGTGACCTGTGGAATGTTGGACTACTCCTCTTCAATGGCTGTGCGAAGTTGCTGGATATTGGCAGGAACTGGAACACGCTGTCGTATACGCCGATCCAGAGCATCCCAAACATGCTCAATGGGTGACATGTCCGGTGAGTATGCTGGCCATGCACGAACTGGGATGTTTTCAGCTTCCAGGAAATGTGTACAGATCCTTGCAACATGGGGACATGTATTATCATGCTGCATCAAGAGGTGATGGTCGTGGATGAATGGCAAACAATGGGCCTCAGGATCTCGTCACGGTATCTCTGTGCAGTCAAAATGCCATCAATAAAATGCACCAGTGTTCGTAGTCCATAACATACGCCTGCCCATACCATAACACCACCGCCACCATGGGCCACTCGATCCACAACGCTGACATCAGCAAACCGCTCACAACGCCATACACGCTGTCTGCCATCTGCCCTGTACAGTGAAAACCAGGATTCATCCGTGAAGAGAACACCTCTCAAAGTACCAGACGCCATCGAATGTGAACATTTGCCCACTCAAGTCGGTTACGACGACGAACTGCAGTCAGGTTGAGACCCCGATGAGGATGACGAGCATACAGATGAGCTTCCCTGAGACTCCTTTGGTTATGCAAACCGATTGTTGCAGCAGCTGACCGGGTGGTGATGGTCTCAGACGATCTTGGAGGTGAAGATGTTGGATGTGGAGGTCCTGGGCTTGTGTGGTTATACGTGGTCTGCGGTTGTGAGGCCGGTGGATGTACTGCCAAATTCTCTGAAAACGACTTTGGAGACGGCTTATGGTAGAGAAAATGAACATTCAATTCATGAGCAACATCTCTGCTGGACATTCCTGCAGTCAGCATGCCAAATGCACGCTCCCTCAAAACTTGCGACATCTGTTGCATTGTGCTGTGTGATAAAACTGCACATTTTAGAGTGGCCTTTATTGTGGCCAGCCTAAAACACACCTGTGCAATAATCATGCTGTCAAATCATTATCTTGATATGCCACACCTGTGAGGCGGATGAATGATCTTGGCAAAGGAGAAGTGCTCACTAAAACAGATTTAGACAGATTTGTGAACAATATTGGAGAGAAATAGGCCTTTTGTGTACATAGAAAAAGTCTTAGATCTTTGAGTTCAGCTCATGAAAAATGGGGGCAAAAACAAAAGTGTTGCGCTTATAATTTTGTTCAGTGTATATATGTCATGTAAGAATTTCAAAAATAGATAGATAGATAGATAGATAGATAGATAGGATAGATAATTCATTAATTTGTTTATTTATTTAGCTAATTATATAGTCACGCCAAGAGTATATTATATTTACAAAAATGTTTGAAATCACATATGCATGTGATTAGGGTCAATAAACCTGAATTTGACATAAATTCATATTCAGTTCAATAGAAATACATAAAAATTTATGAAAGGATATGAAGTCATTGTTGTAAATTCATGGTCTTCTCCTCTAAGCAAACATTTCTTGGCTTTAATAGCGCACACATGACTTTCTGATTTAGAGTCTTTTCATCATCTGTTCATGAAAAAAGCTTCACCTTGAGAATTTCCGCTGGTGTCGAAACACAGATTCATCATTATTCTTTAAAGAGCAAAAGTGTATCGCCCACCTCGTTGAACGCCCATAAATAAGTCAAAGTCGGCCCTGTTTTCTGCTCGCGTGAAGTGAATACTGAGAATTCATCCACATATAAGAGAAAGAGATATTAATCGGCATAACCTTTCTCAGCTGACAACCATGTTATTCCTCAAAGCCAAACAAAATGAGAATTTGACAGCGCCGGGGTCTTGTTTTTACGCCCGGCGTTATTGATCTCCTCTCGCCATAATGAAATGAAAAATGATGTTTTTCGGTCTCTCTAGATACGTGTGTCCCTGCTGAGACGCTTTTGAAAAGCCTGGTCTTTCCTCATGGTCTGTCTTTGATTCTTGGTGGCGTCCGCTGTGGCTCTGGGCTTCCGGTCGCTGAGGCGAATCTCTGCGAAGCTCTTTAGTAGCTCTGACTCTCTCCTAATTGCTTGCATTGGGAGCTTCGGCTCCAGCGGTGCGTCCGCTTTCCACTCGGCTCTTCACTTAAAAAAGTGTGCGCTCCCGGAGCCCCGTGCCTGAGAATATGGATGTTTGTTGATAAATCGTCGGTGCGTCTCACACTGAGATATGAACAGCACTCGAGCGGCAGCAGAAACGGATATTGAAGCGAATCCTCGCTCTCCACCGCAGGCCTGGTATTAAACACAAACCCAGTTTCTCATTCTCTACACACAAAACACGCTTTCTTCAGAGTGATTTCAAAGATTTCACTTCAAGGTCAGAAGGTCAATGCTGAGAGCTGATTAACCCAGAGATGTGAGGGTTCGCACCGCTGTGCTAAATGTGTCTGCCTTGTAGTTTTGTGAAATGATGTTAGTGACGTGACATGTGGCTAAGTATGGTGACCCATACTCGAAATTAGTGCTCTGCATTTATCCCATCCAAAGTGCACACACACAGCAGTGAACACACACACACCCCCGGAGCAGTGGGCAGTCATTTTTTGGGGGTTCGGTGCCTTGCTCAAGGGCACCTCAGTCGTGGTATTGAAGGTGGGAGAGAGCGCTGTACATTCACTCCCCCCACCTACAATCCCTGCCGGTACGAGACTCGAACCCACAACCTTTGGGCTATGAGTCCGACTCTCTAACCATTAGGCCACGACTTCCCACAAATGATGCATGTATGTCTTGAATGCACTGGAAGTTGCTTTGAATAAAAGCACCTGCCAAACGCATACTTCAAATCACAACAACGATAATCATTTGAATAATAAAACAAACATGCTGTGAGCTTTAGATAAATAAAGTGCAATTTAAAATCCAAAAGTGGCAGATTATAAGGGGGTGAATTAATTATATACGCTGCTGTTTAAAAATAAATTAATGCTTTTATGCAGTAAGGATGCAGTAAATTGATCAAAAGTGAAGTGAAGACTTCTGCATTGTTACAAAAGATTTATATTTCAAATAAGAGAATGCTGTATTGAACTTTTCTATTCATCTGTGAATCCTGAAAAATAAAACGTATCACAGTTTCCTGTTTTAAACTGTTTTCAACATTGATAATAATCAGAAATGTTTCTTGAGCACCAGTTTAGCATATTATACTGATTTCTGAAGATCATGTGACACTGAAGATTGGAGTAATGATGCTGAAAATACAGCTGCACATCACAGAAATACATTACACTTAAACACATATTCACATAGAAAACAGATATTTTAAATTATAATAATATTTCACAATTTTTACTGTATTTTTGATCAAATAAATGCAGTCGAAATAAGAGTCTTTTTAAAAAAACATTAAAAGCTTGTTTAAACGCAGTCCGGTTTAACAGGTTTAACACTGAACTGTGAGTAATTTCTTTTCATCGCAAACTCTTTCTATGTAAATGAGACTTATTATAGATTGTCTTGCTCAAATCATGTTGCACTGTTATCACCCACTGTAAAGCAGCTGGTAAATAAATATATGGTTGTTTGTGCATTTTCTACTGATTATGGCAACAGTAATTCATAACAAGGCGATAGAATGACGAAGAGGAGCGTTATAATAATACAATATGAGTATATCCAGATTTGAGATCTGCTGCTTTATGAACTGCATGACTCCTTTAGTGAATCAGATGCACGTATAAACAAACAGTGATCAGCAGATCAGTTCATTCTTAGTCAAATCCACACACAGACGTCTGCTGGAAAGACGATTTCAAAGATTTAACCTCAAGGTCAGAAGGTCAGTGTGGTGAGAGTTTCATAAGCAAGTGAACTATACAATACAAAATGATTTAACCAGTCTCTCAATGGCTCAAAGTGTTTTCTTTCAGAACTCTGTCGCACTCATAGATTGTGTATAAATGATGAACAGATTCACTGTGCACATGCAAAAGTCAGCTGAGCTACATACCACAGAAATACGTTTTATTATGATCAAGAACATGAATGTAAATGTGTCACAGGTGGCTGAAGAACTGACCTGTCAATCAAACTCTGTTTTATATCATGGGACATTTCCATCTACTCTGGGATTATTATAACCGCCAGGAGAGATACTCGTAGTGTTTAAAGGGAATATAATGGAAGAATTTAATATTTCAATCTTTTTGTTCAGTCTAAAGTTAATTTATTCAGAATGACAATCACTACATTTCAAATATTAACAGTGCAAACTATCCTATTAAAATTATGTTTGTATTATTATTCAACTAATAATTACCTAATAATAAAAGCATTCTGTCATTATTTACTCACTTACATGTTGTTTCAATGCCAGTATGATATTTCTCTCCAAAAAATTACCAATATGCAATGAATACTACCGTTCAAAAGTTTGGGGTCTGTAAGATTTTTAATGTGTTTGAACGGTCTCTTCTGCTCACCAAGGTTGTTTTTATTTGGTCAAAAATGCATTAAAAATTGTGAAATATTATTGCAATCTAAAACAGCTGTTTTCTATGCGAATCTCTGTTAAACTGTAATGTATTTCTGTGATGCGCAGCTGTATTTTCAGCATCATTACTCCAGTCTTCAGTGTCACATGATCTTCAGAAATCAGTATAATATGCTGATCTGCTGCTCAATAAACATTTCTGATTATTATCAATGTTGAAAACAGTCGTGCTGCACAATATTTTTGTGGAAACCGTGATGCATTTTATTTTTCAGGATTCACAGATGAATAGAAAGAAGAACAGCATTTATTTGAAATAGAATTCTTTTGCAACATCATAAATGTCTTTATTGTCACTTTTGATCAATTTAATACATCCTTGCTGAATAAAAGTATTACTTTTTAAAAATAGTATATTATATGGAATATCTGCAGTCTTAAACAACTTTTAATTTCAGTTTATATCTTGCACAAAGCTATCGCATGGATACAGAAGACTTTAAATATTGACATACAAATATGATTATATGGAAAACCGCACAAGCTTCTGCTAAACATCTTTTCTGTTAGTTTCATGAAGGTGAGTAAAAGACAGAATGATCGTTTCTGCATGAACTATCCCTTAATTAATTGGCCCAGATGTGATTAGTATGTAAAATGTCAGCATAAAAACAGAGTTATAAAGGACTCTATTGTATCATGATGAGATTTTTTCTCATTTAATATAATAGGTCTCGACACCTTGCCAGTGGGAATGTAGGATACAGGACGAGAGAGAGCGATGGGAAAGATTTCTCTTCAGGTTCCTCATCCCTGTTGCTCATAAGCCTGAGTAAACAGTGTAAACACAGAGCAAAGACAAACATTTACTCTCATGTCACCTCGCTGCCTGTTCATCGCCACAGACAAATTACTCCGAGACACCCAGCGAGAGCCATTACCGTCAGGGGTCAACTCATATTTAGTGCTAACATCCAGCCGACAGCGTCCCTCCATCCCGTGCCTTCTGAGACCCGTCTTTGATGTCTGCAGGGGTCTGATGGAAGGAGACGGATCGGGTCCGTCTAGCCTGAGGAATCCGCTTTAAACGGCATCATAATGCGGCCCATCTGAGAATACAGGAGGCATAACGCAGCCGTCGCTCGTATCTCTCCAGCGGCTCGGCGTGATAAATTATCCAGTTAAGCCAGGTGATCTGTATTAAGCAAAGACGAGGCATCTCTCGCGGTCAGGGATGACCTTTGTGAAAATCTCTGGGAAGAGAAAGAAAGTGTTGTACAATACAGGACGCATTAAATTAATCAAAAGTGACAGTAAAGGCATTTATAAAGTTATATGAATGTTATATCATTGTATGAACTTTCTATTCATCAAAGAATCCCGAAAAATAAAATGTATCAGTTTTTTCAAAAATTCTACAAATTTGCAAGATTGATAATAATCAGAAATGTTTCTCGAGCAGCAAATCAGCATCTTAGAATTATTTCTGAAGATCATGTGACACTGAAGACTGGAGAAATGATGCTGAAAATTCAGCTGCGCATCACAGAAATAAATTACAGTTTAACAGATATTCACATAGAAAACAGCTGTTTTAGATTCTAATAATATTTCACCATTTTAAATTAGATAAATGCTAATGTTTTTGAATCAAAAACATTAAAAAATCTGGTTACACTTTATTTCGATAGTCCACTTTAGACATTATTTTAACTATAAGTAACTTTGTAACTACATGTCAACTACATGTCAACTAATTCTCATTAATTTGCATCTACATGTCTACTAACTCTCAGAGTAGACTGTTAGGGTAGGTTTAGGGTTAGTAGAATAAGTTGACAAAGAAAGTGTTAGAAGATATTAAGCAGACAGTCTACTAATACTCTACTAACTGCTATTTGACATGTAGTTACAAAGTTACTTAAAGTTATTAGAATGTCTAGAGTGGACTATCGAAATAAAGTGTTACTGAAAATCTTGACAACAACAGACTTGTGAATGGTAGTCTGAATACTATTTAACATGTAAAACAATATATATGTTAACAGATTTATCTTATGGGTGAAGTTTTACACTTTTAGTGTCACCAAATGGAATTGCAAAAACAATGGCTGTATTCAAACAGGATTCCTATTGTTTTTGCATATTAAACTGTGATATGGGACAGTATTTTAACAAAAAAGACAGCTTTATTTAGTCTGATTAAATAATGAATTAAATAAGTCTAGAAAGAGAAAGGAAACAGTATAACAGTTCATTTCGAGTGCATTGCATTATGGGATACAATACTGCATATATGCATACCAGGGTTATTATAGTTAACTAAAATTAAAAACTGAAACTAAAACAATAAATTAAATAAACAAATTTACTCAAATAACATAATAAAATTCAACTCTTTTTTTTAGCTAGTTGCCAAGGCAAAATTTCTCATTTTAATTTAGTTTAACTTGTCCACAATTAAAATAAAATGTACTAAAATAACTAAAACTGAACAAAAAAACTACTAACAATTACAAAAATGTACAACGAAGTTGCGAAAACTTAAAATAAAATGAAAACAGAAAATATAAAAATAAAAACTTATACAAAATATTAATTAAAACTAGTACCTCAATGATACTAAAATAACACTGACGCTTACAGAAAATGTGCATACGATACATGAGAGAATGCATACTGCAAAACTAAGTAAGAATAGCACGCTGTTGTGAATGCAGCCATTCCTAATCTTTTCCCTCTGATTTCACTGAAGGACCCAAAAGGCTCGTTCCATTTCCAATAATGCAGTGCGTGTCTTTAATTGCGGGATGCGCATCAAAGTTTGAAAGGAGTTTAGGAGGGGTAATGGGCTTTTCTTCAGAGAATAACGGAGGTGTGCAGATGGAAATGCTAGATGGAGCGTCGGTAATACAGAGGCTGCTACGTTCACAGTATTAGAGGCATTGTGTGGCCAATGATGTACGGAGAAATTGCTTCTAACCTCCCCCAAAATTGCTTGCTGGGCTCGAATTAATCTTAATCGAATTTCTGTCTGGCGTCGTTAAAAAGCCCCAAAGTAATTCTGTCTTTCTGGGAGAGAGTTATTAATGTAAATGTGGGCTAAAACGCATGGCCAACACAGATGGAAACGCTGGTAGATCACGGATGGCAAATCAGATCATCTCCCTCCATTACACAATATATTACAGGAATATTCAAGCTGCTAAAGACAGGTGAACATTCACGTTCACGAGCGCTCATGAGATATTATTACCCTTTTATTATATGGTGCTTAAACGATTTTATTGCAGTGCTTTTTTTGCATGAAGCGCTCCGCATGCACAATTAAAGACATCTGCATTGATCTCAACAGATGGCAAATGGTTATAGAAGTTTAAATATTAATTAATTTGGTTTGGAATACTGCTTCATTCATTAAACATGGTTTCTAGTGGGTTTGCTGCAGCTGTGTGAACCCTCACGCTCATGCACTTTCATTTACAGCCAGGAAAACAGGCAACTAAACTTATAGAACAATAATTAAGACTCGCAGTGCTGTCATATATCAGCAGGGTGCTGGAAGAATGACGCTTACGCTCCACAACTCAAAGTCTTTCATCAAGAGTCTTAAAGACAACATATGAATAATATTAGCCAAAAGACCATGCACAGATGCATGCATCAAAAAATACACCAAAAACATAATCTGGGAGGTTTTTTGCATACTATTTTCAACACCTTATGATTTAGGAAGCACTTATTCTTGCATGCTTTTTATAACTTTTAGGATGCAAACTTAAAAGTGGCACTTCATTAACCAATCAATGTCCTGAATCACTCAGAAATGCATCACATTACAGAAGAATAGTGTGTTGCAAATGCTGTTTTAGCGTAAATTGCAAACAGATTGGCTGTATCAGAACACAATGCAACAGCTACGATTAACATCTAAACCATCCTAGTAGAAACTTTAGTCAAGAAAAAGCATACATTGCAGTATTAGATTCCTTTTTCTGTGGATAATATCAACCGAAAGAGCATGCACAGATGCACACTTTAAAAACCCACCAGAAAAGTAGATCATCTAGGAGTCTTTTGCATACTTTATTAACACACTAAAATTTGTGAAGCACCCTCTCTGGCATGCTTTTCACAACTATTAGGACAAAAACCGCTCACAGGCACTTCATTAACCAATCAATGTCCAATTATTTACTCTCTAACCAATTACAAAAGACGTTTTGCCCGAATGCATGCACTGTAAAAAAAAATCCGTAAAATTTACGGTAAAAAACTGGCAGCTGTGGTTGCCGGAATTTTACCGTACAAAAATACGGTAGCAACATTTTAGGTTTTACGGTTTTAACTTAAATTTACAGTTAAATACCGTAATTTCATTAACTGATATAATATTAATATACCAACCTATTGAAGCACTGAAATCTGTTTTGTAGCTTTGTAATAAACTGATAACCACCAAATGCAGGAGGTGATGAGAAAGTCACATGATGAACCAAAGCCCATCACAAGCATATTTTAAATATTAACATATATAGAAGCTGCACACAGTGTGTCATTCACACAAACACTAAACACCATCACGGTAACACACATGACTCTGAAATAATGCAATAAACATTCATTTAACAACATTAGGTGTAACACACAACCCTAATATACAAAACTGATAAGAAAAAACTAAGAAGAAACATAATTATTTTAACAAAAAAACATCAAATTTGAAATGTAACGCAGGGAATTCTGGGAATGTCAATTTACGGTAAATCACTGTAAATTATACAGTCTTTTTCACTTCCAAAAACGGTATACTACCGTAAAATTAATGTCCAATACATGTAATGTCCAATACAGTTTTTACTGTATATAGTAGGGGAATTTACCGTTAACCAATTAACAGAATTTTACTGTAGCATTTTTACAGTCTTTTACCGTTAAATTCACGGTCATTTTTTACAGTGTGGCTATGAAGACCTGTAGAATAACATACTGTTCTCATTGGGAATGATTCATCAGTGCATATTATTCTACAGGAAAAAGTGCTTTCATTTTGATGAACACTAAATTGACTTGCCTTTTTACATGTCACCAACTTCACCCGTTAGTCCCCTGCTGGCAGATGCCATAACTACATCATTCTGTGGGGAAATACATCTTTCTCTATTGACAGCTATTTAAAAGTAGCCATGTGTTTTGACAAAATGATTTCTTTGCAAGTAACATAATTTGAAACAGGGCTTTTAACAGCATGAAATAGACTTTTTCCAATAGTGTTTTTCCTCTCTAATAAGCGCTGATCAGTCACACGTCAAGTGATTGGTTCAAATATACAGGTCGCATACTTCCAGTGCTACATGTGCCAGATGACAACTGCCATGGAAAGTTCTCTAGACCTTTTTTTTTTTTAAAACCCAGTCAGTTCCCAATGGATAAAATCAAGTCCTGACCTAAATTTTGTCTTGTTGAATGTGCTGTTTCACCTAGAAATGTTCAGAAGCACAGTATTGTTGCAAATGCTGTTTTGGTGTGAATTGCAAACAAACTGACTGTATTAGAACACAAACATGCAACCGCTAGGATTAACAGTGTCTTTTTACATCAAAACTGTGCTAGTAGAAACTTTAGTGCACAAATGGCAAATTATCTAAAAGAGCATGCACAGATGCACACTTATAAAAATCCACCAAAAAACATCATCTGAGAGTCTTTTGCATACTATTTTCAACACACTACGATTTAGGAAGCACTTATTCTTGCATGCTTTTTAAAACTTTTAGGATGCAAACTTAAAAGTGGCTGCTCGTAGGCACTTCATTAATCAATCAATGTCCTGAATATCCTGGTTCACTCAGAAATGCGTCACATTACAGAAGCACAAAGTGTTGCAAATGCTGTTTGGGTGTGAACTGCAAACAAATTGACTGTATTAGAACAAAAAAACATGCATCAGCTTTAATGACAAAACTGTCCTAGTAGGACTTTAGTGATTGAAGAGCACAAATTGCAGGTGTATATTTCTTCACATAAAAAGTTTGCAAAGCAAAATGATCAAACAGCTCAACTCAAAATGAGTGGAAACCCTGTTGAAAAAAACAGCATATGCTGGTTAGGTATGTTTTGACGCTAGATGCTGGTCTTTTGCTGGTTTTTTCTGGTTCTTTTGCTGGTTTATGCTGGTCCTTTGCTGGTCCTTTGCTGGTTTATGCTGGTCCTTTGCTGGTCCTTTGCTGGTTTATGCTGGTCCTTTGCTGGTCCTTTGCTGGTTTATGCTGGTCCTTTTGCTGGTTTATGCTGGTTATGCTGGTCCTTTGCTGGTTTATGCTGGTCCTTTGCTGGTTTATGCGGTCCTTTGCTGGTTTATGCTGGTCCTTTGCTGGTTTATGCTGGTCCTTTGCTGGTCCTTTGCTGGTTTATGCTGGTCCTTTTGCTGGTTTATGCTGGTCCTTTTGCTGGTTTATGCTGGTCCTTTGCTGGTTTATGCTGGTCCTTTGCTGGTCCTTTTGCTGGTTTATGCTGGTCCTTTTGCTGGTTTATGCTGGTCCTTTGCTGGTTATGCTGGTCCTTTGCTGGTTATGCTGGTCCTTTCGCTGGTCCGTTTGCTGGTTTATGCTGGTCTTTGCTGGTTTAAGATGGTCCTTTGCTGTTTTAAGCTGGTCCTTTGCTGGTTTATGCTGGTCCTTTGCTGGTTTATGCTGGTCCTTTGCTGGTTTATGCTGGTCCTTTGCTGGTTTATGCTGGTCCTTTGCTGGTTTATGCTGGTCCTTTTGCTGGTTTATGCTGGTCCTTTGCTGGTTTATGCGGGTCCTTTTGCTGGTCCTTTGCTGGTCCTTTTGCTGGTTTAAGCTGGTCTTTTGCTGTTTATGCGTCCTTTGGTTGTCCTTTTGCTGGTTTATGCTGGTCCGTTTGCTGGTTTATGCTGGTCCTTTGCTGGTTTATGCTGGTCCTTTTCTGGTTTAAGCTGGTCCTTTTGCTGGTTTATGCTGGTCCTTTGCTGGTTTATGCTGGTCCTTTGCTGGTTTATGCTGGTCCTTTTGCTGGTTTATGCTGGTCTTTTGCTGGTTTATGCTTGTCTTTTGCTGGTTTATGCTGGTCCTTTGCGTGTTTAGCTGGTCCTTTGCTGTTTTATGCTGTTCCTTTGCTGGTTTATGCGGCCTTTTGCTGGTTTATGCTGGTCCATTGCTGTCCTTTTGCTCGTTTATGCTGGTCCTTTTGCTGGTTTATGATGGTCTTTTGCTGGTTTATGCTGGTCCTTTGCTGGTTTATGCTGGTCCTTTGCTGGTTTATGCTGGTCCTTTGCTGGTTTATGCTGGTCCTTTTGCTGGTTTATGCTGGTCCTTTGCTGGTTTATGCTGGTCCTTTGCTGGTTTAAGCTGGTACTTTTGCTGTTATGCTGGTCCTTTGCTGGTTTTATGCTGTCCTTTGCTGGGTTTATGCTGGTCCTTTGCTGGTTTAAGCTGGTCCTTTGCTGGTTTATGCTGGTCCTTTGCTGGTTTAAGCTGGTCCTTTGCTGGTGTAAGCTGGTCCTTTTGGCTGGTTTAAGCTGGTCCTTTTGCTGGTTAATGCTGGTCCTTTTGCTGGTTTATGCTGGTCCGTTGCTGTTTATGCTGGTCCTTTGCTGGTTTATGCTGGTCCTTTGCTGTTTTATGCTGGTCTTTGCTGGTTTATGCTGGTCCTTTGCTGGTTTTTTGCTGTTTTTTGCTGGTCCTTTGCTGGTTTTTTCTTGTTCTTTTGCTGGTTTATGCTGGTCCCTTGCTGGTTTATGCTGGGCCTTTGCTGGTTATGCTGGTCCTTTGCTGGTTTTGCTGGTTTATGGTCCTTTTGCTGGTTCAAGCTGGTCTTTTGCTGGTTTTTGCTGGTCCTTTGCTGGTTTATGCTGCCTTTGCTGGTTTAGGCTGGTCCCTTTGCTGGTTTATGCTGGTCATGTGCTGGTTTTTGCTGGTCCTTTGCTGGTTTATGCTGTCCTTTGCTGGTCCTTGCTGGTTATGCTGGTCCTTTGCTGGTTTTAGATGGTCCTTTTTGCTTGTTTATGCTGGTCCTTTGCTGTTTTATGCTGGTCTTTTGCTGGTTTATGCTGGTTCTTTTGCTGGTTTTTGCTGGTTCTTTTCTGGTTTATGCTGGTCCTTTTACTAGTTTATGCTGGTCCTTTTGCTGGTTTTATCTGGTCCTTTGCTGTCTGTCTGGTTTATGCTGGTTCTTTTTCTGGTTTATGCTGGTCCTTTACTGGTCCTTTGCTGGTTTATGCTGTCCTTTTGCTTGTTTTAGCTGGTCCTTTTGCTGGTTTAAACTGGTCCTTTGCTGGTTTATGCTGGCCTTTGCTGGTTATGCTTGTCCTTTGCTGTTTATGCTGGTCCTTTGCTGGTTTATGGTTGTCCTTTTGCTGGTTTATGCTGGTCCCTTTGCTGGTTTTTGCTGGTCCTTTCCTGGTTTTTGCTGGCCTTTTGTTGGTTTATGCTGGTCCTTTTGCTGGGTTTATGCTGGTCCTTTGCTGGTTTATGCTGGTCTTTTGCTGGTTTATTCTGGTCTTTTGCTGGTTTATTCTGGTCCTTTTTTGGTTTATGCTGGTCCTTTTGCTGGTCCTTTGCTGGTTTATGCTGGTCCTTTTGCTGTTTATGCTTGTCATTTGCTGGTTATGCTGGTCCTTTTGCTGGTTTATTGGTCCTTTGCTGGTTTAAGCTGGTCAATTGCTGGTTTATGCTGGTCCTTTTGCAGGTTTATGCTGGTCCTTTTGCTGTTTTATGCTGGTCTTTTGCTGTTTTATGCTGGTCTTTTTGCTGGTTTATGTTGGTCCTTTGCTGTTTATGCTGGTCCTTTTGCTGGTTTATGCGGTCCATTTGCTGGTTTTATGCTGGTCCTTTGCTGGTTTTTTGCTGTTTTTTGCTGGTCCTTTGCTGGTTTATACTGGTCCTTTGCTGGTTTAAGATGGTCCTTTGCTGGTTTATGCTGTTTTTTTGCTGGTTTATGCTGGTCCTTTGCTTTTTTATGCTGGTCCTTTGCTGGTTTATGCTCGTCCTTTACTAGTTTATGCTGGTCCTTTTGCTGGTTTTTTGCTGGTTTTTGCTGGTTCTTTTGCTGGTTTATGCTTGTCCTTTTTCTGGTTTATGCTGGTCCGTTTGCTGGTTTATGCGGGTCTTTGCTGGTCCTTTGCTGTTATGCTGGTCCTTTTGCTGGTTTATGCTGGTCCTTTGCTGGTTTATGCTGGTCCTTTTGCTGGTTTTTGCTGGTTTTTGCTGGTCCTTTTTTGGTTTATGCTGGTCCTTTTGCTGGTTATGCTGGTCCTTTTGCTGGTTTATGCGGGTCCTTTGCTGGTTTATGCTGGTCCTTTTGCTGGGTTATGCTGGTCCTTTTTCTGGTTTATGCTGGTCCTTTACTGGTCCTTTGCTGGTTTATGCTGGTCCTTTGTTTGTTTATGCTGGTCCTTTGCTGGTTTTGGCTGGTCCTTTTGCTGGTTTATGCTGATCATGTGCTGGTTTATGCTGGTCCTTTTCTGGTTTATGTCCTCGTCCTTTTGCTGGTCTTTTGCTGGTTTTTGTTGGTCCTTTGCTGGTTTTTGCTGGTCCCTTTGCTGGTTTATGCTGGTCCCTTGCTGGTTTAGCTGGTCCTTTACTGGTCCTTTGCTGGTTTATGCTGGTCCTTTTGCTGGTTATGCTGGTCCTTTTGCTGGTTTATGCTGGTCCTTTGCTGGTTTATGCTGTCCTTTGCTGGTTTATGCTTGTCCTTTTGCGGTTTATGCTGGGTCCTTTGCTGGTTTATGCTGGTCTTTTGCTGGTTTTTGCTGGTCCTTTGCTGGTTTATGCTGGGCATGTGCTGGTTTATGCTGGTCCTTTGCTGGTTTATGCTGGTCCGGTTTGCTGTTTTTAGCTGGTCCTTTGCTGTTTATGCTGGTCCTTTGCTGGTTTAGCTGGTCCTTTGCTGGTTTTATGCTGGTCCTTTTGCTGTTTATGCTGGTCCTTTTGCTGGTTTTGCTGGTCCTTTGCGTGGTTAATGCTGGTCCTTTTGCTGGTTTATTGGTCCTTTGCTGGTTTATGCTGTCCTTTTTGCGGTTTATTGCTGGTCCTTTGCTGGTTTATGCTGGTCCTTTGCTGTTTTATGCTGGTCCCTTTGCTGGTTTATGCTGGTCCTTTTGCTAGTTTTTGCTGGTCCTTTTGCTGGTTTTTCGGGTCCTTTTGCTGGTATATGCTGGTCCTTTGCTGGTTTATGCTGGTCCTTTTGCTGGTTTATGCTGGTCCTTTTGCTGGTTTATGCTGGTCCTTTGCTGGTCCTTTTGCTGGTTTATGCTGGTCCTTTTGCTGGTTTATGCTGGTCCTTTGCTGGTTTATTCTGGTCCTTTGCTTGTTTATGCTGGTCCTTTTGTTGGTTTATGCTGGTCCTTTTTGCTGGTTTATGCTGGTCCTTTGCTGGTTTTTTGTTGGTTTATGCTGGTCCTTTTTGCTGGTTTATGCTGGTCCTTTGCTGGGTATGCTCGTCCTTTCCTATTGTTTGTGCTGGTCCTTTTGCTGGTCCTTTTGCTGTTTTATGCTGGTCCTTTTGCTGTTTTATTCTGGTCCTTTGCTGGTTTATGCTGGCCTTTTTGCTGGTTATGCTGGTCCATGTGCTGGTTTATGCTGGTCCTTTTGCTGGTCCTTTGTTGGTTTATGCTGGTCCTTTTTGCTGGTTTATGCTGGTCCTTTTGCTGGTTTATGCTGGTCCTTTTGCTGGTTTATGCTGGTCCTTTTGCTGGTTTATGCTGGTCCTTTTTCTGTTTTATTCTGGTCCTTTACTGGTCCTTTTGCTGGTTTATGCTGGTCCTTTTGTTGGTTTATGCTGGTCCTTTTCTGGTTTTTGCTTGTCCTTTGCTGGTTTTTGCTGGTCCTTTTGCTGGTTTATGCTGGTCCTTTGTTGGTTTATGCTGGTCCTTTTGCTGGTTTATGCTGGTCCTTTTGCTGGTTTATGCTGGTCATGTGCTGGCAAAGGACCAGCATAAACCAGCAAAAGGACCAGCATAAACCAGCAAAGGACCAGCTTAAACCAGCATCCCAGCGTCAAAACATACCTAAACACCATATGCTGGTTTTTTCAACAGGGAAGGAATATTTCCGGTGTTCGATTTGAAACGAGGCCAATTAACGCTAAAGAAATTAGTCATTAGACAACACTTAAACATGAAAACACATGCACGCTGAGACCCGTGTTACTATTACAACACCTGGCTCAACCCACCCACCCAAGCCAGCTTCCCGCTAGTTAACGAGTCCCGCCTGTGAGCGCAGCACGCAATTTGTTTCCCACGTGTCGCAGACCTTGCAAATCCCTACATGTCCCAAGCTAAATCTCAAGCTCTGCATCTCATCTGAATTGCATTGTCCGCTCCTCCATAAGCCGCAGCTGTACATGACAAACACCGGCTTTAACCTTTAGGAAATTAGCTCTTGTGGAAGCCCTCGAAGCCAAATGCGTGTCGCATTTCCTCTCGCGCTGTTATTAAGAGCGTTTGATGTTCACTGAGGGCGGTCTGTGCTGCGAGAGTGCTCAAATTGAAGGTAATTAATGCCGGGGCGTTTCTATGCCGGCCAGCTGTACCGAGGGATAAACAGCAGCGGAATTAAAGATACGCTTGGTTTCGTGGCCCACCGCCCTGTGATCTCTCCGGCCTCTGCACTTTCCCATGAGCCTCGTTTGTAATTCTGCTGCGGTGCTGCGCCGAACCTTGACTGTAACCAGAGGAACTCCATATGCTGTGATGCACAATTCATCAAAAACCATGAATTATTCAAAACCTGCAAATAAGGCTAAGCAGCATGTGCATGTACCTGTATGCGCATATATGCTCTCTCTCTCACACACAAGGCATGTTGAGTGCATTTAATGAGTGTAGCTAACTATATATGCTAAGAAAGGCCGGTGCGGAAATGTCTGAGTATACAGTAAGAAGTTCGGATTGCATTGGGTTAATTCAGTCCTTGAATGCAAAGCAACATGATACTGAAGGAATGTGTAGGTTTTTGAGACTGTTTCTTTTTTCTGCTTGTGATAAATAATGAGATTTCAAAATCTGAGGGCCAGTTTAGTACGAAAAGTGCTGTACCGGGGTACAGTGACGGCAATACTGTGGTACAATGGTTTTTACATGATACTTTAGTGTGCTACAAAGAATACCATGGCATTTTTTAGACTCTTTAGTTTTTTGGGGGGGATTTTTACCATGGTAGTACTATGGTAATCATAGAAGTACCATAGTACATGCCAAAAAAATACCATTACATGTCCAAAGAAATCCCATTGTTACTATAGTATTTACCTAAAAAACATAGTACTTGTCAAGAAGCAAGGTACTGCCATAGTTTGTGTACAAAAACCATTGTATATACATGGTACTCCAGTGTACTTGAAAGAATACCATTGTACTAGCATGTTTTTTTAAGACATTTACCAAGGTAGTACTATGGTATTCATGACAGTACAATGGCATGTCAAAAAACATGGTATTACATGGTTCATGTACAAAAAGCATGGCATTACCATTACATGTCTTAATAAAAACCATGATTTTACCATAGTTTTACCCAAACAAACATGGTATCACCATGGTACTTATAAAAAAACAAGGTATTGGCATGGTTTGTGTCCAGAAGATATTGTATTTACATGGTTTTCCAGTGTGCTTCCAAGAATACCATGGTACCGCTAGCATGTTTTTTAGACATTTACCAAAGTAGTACTATTGTGTTCAGGTTAATACAGTGGCAGATGTCAAAAAACACGGTATTGCATGGTTCGTGTAGTAATGCCATATTTGTTGTACGTCCAAAGAAATATCATGATTTTACCAAAACAAAAACATGGTATGACCATTGTTCTTGTCAGAAAACAATGGTTTGTGTCCAAAACCATGGTATTAATGTGGTATGTGTTCAAAAAACATGGTGGTGCCGCTAACTATTTTTGACCTTTTTACTAAAATATTATTTGGGTAAAAATTCATTAACTGTGTATTTATAATAATATCTTTATTTTTTAGTTATTTCTTTTCAAATATATTATTACTACCATGTTATTTTTTTTAGCATCGACTTGAGATTATTTTTTAGTTTTTTGATTTGCCTTTTTTTTTTATTTTTCATGTTTCATATTTATTTATTTATTTTTATGTTCGTTTTAAACTATCCAGATTTTATTATTTTTAGTCTCAGTAGTTTATTTTTACGTTATTTTGCACACATCATTGAAACTAATGGAAATGAGAAGTTCTTAATAGGTAACTTATTAAACTATTAATAAAATGATTTAAACTGAAGTTTCTTCTTTCTCAAAAAATAATATATATATACTTTAGTTTTTCTCTTATTTGCAGTTATTTATTACTAACCAATGTTATTTTAGATTTATTGAGAGTAGATATCTTGTATTTTTTATTTGCCCATTTTTTATTATTTATTTTTTGTCCTTTTTTTTTCTTTATTATGAGTATTTTTTTTTTAACTTTAGAGTCTAAATAGCTCTTTTTGTATTATTGTATATTTCATTGATTAGTTTCACTGTTAATACAGTCACATTCGACGTAATGAAACTTAGAAATGTTGCTTTAGTTAGCTAGCTGATAAATAAGTTTAAGTTTTTTCAATAGCAGTTTAGTCTTTATTTACAGTTATCCTTTACGTTATTTCAAGTATACGGAAATGTTTGTGAATGATTTCAGTTAAATATCAGTCACTCGATTTCCTACCGTGCTTACCTTCGGAGTCTGCATGTTGCCCTGAACAGATACGTTGAACATGGTGATGAAGTGTCTTCTACTTAGAGACAAAGTACTCGTCTGGGCCACAAGATTCACACTTTACTCTTCCTCATTTATCTCTCGAGGAACAGCATAAAGGTATTTATCGCTCAAAGGATTAAGGGATAACCTGAAACAAAAAGTCACTATTAACGAGCTTGTCTAGAGCTAAATGAGACTTAGCATCATCTTCAGTTTCAGTGCTTAATACATGAAGTTCTCCAAATCCTTTGGACACACCGAAGGCGTGAAGTTTAACCGCACTATACCTCTCGACCTGGTGAGCGCCACAAAAGTCGGTGGAGGGTGTTTTCTTCCTTCACTCGAGGAACTTGTAATTGTCGGCAGTACTTTCAAGGCTTGCTGATCGCCGGTTTATAGACTGCAGTCAACAGTAATCTCCACAAAGTCAGGCCACCGTATCAGAAACAAGCTGCCCCTGAGCAGAAAATAGCGCATGAGAGAGACTACACACATTCGAAATTCAATATAGGAAGAACAATCAGCTTCTGAGATGCCAAGAGACTTGAGGGAGGAAGAGGAAAATGTAGAAGAATTGAGGGAGAGTTTTTGGGACACCCACCGTCAGAACATCTCACATGAAACGGAGTACGGATTCAGTAGATACGTTTTATATTTCCGTGCATCTATAATCAAAAATGTCAAGGTATTGCATGGCGGGGCGTTTGCATTCGCAAGGGAACTGAAGGAAGGGTTTGGTGCCAGCTGAAGACAGCTAATAATTGAACTGAACATCACTAAACGACATGGTATTCACGAAATGCTGATTTATTAAGAAAAATTATAGCAGTCTGTTGAGCTGCGTGTTTTACTCAATGTGTTTTCTGTTTCAATCTCATGACAGCATCCGTCCTGTGCAAGCCGTGTGAGCCTTACCTGCTGTATATGACCCTAGTTCTACTTTATTGGAATTCATGTACTATCATTTGGAGTTTTGTGAATTTACCCCCCCCCCTTTTTTTTTTGGGAAAAAAGAAAAAAAAACTAAAAAAAAAAATAAATTTTTTTTAAAAAAAAAACACGAGGATTGGACATTTCAAAGAAGTGAAGACTGTAAGACGTAGCAATGAAAGTATGTATTTTGTAAATTTGTAGGTGGTTCACGAGGTGGAACAGCCTCTAAAAGGTACTGTATTCAAATACTGAATACCTTAAACTATAAACAGACGCTAAATACCAAATATAAGTATTTTTGGTTCTCTTACCTTGTATGTATATTTAGTTTATGGCATTGTTAGCGCCTTTATTTATGGATAGGACGTCGTAGGTGACGGAAGCGAATGGGATGACAAAGAGTGGGGATGGGATAAGGGAAAGAAGCGACAATTGATTTTTCGGAAATAAAATGTTTGGTTGCTAGGGTTTCTCCCAACCTGGTGGGTCAGGGTCCTAGTGTTCTAGGTGGTTTCTAGGTGCTGTTATAGGTTGCAACATGTCCTTGCAGGGTTCCTGGGTCGGTTGGTTTTATCAAGTGTTGCAGGGTGTTGCTAACGCAGAAGTTGCCTGTGTTCAATGGATAGGTGCTATGCGATTGCAAGTGTGTTCTAGGTAGTTTCTAAGGTTGGGTTGCTATGGTGAATTGCTATGCATAAGGTTTCTGGCATGGTTTAAATTGGGGGGAAGTTGCTAGGTGGTTGCTAAGCCATTGCTAGGGTGTTCCTAGGCAGTTACATAGTTGCTAGAGTGTTCTGGATGGTAATTATGTGCTTCCTAGGGTGTTCTGGGTGGTTGATATGGTGTTCTAGATAGTTGCTAGGGTGTTACTATGCGGTTGCTAGGGGGTTTTGGGTAGGTGCTATGGTATTCTGGGTGGTTGATATGGTGTAGCTATGGAGTTACTGGTGGCAATTCCTAGCACAGGTTTCTAGGGTTTTGACATATGCAAGTTGCTATGCCTAGAGTGGATGCTGGAGATTGTGTTTCGGTGTTGCAGGGTCTTCTAGAGGTGGTTGCTATGGGCCATTGCCTAGGTGTGTCCTAGGCGGGGGTTACATAGTGCTAAGTGTTCTGGATGGTATTATATTGCTCCTAGGGTGGTCTGAAGGTGGTTGATATTGTGTTTCTAGATAGTTGCTAGGGGGTGTTTACTATGCGTTGGCTAGTAGGGTGTGTTGGTAGGTCAGGTTATTCCTAAGTGGTTGGTTGTATGTGTAGTTACTAACGATAGTTGCTAGGGTGTTACTATGCGGTTGCTAGGGTAGTTTGTTGGTAGGTGCTCAACGGGTAATCTGTGGGTTTGATATGGTGGAGCTAGCATTTACTGGGCCTTCCCTACACAGTATTCTAGGAGTGTGTGGCTATGTCAATAGTGTTCTGGTTAGATTTTCTTAGTGTTGCGAGAGGAGGTTGTCTAGGTGGATTGCCTAGGCCATTGCTAGGGATGTTCTCTATCCTTACATAGTTTATTTAGAGTTGTTCTCGATGGTTATTAAATGAGGGCTTCGCTAGCGATGCTCGGGGTTGTGTTGATCTGGGTTTCTAGATGTTGCAGGTGTTACTATGCGGTTATCTAGGGCTGTTTTAGGAGGGAAAGAGGTATGTTCTAGGGTAATCTGGATGTTTGATAGGATGTATCTAGCAGTTTAGCGGTGGTGGAAGGCCTCCTATCAGGTTTTCTAGTCGTTTGGTGGTGCAATATGCAATTTGATCGGGGGTTGCTAGGGTTTCTAGGTGGTTGCTAGGCAATGATTGGCTAGAGGTGTTCCATCCGTTTCTATGGTGTTCTGGATGGTTGCTATGCGGTTGTTAGGATGTTCTGGGTTGTTACTAGGCGGTTGCTATGCTAGGGTGTTCTGGGTTGTTGATCAGGAGTTGCTAGGCAGTTTCTAGTGTGTTGCTATGCAGTTCCTAGGGTGTTCCTATGTGGCTGCTATGCTAGGGTGTTGCTATGTGGTTGCTAGGGTTTCTATGCAACTTTCCTATGAGGTTCATGCTCTGCGGTGATTTTCTAACTTAATAACTATGCAGTAGTCGAGTGTCATTGGTGTGTCTGGTCCGTCAGGAGAGCGGATGGAGGAACACTGATGTAACTGCTATCAGCTCTTGTGGATGTTCTTGTCTTACACGCACTGATAGCTCCGCTAGATGTATGACGAGCACATCAGCAGCCTCTGCAAAATGGTTTCACATGAGAGTGCAAACACTGATAATGGAATAATGGAACGTCTCCTGAGTGTGGAGTGCTTATTTCTGTTTGTGGCAAAGGCTTATTTTCCCCTTTAACCTTCTATTAGGACGAGAAGAAAACAGAGCGTAGCGTTTTTGGGTGATTTTTTGTTATCTGATTAGAGCGCTATCCTCCTACGTCTATTGATTTGTCTGTCTGTACACATGCCATATCCATTCCCAATTACAGGAAGACCCTTGGGTCCTCTACGCTTTCTACCTTATCGGCTGCTATAGGATTGCTGCTTTGTGGTGTTTCAGCATCCGCCAAGAGTCAAATAAAGGGATAGAGGAAGAAAACAGGTCTAAAACAAAGAGTAGAATGATTTTTATAGTAGATTTTTATAGTCAACACAGCTACAATTTATGATGTTTGATTGACATTTTTACAGAAACACATTGAATGTTATGAGATAGGATTGCTATCTGAAAATATCAGTAAAAATAGTTATAGCATCTAAGATCATATTTTTAAGCTATTTATAACCAAGTATAATATTAAGTATGTATCGTGTGTTTTGTGTGTGTGTGTGTGTGTGTGTGTGTGTGTGTGTGTGTGTGTGTGTGTGATTGTCTATATAAATTCCACACACACACACACACCCCAATGCGAGATAATATATATTGGTTTATAATTTTAAATATATAGAAGTTTTAGTATACCATAAATTTGACTATAGTTGTAATTTTTAAAAAATTAAACATGTAAAACAAAGTTTAATAAAAATGTGTATGTGAGTGTTTTTAAAGAAGTCAGAACATATTAATTATGATCATGACATTAAATTAAAAATGTATCGTTAAATACATATTATAATTAATTATATATTAAATAATTAAAAAATAATATCTATATACTAATGGTAAGTTACATTTATTAAAAATTATTTTATATTTATTTTATAATTTCATATACAAAAAAATAAAAATTTACAAAGTTAAATAAAACATATCAAACTTTGATATAAATATAAAGTACTAATATAAACTTTGTGTACTGTGATGTTTATGTATATGAATATATATATATACATATATATGTCTTAGAGCATCACATCATTATCTTAGCAACAAACTACTGTCTTGGAATCAATTATGAATCAAGTCTCTTGTGTGTTTGACTCGAGCAGTGCTGTTTGTGTGCCAGTCGGAGTGCTGTCTATGTAGGGCGCTTCAAATCAGTCACTTATGAGGTTCTTTTCAGTTATGATGCAGGCTGTGTAACAGCAAGGCAGCTCACTAGGATTGGAACCGAGCACATATGTGACGTGACGTCCCGATCGGAGCTGGGGCCAGAGCGGGTGAAGGACCCCGCAAGAGTGTGTCCTACTTAAGACGTCAGCTCACAAATTATTCAGCTGCATTCACACATCAGTGTCAGAGAGAGTTCATGACCTGCATATGTTCTGAGCAGGAGGACCATAACCTAGTTTCCATAATAGAGCTTACACATATACTCCCTTCATTTGTGGGATCTGTGAATGACAGACATATCAGAATGATCATGATAATGCCCTGCTTTTGTGTATGTGCTATGGCAGTGAATCTCAACCTTTTGGCGTACCGGACCCCAGTCCATCCTCAAGGACCCCCAGAACATAATTGACTCATCTATGTATCATTTGTGTGTCTTTGTGAGGACCAAATACATTCAAGTATGATTCAAGTTAGCTGACTTGTCAAGTATTTGGCCATATCATCAGCTATAATGGAATTTTCTTTCATGGGAACATGTCAAAAACATTTATACAAAATGTATACAAAAATGCATACTTTATATGGACCCCCTGGCCTTACGTCAAGGACCACTAGGGGTCCACGGACCCCTGGTTGAGAAACACTGTGCTATGGTAATACAATCAAGATTCTCAAGTTCATGGAAAGCCTGGAAAATATCAGACAGTGTCTATCGTAACAGTGTTTTCAAACTTTATGACTCAAATGGCCCAACAGATTTCCCAAAGCCCCTCTTCATATTCTAATAAAAAATACTGAATTACTAACATGATCACCTTTATTATAAATATTATTATTATATATATTATTCACCATTTTATTTACGTATATTAATAAATATATAAATTCTCATTTTTAAATGTTATTTTTATATTATTTTACATTACCTTTATATTATTTTATTTTTGATTTTGTATTTAAAATTTTAATGTATTTTATATATATATAAGAGTTATTATATTACTTACAAAAAAATTGACTTTCAGAAATTTGTTCTGAAGGGATTTTCTGTTATTGACATTTTAGAGTTTATATTACATTATTTTAAAGTAGATTAATAATTAATTTATTATTTTTACAATTATTCATTTGACACACTTTTACCAAAGCCACTTATAGTTTGAGGAATCCAACAAGTAAGGGGGGCGATTTATCATATCGATGTCTTGTAAACTAGAATGCCCTCCGCCCCCCCGTTCTGGCTTCAGTCATCGTTAAATAGTAAAAGCTAGTACAGGAATGGACAAAGGAACTAGGAATAGAAAAAGTGAAGGCATGGAATTTCTATTTTATTTATTGATCTTCTTTGTATGGAGAGGGCATTTAGATGCTCACAGAGAGATGAGTTTTCAGTTGTTTCTTGAAGATGTGAGGGATTCGACAGTTCGTCTGACCCAGCAGGGTACAGTGAAAGAAAACGGACTTGAGTGATTTTGTGCCTCTTCCTGCGGATCGGGACCAAACGAGGCCAACTCGGCATGCTCTGGATGGCGATGCATAGGAGCGGAGCTGGAGTTAAGGGGCAGCGGAGGCCCGAGTCTGTTCTGTAATGGCACCCCTTGAGTCTTGAACTTGAATGCGACCGCGACTGGAAGCCAGTGCAGAAGATGAGAAGCGGTGTGACATGGGCTCTCTGTTGTCCTCATAGAAAACAAGACGTGCTGCTGCATCCTGAAGCGTTTGCAGAGATCTGATTGCACATGTTGGAAGTCCAGCCAGAAGAGCATTGCAATTATCCAGCCTAGAAATGACAAGAGCCTGGACGAGAAGCTGTTGCATGCTCTGTTAGGAAAGGTCTGATCTTCCTGATGTTGTGTCAGTTTTACTTTTGTTTAATACTGATGTTGTGAAAATGTGAGCCATTCTGGAGCTCTAGTCTAATTATGTATTGTCTAGTTGTAAAACTTTGCATGATTTCTATAAAGTGATTTTTAAAAATCCATAACATAATAATTCATTGGTCAAAACAGGGTGGGAACCATGTACCATGTTTTTTTGGACATGTACCAAAGTGCGACCAATGTTTTTGGACATGCACAATTGTAGTGCCATAGCATTTTTGTACTGTGTTATACTTATATCATGATACTGAAAGACATTTACCATGTTATTTATTTAAGGTATTTTTCTGGGTGGTTGCTAGTGTGTTTTTGATGGTTGCTAGGCTGTTGCAATGTGGTTGTTATGATTTTGCTGTGCATTTGCTTGGAGGTTCTTGGTGGTTGCTAGGCAATTGCTAGGGTGTTCTGGGTGGTTGCTAGGGTGTTGCTATGCCATTTATAGGGTGTTGTAGTTGGTTGCTAGTGTGTTGCTAGGCAGTTGGTAGTGTTTTTATCAGTGGTTGCTAGGGTGTTCTGGATGGTTGCTAGGGTGTTACTATGCAGTTGCTGTGTTTTGTCAGTGGTTATTAGGGCGTTGCTATGTGGTTGCTATGTAGTTGCTAAGGTGTTCTGATGGTTGCTATGGTGTTGCTATGCAGTTACTAAAATATTCAGGGTGGTTGCTAGGGTGTTGCTAAGGTGTTCTGAGTGTTTTAGTGGTTGCTAGGGTGTTGTGGGCAGTTGCTAGGCAGTTGGTTGTTTTTTCAGGGGTTAATAGGGCTTTGCTTGTGATTGCTAGGCAGTTGCTACACATTTGCCTGTGAAAAACCATAGTATTACCATCCAATTCCATCACTGTATCATGGTAGTACACAGTGTTTGCGGTTTTATCTGTACGTCAGTTTCAGAGCGAGCTTGTTTGTTGTTGACAGTTTGACAATTAGCCGTTGTTGCGTTTATCGTCTATACGCTTTGAGAAACGTCACTCTCAGACCTGTCACTGACCCGTACTTTCTGTACTTTGCGCTCTTTCCAAGTCGCTCTGCTTTGTCTCCAAATTATAGTGTTGATATCCATGTAAACGGTGTTGATGATTTCCAGTTGGACAGCTGTGCACCGCTGTCTCTGTTTCTTTTGAACAACTGCCATCTGAAGAGCGTCTTATCCATCACGCCATGAGTCCTCTCTGCTAATTGCTCATTGTACGGATGGGCGGAGCTCATTGCCGAGACTTTCCCGCATTCAGACTCTTTCCGGCGAGCCACTAAACACAGGCAAATTAGTAGGCTGTGTGAGTTCATCTCTGCCAGCAGCTGCTCAACAACAACATTTGAATAATTCAAAGCAGCACAATACACAGCTACATGCCCTCCATACTGCGCACCGACGTACCGTCATTTGGTTATGTGTACAGGGCTCAGACCAGACCGCACCCGTCATGAATCCGGACTGGACTGATTTGCTGTGGAAAGAGCATATGAAAATAGTAGTGAAACACACCAACTGCATATGCATGATTTTGCCTGCAAATTTGTGTGTTACTTTGTAGCAACAAACTACATAAAAAAAAAAAAAAAAATGTTTAGAAAATAAACAATACTTTATATGTTGATTAAGAAAAACCAGCAGAGAAATTTAATTGTTTTGAAAGTTTAATATTTTACCTTTGAAGTAGTTTTAAGTTTGAAGCATGTTCAGTCCTCGGATCGGAAGATATAGTGTGTTTTATGGTATGTCTTGTGACAGTGCTAGGAGGTTGCTAGGGTATTTCTAGACTAGTGTTGCAATGCACTTGCTAGGGTGTTTGCTGAGGGTCAGATGCTTGGTGTGGTTTTTCAGCAGTGGTTTGCTAGGGTGTTTCAATTTAGTTTTCCTACTAGGGTGTTCTGACGCGGAGCATTGTTATGGCATTGCTGTGCAATGCTAGGTTCTGGTTAGTTTTCCTAAGGGTTGTCTTCTAGCAGATCCTGGAATGTTTTTTATTAATTCTTGCTTGGTTTTTTATGATGTGTGTTGCTGAGTTTCTGTGTGAGTATTCTGGCTGGTTGCTAGGGTGTTGCTAGACAGATTCTAGTGTGTTTTTCAGTGGTTGCTAGGGTGTTGCAGTGTGGTTTATGTGGTACACTGGCTGGTTGTTATGTGTTGCTGTGCAATTTCTAGGGTCTTCTGGTCAGTTTCTAAGGTGTTGCTATGCACTTGCTAGGGTGTTCTGGGATGGTTGCTAGGCAGATGCTATTGCTTTTTTTTTCGTGGTTGCTGGGAATTCTGGCTGTTTTTAATGGTCATTTTCTATGCAATCGTTAGGTTTCTCCTCTGGTTAAACAATTTTTTTAAAGGGTTTGGCTAATCACGTTGCTAGTTTTGTTTTATGGTTTGTTTGCAATGCAGATGCTAGTTTGGTTTTTCTCAATGGTTTTTGCTTGAGTGTTTTCAGATGTGGTTTCCAGGGTATGCTGGCCGGTTGTTATGGCATTGCTGTGCAATTGCTAGGGTGTTCTGGATAGTATCTAGGGTGTTGCTAGGCATATGCTAGTTTGTTTTTCAATGGTTGTTTGAGTGTTTCAGATGTGTTTCTTAAGGTATGCTGGCCGGTTTGTTATTGCATTGCTGTGCAATTGCTAGTAGGGGGGTTCTGGTTGGTCTTCTAATCTAAGGTGTTGCTAGGCCAGATCTATGTGTTTTTTTAATGGTTGCTTAGGTCGCTGGAGTTGCTTCTAGGAGGGGGTTGCAAGGTGTTGTGTGTGTATGTGCACGACAATGTTATGCATTCACTAATTTTTCTGGATTTTCTATGGGTGTTTGGCTAGCCAATACTATTGTGCTTTTTTCACTGTGTTCTGTTTATTTTTTTGACCTGGTTGTATATCGTTTTGCTGTGCAATTGCTAGGGTGTTCTGGTCAGTTTCAAGGGTGTCGCTATGCCAGTGTTTCCCATACATTGATTTATTTATTTGTGGTGGCCTCCACAATATCAACCTATGAACGCCCACAACTACAATTACAAAAGGGCTTTGACAGTTTTGAAAGAACATAGCTCTGCCCGTTTCAAAATCACACGTGCGTGGTGTATTTATATGAAATGGTATCTTTGAAGGAAACCAACTGTCCTTCCAAACACTCTTGCTGTAAGTTTGGACTTAATAATGTTTCTTGTAATGCCTGATAAAGTAGCATTTGTGAGCAAAGTAGCGTATATAACAACCGTTACCAGGGAAACAGCTATTTCTGGCGCCACAAAAGCACCTTCTGCTGTCAGAGAATACATATGAATTTTCAATCATCAGCCTGTCAGCTGTTTTTGTCCAGACCAATGCGAAAATCAACCAATGTTTTTACACAGCAAACATTTAGAGCAGAGTTGTAAATGTGAACATATATATATATATATATATATAATTTCCCCCGAGAAAAGCGCCACCTCACATACAGTGTAAAATTCTGTGGGATACACTTTATGCACTTGCTAGGGTGTTGTGGGTGGTTGCTAGGCAGATGCTAGTGTGCTTTTCACTGGTTGCTAGGGTGTTGCAGTGTGATTTCTGGGGGATTCTTGGCCGTTATTAGGTTATTGCTATGCGATTCCTACAGTGTTTTGCTAGGCAGTTGCTAGTGTGTTTTCCGAAGGATGCTAGGGTGTTGCAGTGTAATTGCAAGGATATTCTGGGAGGTTGCTAGGGTGTACCTGTGCAATTGCTAGGCAGTTGCTGTTTTGTTTTTCAGTAGTTGCTAGGGCGTTGCTATGTGTCATGTCTGACCTGAGCTTGGTGGTTTCATTCAAAGTACAGTATCAAGTATAATTTCAGTATCATAAAAATGTAACTTGAGAAAGCCAGCATAACAGTTACATTTTCATTTATATTTACAGTGTATTCACAATTACATTTCATTTTCTCAGCATTTATTCTTACACCATTTAAACAAATAGAGACACATGACTTCAATGTCTGCTTCATTACAAATCTCATTCTCTTTAAATGGCGACATTTGGCTGTCTATCAGTCAGACTGATGCTCTGAATACACAGATCAGTCCCTGCGCCACGTGTGTGATTGTCTCGGCTCAAATGTGCCACGTTCCTGTGAACTTCGGGATGATGTGTATTTCTTCTGTGCATGTGAGAAAAAGTTGTAATTTTCAGTATATTTGCAATACCTTAGGCCAGAGAAAACATCAAAAGCCTTGATACACCAGAATGGAAACAAAAGACTGAGCATCACAATGCTGGAAAATGTAGGTTCGCAGCCACAGAATGAAAGTGTCATGGATGGATCTTTTGTTTTCTTTTCAAAGATATCAGTTTAGTGGCATTGCTGGGATGATTCAGAACGGAGAAGGTGATCAAAGTCACGTGGACCGCCGCCAGACACCAGCAGATAACAGTTAGTTGGCAAGAATAATTTAACATAGCTGCAGAGCTCGTTTTGCTATGCAGACATTATTAAGTCCATTGTGTGACAGCGTGTGCAGGCAAGAAAGCAGCTACCGTGCATAAAACATGCAAGATAGACACTAAAGCATGCTGGAAGTCGAATGTCACATCAAAGAGACATTAGTTGAGAGAGAGAGAGAGAAAAAATGAAGATTATGCAGAAATAATAAAGCTTTAGGTTTATGTCATGGATGTTTTTTTTTACTGGAGTCCCTTGAGAAAAAGACCCTAGTAATCTCAACAATGTCTCAAACTCAGCTCAGATTTGTCAAGATACCAAAGTCTCATTCAAATGTGAGAGAGATCAATACACTCCAAAAGTATTTGGGCCTAAATGTAAGGTTTATCTATTTGAAGTGCATGTAAATTTGGATTGCAAACATAAAATTAATTTGGTTTTAACAAAAGCAAATTAATAAACTTAATGTGATGCATATTTGTCAGTCACACATTAATTAAACGAGTCAGATTTCTGCACTCAAAATAATAATAATAATAATGGCATACTATGGAATTTATTATTAACTATCTGCATATATTTGTTTTCATTTAAAATAAATTTTCAAAATGCATTTATTCAAATTACTTAGAATCAGCATAAATCTGTTCATTGTGAAAACAATTACATTGATCCAGTTAAAAAGTTTGAACGGGGTTAAAATATGCAATATTCAATTAGTTCAAATGCATGAGATTGAAACAGGAATTCATTTGATGATAGCCATATATAAACCTTGTTTTGGTAATCAGTGTAATTTTAGTATTATTGATATACTATTCATATTTTGAATTAATACAATTTTTATATTTTCTGCTTTCATGTTTACTTTAGTTAAAGTTTGTGTTTTTGTCATTTTTATTAGGTTATGTATGTCTATATAGTTTTTATACATTTCTATTCCATTTTTAATTTTAGTTGTTTAAGATAAACTGAATAAAAATGAGAAATGTTGCATTTGAAATAAAACAAGCTGAAGTTTTTTGTATTTTATTTTAGCTAACATTTATTTTATTTCAAGTGACAATTTCAAAAATTGTATTATTTTTAATGGTTTTAGTTTTAGTTAACTATAATAACCCTGGAGTGTATCTTTTCATTGATGTATGCCTGACAAATATGCATCACATTACGTTTATTAAATTGTTTATGTTAAAACTTTGTAATCCAAATAAATTAATCAAAAAATTAAAATATTTTTATTTACAGTCAAACCAAATTCTATTGACACCTTCAACATTTCACACATTATCAGAGTTTATTTGCTATAGTTTAGAAAATGGTGATAAAATATGATAAGAGTTAAACTGTGTCAGAACAAACTAATCTTGATAATGTCGGAAAACAATTAAGCAAAACTTGGTCAGGTCAAAGTGTCTGAATAATTTTTGGCCCCAAATGTTACTGGTATGAAGACTTTTTGGTTATAATATGTCACAGTTTACTTTATTTTGCTATCCTCACTTACATAAATGACCTATAGTGTCCTGCACCCACTAGTAAAAAAAGAAAAATTATATCTGGTGTTTGAATATGTTTTGGTTTGACTGTAAATGATGAACTCACTCAAATTCTCCTAAAAGCAAGTGTTCTGTTCTGTTATGATTTTTCTATATATCTTAATAAGATTTTTTAGGAGAAACATCTAAGATCAGATGATAGTGTAATGAAACATACAATAATCCCATTAATTTCAACAGAGCACTGAAGCTTTCCTCATGGAGGTCACATCTGGAAAATAATCTTCCGGATGTCGTGTTTCTGAAAGACGACAAAGCAAGAAGAAGTGTGATTAAAAAATAATGCAAAATATGTAACATTAAAAATGTTTGCTTCAAATGAATGCAGTGTATATTTAAAGGCAATTTATCACCTCGGCTGCATGTTCTGAATGTGTCTAGCACATCCGTGAAACTTTTTTAAGAAGATGCACATTAAATTATTATGATATATTCATGGAGTGCTATGAAAATGGTACATTATAAAGCAACTCCGGCTCTGCCAGAGACAAAAACAACTGTAACTTCACAACTGTTTTTTTCGTTTTTGTTTTTTTTTCACTCATTTCACTCTCTACATCTTCCTTTTAAGATATTTCTGTTCATAGGCTAATAATTTAAATTACTCGTTGAACAGGCCTTATCATTGTCCCTCGGGGTCGAAAACAATGAACACACAGAAAGATGGAGAAAGACCAAGAAAATCAAACCAGTTTGTGAGTCTGATCTGCATTTATGGGTCTACCGATTTAAATCCATTATGCAGATCTTCCTTAAAATCAGCACAGTAAATGCAAAGAAAAGCACTTTAAAAAAAATTCTTTGCAACTTGGATAACTAATCTTACTATCATGCAGTTATGTGAATCATGAAAATTTGGTGTCAGTTGTCACTATAATATTGTTTTCCCTCCTCATATTGTTTTCCTCTCTTTAATCGCTTCTGCCTGTATTATTCTGATTTGTAAGTCTCTCTGGTTAAAAGCATCTGCTAAATGAGTAAAATAAATAAATGTAAATGCAGGGATAAAGATCAAACCCATATGACAGTGAAGTGTTTCCATCCTCCATAATATCCCTCATACGCTTCAGAATAAATGACTTCAGTATGAAATTCAAACACATTTAGTCATTTAGATGCGCTTTTGTGTGGTTTATAAAGTACAGAAATAGTTCAGCTCCATTATTTTCCCACTCTGTGACTCTGAGTTTTAAAGGGACGGTTCACTCATAAATGCAAATTTTGTCATGTATCTATCATTCTAAACCTGTTTGAATTAGTTTCATCTTTGGAACACAAAAGAAGATATTCTGAAGAATGTTCATTCATCTTTTTTCCATAAACTTGGTACTTTAAGATGATTCACACCAGGTTTGATGTCAAACGTCATTGCTTCTCACGCATCTTGTCACATTATAACGTCCATAAGAAGTAAATGCTGGTCTGTTTCTCACAGAAAGCTCATTTGGCTTCAGAAAACGTCATATAATTGTATAGCACGTGTGTGGTATGGACTTTTATATTTTAATTGTGTGAGACGGAGATTGATCATAGATGGCACAAAATCTCATCTCAGCATTTTGATGAAGGCTATTTTTAATTTTGTCATTACTTCTGAATATTAACATTTGTGAGATTTAGTCAGTCAAAACAGCTTTGAGGTTAATTGATATTATTTTGTGTCTCTTGAAAATAGTATTCTAGAGTATGACGATATTTTTTTGTGAAGTAAAGTATTATATAAATATTGTTTTTATTTTGAAATACAAAGCTGGGTTATTATAGTTAACTAAAACAAACTAAAACCATAAAAATTTAAATTTAGCAACTTAAACTGAAATAAAATATAATATAAATATACTTAAACTTTTTTTATTTTCACTGTTCCACAGGTCGTTCTCATTTCATTTATTTACTTACTGGCTAAAATAACCAAACTAATGAAATAAATGATATATCCCTATTTCAACAATAAATAAATAAAATGACAAAAAAACACAAGAAAATTAAACAGAAAATATGAAAATAAAAACTGATTTTAAATATTAGTATCTCGATTATACTGGGTACTAGTGTGATTATTTTTAAATGTAATACTTATTGTAATTAATAGGAGTTTTATTCAGTATTTCCATGAATTAGATGTACATTTCAGACACTTTTCAATTTGCATTCATAGTGTTGCCATTATGACATATTAAATTACAATATTGGCAATTAAACACAAAAATATTCATATACCTGTAGATAATAAAAACAAAAAAGTACCTTTCAGATGAATCGCTTTTTTTGAGGTTCTGTTTAGTCTGTCATCGTTATTCAATTATTGAACTATTGTCAAAATAATACAATTTATACTTTTAAAAACAAAATATAATAGTTGATTTAGTAGTTTACATTAATGATAGTTTAAAAATATATATAAACATTAATAAGAATTATATCAAAAGTCAGCACATAAACTTTCTTCTAAACATCTGCTTTTGTCTTAAACAGAAGAAAGAACGTCATGATGTTCCTTTAAGAATACATGCAGAAATGCTAGAAAACAAGACACTCAGAATGAAATAAAATCAAGATGAATGAGGATGTTATCGTGCCATTTGGATGAGTGCATTAGTCCGTATAAAGTCTGGTAAAATATTTTACATTGCAAAAATACCAGCATTGCTCAGGATTGTTCAGAAGATTGCTATGAATCATTTGTTTCATCAGAGAAACAGGTGCACAAACTAATTGGTAGTTAGTAGAAGTGAAGAGAACTTAATTATGTGCATTTGAGAGTTGCTGTTAAGTTTCGCTCTATTACATGAGTATTTATCAAAGTTAATTGGTCACGGTAGAGACGGCTGCTTAACATTCAAACCAGTTTGATCACCTGGGAAACAGATCTTAGATAACTATAGAAATGTTTCCCTATCATACGTGTTTCATATACAGATAAGTGCAGAGTAAGTGAAGCTATAGTTTACAGTATGTACAGTGGAGTTGTTATATACAATATTAAGCAGATTATTTACAGAATATAAATAGGAGTGCAATGTAGGGTTATATGTACATTATGAACAGCAGCAACGTAAGAACAGTGGTAATAAATACAGTTGGTTGTGTGTACAATAGTATTGTTAAACAATGTATTCTATGCAAAATATCAGTAGTGCGATAATATTTTTATAGAAATTGTTTACTGTGCTTTGTACAGTAACATCGTTAGACAGTGTACAGTGTAATAGCTTGAACAATGTACAGTCTGTGCAAAATCTGAGTAGTGCAATAAAGTAATGTTTGTAAAGTACTGTGACCAATGCAGTAAGAGAGCAGGTGCAAGTTAGATTGGTGGTGTGGAGTTCAGAAGGGACATGGCCTCGGGGAAGAAGCTCTTCCTGAGCTTACTAGTGCGAGAGCATAGGCTCCTGTAGCGCCTGCCGGATGGAAGGAGGGTAAAAAGTCCATGATTAGGGTGTGAGGCATCCTTGATGATGTTCCTTGCCTTGCCCAGGCAGCCCTTGTGATAAATGTTCTCAATGGTAGTCACCACCCGCTGGACTGCTTTGCGGTCAGATGCGGAGCAATTGCTGTACCACACTGAGATGCAGTTTGTGATTATGCTCTCAATGGTACAGCGGTAGAAATCCACAAGGATCCTGGGACCCAGGTGAAATTTCTTAAGGCTCCGTAAGAAGTAAAGGTGCTGCTGCGCCTTTTTGACCAGGGTGGAGGTGGGGAGGGGGAGGTTTAGGGACCAGGTGAGGTTATCAGAGATGTGGATGCCAAAGAACTTGAAACTCGACACACGCTCCACTACAGCTCCATCGATGTAGATGGGGGTGTGTGCATGACTCCAAGTCCACAATGATCTCCTTTGTCTTCTGGTTGTTTAGTTCCAGATTGTTGGTGGCACATCACACAGCCAGGTGCTGCACCTCATCCCTGTAGGCTGACTCATCATCATCTTTGATCAGACCTACCACCATGGTGTCATCTGCGAATTTGATTATGGTGTTGGAGCCATAAACAGGAATGCAGTCATGGGTGAATAAGGAGTACAGAAGAGGGCTCAGTACACAGCCCTGTGGCACGCCAGTGTTCAGGGTGATGATGGAGGAGGAGAGGTTATCTAAATTAACAGACTGGGGTCTGTTAGCCAGAAAATCTACAGTCCAGTTGCAGAGGGATGTGCTGATTCCAAGCTGGCTGAGCTAGGAGATCAGCTTGGAGGGGATTACAGTGTTAAATGCAAAACTGAAATCAAGGAACAGCATTCTCACATATGTATTTTGACTGTCCAGGTGGGTGAGGGCAGAGTGAAGTGCCGTAGAGATGGCGTCCTCTGTTGACCTATTGCGGCGATAGGCAAACTGGTATGGGTCTAGTGTAGCAGGGAGACAGGATTTTAAACGGGATACAACCAGCCTCTCAAAGCACTTGGCAATGATGGGGGTGAGTGCGACAGGACGGAAGTCATTAAGGGCCGAGGCAGTGGAGTGCTTCGGGAGGTTTTGAAACTAGTGGGGACAGTTGCCTGGGCCAGGGACAGATTGAAAATGTCCATGAAGACCTCAGCCAGCTGCTGTGCACAGGCTTTAAGCACACGACCAGGTATTCCATAAGGGCCAGCTGCCATCCGTGCATTCACCTTACACAGAGTGGAGTAAACATCTGAGGTGGAGAGTGTGAGAGGCATTTCATTGGGTGGAAGCTCAGCTTTGAGGGAGACCACCTTATTATTTAGATCAAAACGAGCATAAAAGTGATTGAACTCATCAGGGAGGGAGGCACAGAGCTTGGTGGTTTGTAGTCTGTGATAGTTTGCATGCCTTGCCACATAAGCCGGGGGTCCGAAGAATTTAAGTGCTCTCCAATCCTCTGTTTGTGTGTCAGTTTGGCCTGGCAGATACCCTTCCTCAGGTTGGCTCTGGCTGAGCTGTAAGCCTCCCGGTCTCCAGACCTGAAGGCTGCATCTCTTGCTTAGAGCAGGAGTCAAACCTCTCTGTTCATCCAGGGCTTCTGATTGGGGAACATTTTTATTTTTTGTGTATGTGGTCACTTTGCCCACACACCTGTTGATGTGCTCCAGGACAGAGTTGGTGTAACTGTCAATGTTGATCTGAGAGTTTGTGATGGCCTGGGCAGCAAACTCACTCCAGTCTGTGTGCTGGAATTGATGTTGAAGAGTGGAGTCCGCACCTTCCAGCCAGATTTTGACAGTTTTCATTGTAGGTTTCACACGTTTGATGACCGGGGTATACTTGGGGAGCAGGAACTAATGGCGCTTTTTCACTGCATGGTACGGCTCAGTACGGTTCACTTTTGGGGGGGTTTCCACTGGGTGCAGTACCTGGTACCTAGTACTTTTTTTAGTACCACCTCGGTTGAGGATCCAAGTGAACCGTACCATTACCAAAACGTGACGTGTAAGCTCTGCTGATCACGGATTGGCCAGAGAGAATCGTCACTGAACTTGCGACACAAACACAACAGAACCGCTAGATTTAAATCAGCACAGCCAGCGAAGGATTGAACGCAACTGTTTTGAACAAGCGCACCTTTTTTAACAACCAAAAAGTTTTGTTGTCTGTTGCGGAAGAGCAGACTTTCCTCTCGTTGATAGCAGAGGAGCGGATCCAGCGAGAGCTTGATGGGGCGATGCGGAATGAAACATTTTTTTTTAGGAGTCGTGGTAGTAGAGGCGGTGCAACTATAACGACATGTGAATAATCCCGCCCACTCTAAAGCGGTACTGAACTGCAGTGGAAACGCAAACCATGCTGAGCTGAAACGTGCCGTGCCGTATTGAGCCGTGCCAAGCCGAGTCGTACCACGCAGTGGAAAAGCGCCAAAAGAGAGGTGGTCAGACTGACCCAGGTGGGGGAGGGATGTGACTTTGTAGGCATCAGTCACATTAGTATATACATGGTCCAATGTTTTATGTCCCCTTGTATTGCAGGAGACATTTTGATGAAATTTAGGCTTTTGGACCAGGAGCAGGATTATAATAGCATATTCATCAGACTATATTTACACAGTTTTGATTACGTAAAACCAACAACAGTACAGCAGCATCAGAGCGCTGGGTGTCTTAATCACACTGATTAATAGAGTAGATGATCACACAATCATCTTATCGGACCGATGCTGATTCTGACTGAAAACTCTACTGTTGCTATAGTAATGAACACACGCGCATCTGATTGACAGATAAACCTCACGCTCTTATTTCAGTGTTGTGTTTTATTTTGTGGATATTTCAGCTGACTGTATTTAGTTTAACAACATTAAAGAGGGTAAACTTAATAATTCAGCTGAACTGTGCTCGTATGTTTTAAACACTTCCGCTCCCTTATATGTTCTTACTCCTCACATCTATTAAATGTGGGGGGTAAAAACTTTTTGAATTTGAAGATCAAGGTAAATTGTACTTAATTTGTCTTCCGGGAAAAACATCAAAGTTAATCTGTGCTTCGAAGGGCAGTACTAAAATGGGAAAAAAAAAAAAAAAATTATTTATCTTTCAACCCCCAAATAAGAAAAAAAATTGTGACATCTTATTCTGTTAAAAAGTTTTTTTATTTTTTAAAAATAGTGGAGTGTTCCTTTAATGCATTGTTTTTCCTTCTGGAGCATCAGTGAATGTTGAACCTTTTTTAATAGTTTCAGTTACTCAATTGTCCTCAGTGTGAAAAGAGGGATCTCAATTCTACACCACTTTTGGAAAGGTTTTTTCAATATTGCACAAAAGATGCTGGGGAAAACTGAAGAATCTGAAGGACATGGAGGATTTTTCTGAAGAGAACCGTATTCAGTTTAATGTTCAGAACACAAACAAGGCGGGACCTCCACAAAGAACAACCATCCACAACAACAAAATAAAGTCATAGATCACAGGTAAAACACCCAGTATTTTACGACCAAGGTATCCCAAAATTTGAAGGGGGTTGGGTTTAGTTTAAATCAATTTCAGTATTTTTTTGTCTTGTGGAAAATCAATAGGTAAAACGTATTTTATGCCAACTAATCTAGGGGACAGTACTAAAAGGAAAAAATAACATGAATTTTGTAATTATCTCGCTAATTTTGTTTAAAATAGTCACATTTTTTCACAGATTCTGCAAAGTGGTTACCAAACTCCAAATGCCACTGGAATTCAGGGTGTTACTTCTTGTATTTTTTTTAATTATGTCTGAAATTCTAGCAATTTCTGATATTGAAAAAAAAAAAGTCTTTCTAATACAAAATTATCTAAATGCCGTTGGTAAATTAACTTATTAAAACAAAGTTTGTACCTCTTCAAATTAATTAACTAGCTAGATAGATAGAATGATAGACAGACCGACAGACAGGATAGATAGATATATAGAATAGATAGATAGATAGATTAGATAGATAGATAGATAGAAATAGTAAGATAATAGATAGATAGATAGATAAAATTAGAATGAAGATAGATAGATAGATAGATAGAAAAATGATAGATATAGACAGAGACAGGACAGACAAAATATAGATAGATATGAGAGAAAATATTATAGATAGATAGACAGATAGATAGACTAGATAGATAGATAGATAGTGATTAGATAGACAGATAGATAGAAATGATAGACAGACGGCACGGACAGACAGACAGAAGACAGACGACAGACAGACAGACAGCGACAGAAGACAGATATATAGTAGATAGAATGGATGAAGACAGACAGACAGGAACAGACGACAGACAGATGAGACAGACACAAAAGACAGCACAGACAGACACAGAAGATAGATAGATAGATAGCAGATTAGGATTAGATAGATAGATAGATAGATAGATCAGATAGATAGACAGACAGGATAGATAGATGGATAGATAGAATGATAGACAGACAGAAAAGACAGACAGACAGATAGATTAGATAGATATGATAGATAATAGATAGATAGATAGATAGATAGAAGGAGGAGATAGACAGACAGATAGATAGAAGATAGCAGACAGACCAGACAGACAGACAGATAGATAGATAGATAGTAGATAGTTAGATAGATAGATAGAATAGATAGATAGATAGATAGATCGATAGATAGATGGATAGATAGACAGACAAATAGATGGACAGACAGACAGAGAC
>JADLZN010003592.1:0-84749 GCA_018155175.1 Sinocyclocheilus anophthalmus | reverse complement strand
AGAAGGCCTGGCTCACAATCTCTGTTCCAGTTCATCTTAATGCGTTGAGGTCAGGGGTCTGTGTGCATGGGCCAGTCAAGTTCTTCCACACCAAACCCATCCAACCATGTCTTTATGGACTTTGCTTTGTGCACTGGGGCACAGTCATGTTGGAGTAGAAAGGGGCCTTCCCCAAACTGTTCCCACAAAGTTTGAAGCATAGCATTGTCCAAAATGTCTTGGTATGGTGAAGCATTAAGATTTCCCTTCACTGGAAGTAAGGGGCCAAGCCCAACCCCTGAAAAACAGCCATTATCTCTCCTCCACCAAACTTTACAGCTGGCACAATGCAGTCAAGCAGGTGACATTAACCTGGCATTCGCCAAACCTACACTTACCCATCAGACTGCCAAACAGAGAATTGTGATTTGCCACTCCACAGAACAGGTTTCCACTGCTCCAGAGTCCAGTGGCAGTGTGATTTACACCACTCCATCCGATGCTGCCCATTGTGTTGCTGATGTAAGGCTTGCATGCAGCTCCTCGGCCATGGAAACCCCTTCCATGAAGCTCCTGTACAGTTTTTCTAGTAATATTAATGCCAGTGGAAGTTTGTAACTCTTCAGCTATGGAAAAGCAGAGTGTTTGGCAACTTTTACGGCAACATGCGCCTCCGCACTCAGTAAAATCTGCTCTTGACCTTATGTGTGTTCTTCTGCGTCATGCGCTGAGTTGCTTCTGGTCCTAAAGAATCCAATTTCTAATAACCCCACTGCAGTTGACCATGGAATCTTCTGAGCGGTATAACATTTTATAAAATGATGTGATGCAGAGGCGGCATGCTATAAAAGCACACTCTTGAATTCACTGAGCTCTTCAGAACGACCCATTTTTTTCACAAACGTTTGTAAATGCATTTGGGGGGCTTAGATGTTTGATTATACCTATGCATGGGATATTGAAACCCTGAATTCAAATAATTAAAAGGTTGTATAAGTTGTGCCATACCAGAGGGTGTAAAGAGTACCGAAAAAACCTACTTGAGTAAAAGACAGATACCTTACAGTGAAAATTTACTCAACTCCCACGTTCAAGGTCACCAATTCCAAAACAACTGAGTAAGTTTAGGTATATGATTTAAAGTACTTAAGTATTTACTTATACTAAATATAGGCTCAAAGATGCACAAGTCAAAGAGACACGCCAGTCAAAAACTGTAACAATGTGGAGAAGCTGCGGGAAAAGGCAGAGGCAAGGATCTATGTGCAGGCATTTAATGGAAAAACTAGAAAAAAAAATACGCCAAACAAAAAGGCAAAAAACAAAGAACAGAATGACTGGCAAACAGACAACCATTACATTCAAAAACTCACAAGGAACTAAAGAAAAACTAGAGCTATATATACACACAGGGGAATAACAAGCTTAACAAGATAAGACACACCTGGGGAGGCTAATCAAGGGGAACGTCTCGGGTGTACTTATGTAACCATGGTTACCTGAGTAGGGAACGAGACACTGCGTACTCTAGGGGTCGCTATGGGGAACGCATCGTCGTGACCGTGTCTGAAGCCTACATTGAAAAATACACCAACTTGTTTGGCCGGCGACAGCCATGACGTCACTACCGTCGCAACTAGTACCAAATAGGCGCCGGTAGCGCACATCATCACTTCTTCGTCTGAAGCGTGTGTCCGCAGCATGGCACAAAAGCTAGAGTACGCAGTGTCTCGTTCCCCTCAGGGAACCCATGGTTAAATAAGTAACCTGAGACGTTCCCTTTCATTGGAATTTCGAACTGTGTCCTCTAGGGGTCGCTCTGGGGAACGGTATACCCACGCCACCAAGCTGAGGGGAGTGCATGCCAGAAACCAATGGCGAGCACTAAGTACCAACTCTACCATAATGCTATGGGAGTTGCCTGTCTGGAACTCTTAGATGGCTGTCAGTGACATTACTCCCTACGGCCAGAAGCCTAGGCTGCCAAGGGACACTACTAGAGCTTCACAGTGTGAGGTCCCACTGGGACAAGATGGTAGTAGAACCCAGGCTACCAATAGTCCACCACAGGAATCAGTCTCTCGAGACTAACCTCCGGTGTAATGAGGGCGGCTGGCTTGGTGCCCAGAACTGCGGGACGGCAGGGGCCACCATACCAGCTGTGTCCAAAGAAGCCTCCTCTGAGGTGGCACCAGGGCCTAGAATCATGAAGGATTCCTCCACGGGAATACGACCAAGAGCCTACTTATTGGATCAATTACTAGTCTTGGGCTGTCACTCAGGGCTACCTCACTTTGCAGGAGGACCTGTCTCAACAGGCCTCTAGTGGAAAACACCCTGTCAGAGTAGGTATGGCGAGGATACCGTGAGGCGTGGGTCCCAGGCGGAACCGGGGTTTTTAGACCACTCAGAAAAAGAGAACGAAGCTGTGCGCGTAACTCTTAACATATAGGATTTTAGAGAAGTGGGCAAAGATACCGTGCCCACTTACCACTATGTGGATTTTAGAAACCGGAGAGGCACAAACACGATACACCACTCCCTCGCCCACTTACCACCATGTGGATTGTAGAATGTCCATATGTAGATGGATACAACCGTTCTAGTGGGTTCTCATGGCACTTCTGGAGGGCAGCATATAGATGGAGCTCTGAGTAGTCATCAGTCTCACATACGGCTATCACTGCTGGCGCTGGCTAGACGCAAACCTGTAGCTGAGGGAGCAGACATCCATTTAGCGGGAGCTCGACCTACAGCACGTTCATTGGTGGAACGGCTAGCAGTTATCAGCTGGGGGAGCAACACACCCAGTTCTCACCGAGAAGGGGACTCAACCCGCAGCACGTTCCAACTAGCGGAAACAGCTAGTAACAATTTCGGCGTGGGAACACACGCCCTGTCCTCAGACGCCCAGGGGGCTCGACCCTATCTACTAATGCCGGGTTTCCCCGGCTGGCAGTAGCTCATTGTAGCTGGGGGAGCTCAACCCACCTCTCACCGAGAGGGGGGGCCCACCAGCAGCATGATTAAAAATCAGAGTGGTAGCATACTGCAGGCTAGCCACATCACCAGCGCACCAGGGAGGCGGAGGACGGCCCAATCCTACCGATGCAGCTGGTTCGAGGTCTTTCTGAAAGACAGCGAGCTCAAGCCTCTCATGAAAAGAGGCACCTCCGTTTTTCCTCAGCTGAGGAATACTGTCCCCATTCTAGGTGACCCTTTCCTGAAAGGGGAGCAGTGCTAAACATTACAACGAGGACAGCCCATGGAGCGAGGAAACCAACTCCTCAGAGAGGATCTGTCGCAGCCGACCCCTCTTAGTACCATTGATATCGAGGGGGGCAGTGCCTTTTGAGTGCGTCGATCGAGACACACTGGTTGAGAGGAGCCAAGGAAATCGGGGCCTAACCCTCTCCGAAACAGGGAACAAAGTCCGGAACGCGTAACCCTCACCGTACAGGTTTTTTAGAGAGGTGGGCAAAGAAGAACGTGCGTACCTACCACTTTTGTGGGATTTTAGAGAAGTGGCAAAGCAGAGCGTGCACACCTACCACCTAGGTGGAATTTTAGACGGGTGACAAAGCCTAACGTGCCCACCCACCACTTACGTGGATTTTAGAAAAGCGGCAAAGGATAACGTGCACACTTACCACTCGCGTGGATTTTAGAAGGTGCGCAAAGAGCACTCTTAGGGTTCTATTGTCACCCGGACGTAACGGGAACAACAGCTCCAGCACCCTCCTCAGAGGTGACGGGAGTGCTGTCTCCAAGGTGTGTCGACCAAGACACACTATTTGAGTAGCACCCAGGGTACCGGGGTGTTACTCCACTTTAAACCAAAGGGAACGAAGACAGCACGCGTAACCCTTACCCTCACAGGATTTTAGAGAAATGGGGCTAATAACGCGTAACCCTTACCATACATGATTTTTATAAAGTGGGCAAAGCATAATGTGCACATTTACCAGCTATGTGGATTTTAGAGAAATGCGCACAGCCTCGTGTGCACATCCCCAACTCACGTGGTATTTGGAGAGATTTCCTTGCAAAGCCTGCTTCACGTGGACACTTATATTATCTGGAATTTAAGTTCATGGAAACCCAACCATATCGGCCAGCCGGAAGAGGCCGGCTCGCACATCTCAGTAGTGATGGGAGCCCTGCCTAGGACAGCTTACACAGGAGGATCCTGGTGATGCCGCCGTACCTCCTGTGCCTCAGCAAGAAGGAGTACACCGGCGGCCAGGAAGCCCCTCGGGGTGACCAGGCCCATCCGGGTGCCTTGCAGCGTAGCACCGGGGGCCCGATGTTCACGAAGGCTCCCGCAAGAGCCCGTAGTCGGCCGCATGATCCAGGAGGTATGAAGCCGAAGCACGGCTTTTCTTACCGTCTGGATGTATGTCGACGAGTGACACGCCTACTGCAAGTAGAGCACCTGGCCACTGAGCCCAGCAACGGCACCTCATTGAGGGCGTCTAGCAAGGGACAAAAACCGCACAGGTCCCGGGAAACACTGCAAGGAACTATAGAAGGTTAAACACACACAGCCATCTCGGTCTTGTCCTCGATATACAGAGATCATGATATTTGGATCGTCTCACCCCAGGGACTCTGAGCTGGAGCTATGCCGAGGATCTTTCCTGACCGGAATCATCGCCTGCAGGTAACTTTACAATATTAACGACATGACCACCGCGTCTTCATTAGTATACAACTTCTCATGGACCTTGGAATCCATATCACCCACCACGAGCCCTTATTGCCGTGGGCTCTGTCGGGATTTTTGACGGACATAAGTCAGCCGGTTACTAGATCGGAGCATAAGAACCACCACAACATCATGGGCCGTAGGTGACTGTTTGAAAAGGTTTTACAGCTAACCTCGGTCAGCTGGGGATGGTGGTCATAACAGGGGAATTGGAAAAGGGGGAGGACAGGGTAGATGTTGCACCACCTGCGGGAGAGAGTGAATACCTAAGTTTTACTCTGACCCGGACGAAAGCGCTGGTGCTTTGCCCAGGTCTCACCCCTCGGGTTTCGTCTGCCTCCCCTTGACCCACGATACTTCCTTCCCCCGCCCACAGGTGGAGGCGGGGCGTGAGTCGCGACACTAGCCCTCTGTGCCCGTTTCTGATCTTCAGACTGAGATGGGCCAGGACCCCTGGTTTGTTCGGGTTCAGACCTGGGCCTTCGTGGTATGAATGATTTGAACGCTGCTGAGCGCGACTTCGACTCCCTGAACTTGTCGACCACCGTCTCAACGGAAGTGCCAAACAGTTCAGAGGGCGACACCAGGGCATCGAGAAGAAAGCCCCTCTCTTTCATCCTGATATCTGCCAGGTTCACCCACAGATGCCTCTCCATCACTACCATCGCCGCCATAGATCTGCCCATGGCAGAGGCTGCCTGCTTAGTAGCCCGGAGGGCCAAGTCTGTGGTGCGCCGCAGCTCAGTCGTTCCGGCAGAGGAAAGGCCCTGCCCCTCATCCAGGTCCTTCAACAGGTCAACCTGATAGGCCTGAAGCACCGCCATAGTGTGCAACGAAGCAACAGCCTGACCTGCCGCTGCGTACGCCTTGCCATTCGTGCGAGATGTGGCTTGAAGGGGCACAGGTGGCAAGGAGGGAGTTTTGAGGGATGACGTCTCCCCAGAGAGAGATAGCTGGCTAGCGTCACTTCCACAGGGGGCATCATCCCATAGCCACTTTCGCGCATCGACTCGATATTCGCATAACTCGTATGCTGAAACCGGTATACGCGTGAGGAAAACGGCTTCTCCCATTCCTTCTCGATCGTATGGAGATCAGGAAGGAAAGAAGGCTCACTTGAGCTGGAGGTCTACGGTCAGAGAGATAACGTTCGTCGAAGCGACCTCGCGACATCACCTCCCTGGCTCGTTTCCACGTTAATTCGAGCCTCGCCGTGGCCCGATCAATTACCTCTAGCAGCTCACCATACGCAAGGCAGGTGGACTGGGAAAGCTCACCCTCTGCTTCTTCACTCTCCACATCCATTCCCTACTCTTGTTGGGCTGGGCCCAACTGAGCACTAGCCCCTGGATCAGATGATATTAGAGAAAGGATATCATCGTCCAGCGGCTGTCTCTCGCCCGACACCGATGCGCGGAAAGAGGGGAACCCCCCCTTCAGCCTCATCGGCTAGGTCCACCTGAGATCCCCACGAGCTCATTCTCCGCCGTGCCTCAGCAGCGGAGGGTCCCGAGCCGCGGGAAACCGATGGTTGTCCCTCTCCACTCGAGAGGAGAGACAAACGAGAACGGAGCTTTTACAGCGAAAAGCTCTCACAATGCACGCAGATTTCCTCCTCGAAGACATCGCGTGCGTGCTCATCGCCCAAACAAACAACGCATAGATCGTGTGAATCATCGGGTGTCAGGAACCGCTGGCACGGATGTACACACTTTCTAAACGCACCGCTAGTGCTCGCCATAGTAGGAAAAGAAATAGTCTTACTTTGCTTTTTGGAATGCACGCTTCAAACAGATAACGGTCAGTGAAGACGAAGAAGTGAATGATGTGTAGCTCCCGGCTCCGATTTATACTGTAGTTGCACTGGTAGTGACGTCATGGGCTGTCGCCGGCAAACGTGTTGTTGGTGTTTTTTCAATGTAAGCTTCAGACACGGGTCACGACGAGGCGTTCCCCATAGCGACCCCTAGAGGACGCAGTTCGAAGTTCCACGAAAGGGAACCAATGAACACATGGACTACAAACACCACGGGAGACAGGAAGTGACATAAATGTCCAGGTCAAGGCACAGAGAGCATGAAACAAAAAAAGAAAGAGTTGATTTGTGAGGAGAGCAATCACATTTATTTTCTAAACCCAAAAAAAACTGAACACCTCAAAATTGCAAAAAAAAAAGGTTATCTTCAGTTAATGGATAAATAAATAATGTGAGTAAAATTAAAAAGCCGAAGTTCTTGAGTGAAGGTGATGTTTGGAGCCTCATTGACAGCTGCAGCATGTGCCGCATCTCATTATAAAAACACCTGGCTTCACAACTACTTGCTAAGGATGCATTACATAAAGTAGGCCTCGTTGGCAAGGTTGGGTGAGTAAGGGCCAAAACGCAGACGATGCAGTACCTTTTCAGGACCTGTAAATAGGCAAGATCAGTCTTTTGTAGCGAAATAAACGGCTGCAAAAAAGCTGGTCATGCAAAATGTAATGGAAACTTGCAACACTCAGTTTCAAATGTAGTGGAGTAAAAAGAGTACAGATACGAGTTGCAAAAAATGTAGTGAAGAAATGTAGTGAAGTAGAGAGGAAAGTTGCTAATATCTTTGATACTTAGTACAACTACAAAGTACCCGAAAAGATACTCAAGTACAGTAACTAATTACATTTACTCCAATACTTTACACCTCTGGCCTATACACACCCTAAAACAGTGTTTATAGACAACAGCAGTTGGCCTATTGATTAATTTCAAAGTTACCCAATGTATTTTGACTTTAAAGTTTTATTTGCTATTCTCTGTAGCAGAAGGTGAAATGCGATCTTCCCATCACCATTACAAATCCAGTGAAAGCGAAACTATGGAACAGGGCCCATATTTACTCCCACCCATAATTGTCCACTTCTCCATCCAAACCACAGGTATTTGACTGATGGATGGAAAGATGGGTGAATAATTGAATATAATATTCACCTAAGCAGAATTTTATTCAGCGTGAGCAGCATTTGGGTTTTTCACTGCTTTGGGCACACGCAAAGTACTCTTGGCATAAACACAAGTCAAGATACCACACTGTGAATGCCTGAGCCTGTTTACTTGGTGCAGTAAACGCTTTGAGGGCAATTAAATGTCCCACTCCCTAATCTCCAGTGGGAAATGAAAATGTCTGTGGTCTATTGGGTCACTGACCTGTCAGTCTGTGAGATTGACAGGTCGTGCTCACATTGAGACAGGGAGGTAATTATGGGGCGGTCAGTCTGATTAATGAACTTTGACCACTCAGGTCAGTGTAAATGACAGTTATGAGAAATAGTAACTCGTACAGACGTCATAAAAAAGCCCGGCTTCAACTAATTGGATACTTTTGGCTATGTTTAGCAAAAGCATTTCCACAATTGATTCTGTCAAAGGTTGTAGGAAGGTCTGTAATTCTTAACCTGTTGACCAGTACTGACTATAGCCTGTTAAAGTTTTCTGTTTCAAAACCTAGCGAGCTTCGTATCTGTATGCCTTCTACTGCACCTTCTTTTGGGCTAAACTTGAAGGCAGTATCGCTTGTATCCTTCTTAGAGAAGAAAGTTCCACAATGCGTTGAAGTGAGATTTATAGATACTGTACGCATTTAAAACTGAAAATGATTGGTAAAACAGTTCAATTCATTTTAAAATGATTTGTTAATGTAAAAATATTTATCCAATACTTTAGTTTATTAGAGTATCCCGCTGTTAACTCAACCGCATGTTACAATTGAACACTGCAAGAAATTATACTCATTCTTTTTGACTCATTTTTTAAAATCTAAACATTCTTAAAATATTCAAATACTAAGTAAATCATTTTGAGGTGTACATAGTATTTTTGTCCAGTACAAATATCTAAGCATGATCAAATTAAGATACGTTTACTTGGAAAGCAAAATGACACAAGATATAGCAATGGGGTAAGAAAATCCAACCAGAAAACAGGTTAATTCATCTTTCCCACTGGCAGATTTTCTCACTTAATTTTGATCTTTTTTTCTTTAGAAATCTTTCATTTTCAATTCATTTTGAGTTAGGAAAATAATGTAGGGAGTAGACAGCTCGGTAGGTTTTAGAACAAAGAAGAGTGTTTGCAGTGTGTCGCAATCATTAGGTGGTTGCCGCCCTTATTTCCATTCAATTACAAGAGGAATTGTCCCCTTCAGTCTGCTAATCATTAGGCTTCTGTATAAACGTTCTTTTTCATTAGTGGTTTCCAACCACTTTGCAGTTTGTTGGGCAAGATCTATTTTTCTTGCATTTCCAACAGCTTCAATGCCTCATACTGTAGGTTAGTGGGCACAACACTGTATTTTCTTGATTTTGCTACAACAATAACTCCTTTGCTGGTTCTTGTCATATGATACATTTTATTTCCAGGTCCATTTGTCATAAACTGAGCTTGTCCACCCTGTCCCCCTTAATTTTCTGCCCTCTCGACAACTGCAAAGCAGCATACAGAACCTCCATGACTCCTGGGACGATATACATTGAATGCCCATGAGCTGATTAATAAAGCAGAGGGCTGATGGGAAATGAACCGCAAGCTTACTCAAACAGCAATAAAACAAGTCAGGATTCACGAATCTGCATTAAGAAGGCCCTGTGCTATTTGCTCCCCTCCTTCCTCCTTTCACACTGATTTATAAAACAGGACTGGCTGTAATTGACTCCCCCTCGGATCCTAATATAAAGTTATAATCGGACTCGGGCCTGCTAGCCAGGTCTCCGCCACACGTTAAAAAGCAAATAGAGCAAACTGCATGGAGCACAGAAACACAGCCATGAATGATGTCTCTGTGAATGTTGGCTAAATTAAGAGGCAAGGGTTGATTTAGGCCATCTCACTCCTCACTCTCTCTCTATCTTTTTCTTGCCTTCTCTATTTTTTTAGGGTTGCATCCAGTTCTTGTGCTTGACCTCTATCAGATGCATAAAACTTTAAAAATGACATTCAACCTAATTACAATTATACAAACACAATAGTGTTGTTAACTAAAACTAAAATTATTACATAACATTTTTTTAGCTGAAATAAAATTAAATATGAGATGAAAATGGAAAATAAACATTAACTAACTGAAATAAAATTAAATTGAAGTACTAAAACATAAGCAATTGTAATTTAAACTCAATCTAAAAAAATGTTCAAAGAAACAACAATTTTACTATGGCTTAAAGTAAAAACTGAAAATATACAAAATGTACTGTACCCAAACAATTCGTTATTTAGAGTAGAAGTTCTTATGAAGTACTTATCATACAAGAATACATTTTTTATAGTGGTTTGGCATGTGTATTGAGCTGATATTCGTTATTTAATTGTGATAATATTATTCAGGACTTTAGATGTTGTTGTTGTTCTTTTTTTTGGTTTATTTTCATGCTGATTTCAGCAAGTACTGTACCCATGAACCAGGAACCATCAAATACAGACCCTGACAGTATAAAGAGATCCTGAAAAGTATTTTAGCGGTAGTGCATGCTGAGACTGATGGCATCCTTCAAAGCCAAAGTCACCAACTTCATGATTTCACTTCAGTGTAGTTTATCTCCCAGTTTTCATGCTAACGGTTTTATGCCAAATATTGCCTTCAACCCATGCTATAATACAAGAAGGTACTATGGTGGTAAAGTACACTTTTCACTCAAATTGTGCTGAAAATATAATTTATGAAAAATGATTGTAAAATTGAAAAGATTTTTGGCCCCATTGTACACTACCATTCAAAAACTTTTTTTTGTTTTTTTTTTAGTTTTTGAAAGAAGTCTTTTGTATTCCCTAAGGCTGCATTTATTTGATCACAAAGACAGTAAAAACAGTATGATTGTGAAATATTATTACAATTTAAAGTAATTTTTTTTTCTGTTTTAATATTTTTTAAATGTAATTTTTTCTGTGATGCAAAGCTGAATTTTCAGCATCATTACTCCAGTCTTCAGTGTCACATGATCCTTCAGAAATCATTCTAATATGCTGATTTGCTGCTCCCAAAAAAACATTTCTGATTATTATCAGTGTTGAAAACATTCATTTTTGAGGAAACCATGATACAATCTCTTACTAACCCCAAACTTTTGAATGGCAGTGTTTTATATAATTAATTTCACGACTTTGTTATTGGCCATTTTGTTCAATTACACCACAATATCATAATCAAATTAGGCAAACACTGCAAGCATCTACTGATGTTCCTCTGTAGGATTCCTTTAGGTAGGATTGTATGCATCTGTGAATGCGTGACCAAAGCATTTACACACCCGGGCACTTTCTTTTGTCAACTTTTGCACAACACTTCAAAACAAATGAGTTTGCTGGTGAATGAGAGACCATGACTAACGAAAAAACACCATGTACGTCATGTTTTACGAAATGGCTGAAGAGTCCAAATTTTGCATCCCAAGTCAAAACATACTAAGTTATATTATATAGACTACTTAATAGGATGAAGTCAAGTAAATCACATGTTAAAATGTGAAGAACTATGTTTGCAGATAAAGAAACATTCTACAGCAAACCAAACGGGCTTGCGTTCAGCTAATGTTCTAAACATTATGTGCGTTGAATGCTATACGAGGATATTGAAGGAAAGAGTTAATCTGAAAGTTCCTGCTCATTTGGCCCAGAGGACTGTCTAGTGTCGAGTTGAGATGTGTTTTACAATTCACAGGGCATTTGATCGGTATGTGTCTTTGAGCAGCGCCCAGACGCTGGGATCCACACATAGCTGGTCTATGGCTTGGCAGCTCTTGCAAAACGTTTTATTTTCATAACCAAAGTTGTAATTCATTTGATACTGAAAAATATTGCTTTATTACAGCAGAAGTGGGGATGAAATCGGTTTCAGTATAAATAAAGAAGTGATTTGTACTATATCACATAAAACAGCTTTTTATTTGCGATTTCTGTTTAGCTAAATGAATTCAGTGCATTATTTTATTATGTGTATGGTCACAGCAGTTGTTATGACTTACCAGTTGAGTTCAGCAATGCAAAAAGAAGAAACCCACATACCATAGTTGATTTTGATAAGGTGCATGAGCGTTAAAGGATAACCAATTTTTGTTACAGCAGTCAGTTTGTGACCCATGAAACCTTCGCCACCACCGTGGCGGAAGGCATACCAGAACATGTATCTCTGCTTACGTAAACAGACGTAAAAAATCCTGAGAACAGAAAAACAGAAGGAGAGAAAAAAAGGTAACATGTTGAAAAGTGCAAATCAAACACTTACCAGCATTTAAAGCAGTTCACTGTGAAGACGCTTCGGACAGATCGCTAACACCTGTGTTAGCTTATGACATATTTTGTTCAGGCATACAGTCAACTATATGCCACTGCATTTTCACCCATTAGCAGTAGAATAAACATCAGCTAAACAAAATACATTGCTTATTCTGTGTGCAATTTATTCATATAAATGCATTTAGTTTAAAATATGCTCTCAATCCCCTTAATTATAACTTTGTCCCACTGTAAACTGGGCAAAGTTACCCACCTTCTTTTGCAATGAGAAAGTAAGCTATTTTCTGTGAAAGTGAGGCTTCCGTTGGCCATTGTAAAAATAAATAAATAAAACGGTAACGTTATTCATGCTACAAACCAGTGTGTTTATATTTACAATACAATACATTCAAATAACATGACAAGAAACGTCAGACATGGCGGCCATGTTTTTTAAAGATACATGAATGTCCTCATATACAATTGTGGCGCTTTGGACAAAGACAGTGCATGCCAATTTTCAAGTCGATTGGACTAACGGTTGCATACTTATAGTCATTTTTATGTTTTTTTTACTGTTATAGCGCCACCAAGTGGCTAAACTCTGCGATTGTTTTCATGTGACCTCAGATTCAGCTCATATATGTGTGTTCCGAGTTTGGTCAAAAAAAAAAAAGAGTAAAAGTGGCCCTGCCTCTTTCGGACGTTTTGGAGTCCCTTTGCGATGGTGAGTCGATGTTAAAAATTAGTCGTTTTTTTTATATAATTATTGATATTCGCGCTTTTGATATTACATTTTTCTGTACTGGTTTGGGTCCGATCGGGCGATAAACCTCGGACTAGTTTGCAAAAGTAGTTTTCATTAAAACCCAAAATAGCCTAAAATTTCACTATTCGAGATCAAATCCATCATGTGCGTTTTGTTCATCTTGACCCAAGGATTCCCATTATATAAGACACTTGAGACAAGCGATTTAGGAGTTATGAGCAACTTCATACTTATGGTTGCTGTAGCGCCCCCGTCAGGCCGATCGGGTCGCGCCTTGGTGACGTTGTAGATGTGGGTACTACCATCTCTCAAAGTTTCATGTTAAAGTATAGTATTTTTTTCTATAGCAATATGTGCTAGATTATCGTCTTTTACCATTGTGCTGCAATTTTCCCAGCCTGGCGTTCATAGGCGTGTCAAAGAAGTTCAACTTTTAAAAGTATGTCTTAAAGGCCCTGTGCACTTTTAATTCCACTCCACTGCACTGCATCTCATATTTTCAGATGCAATAAAAACTTTCTGCATGAACTGTGTTCATTCAAGTAATATAATAAGTTAATAACTTCCAGTAGTCATAAAGATTCTATAAGTTTTAAGATTCATATGGGAAGAAGAATAGGTCAGGGTGTCGCAGATGTCGCAGATCTGAGAAGAAAATTCAGAATTGTGAGCTATAAACTCGCAATTGCACGAAAAAGTCAGAATTGTGAAAAATAAAAGATTTAATTTTTTTAATTTTGTGGCAGTTTACAAAGAATTGCGAGATGTAAACACGCAATTGCGAGAAAATCTTGCAATTCTGTTTTTCTCCCCCGTCATTCAGAATTGTGAGTTCTATCTCACAGTTCTGAGTTTATTTCTGGCAATAGCAAATCATACTTAGAATTTGTGAGAAAAAAGTCAGAATTGTGAAATTTAAAAAAAGTCGCAATTTACCTCTTTCATTTTTTTCCATAACTTCAGTACCACTGAATGATTGTTTTTTTCTGTGACTTGAGAATCTAAATTCTCATTGAATCATGGGAAAAACATCCATGGCAAGAGAAAATAGTTATTGCAATGCTTGATTCCTGACAAACATGATAGAAATTACTTTACAGATTTCGCAATGTTGGTGATGTCGTTGTACAGACAGGAGCGCCACTGGTTACATCCAACTGTCTCTTATGATAGCTTATTCACCTCAGTAATTTATATATCTCACTCAGAAACCTTCTCATGTGTGAGATCTTTTACAGCCCTGAAAGGACCTCCATGCCCTGTGGTGCATCTCTTGGTTTAGGCCGTGTCCACTACCCACTTTGTTGCCAGCGGCATTCGCTGCTGTGGCCAAGCGCACCCCTGAGCCATACGCTGGAGAATATGTAAGCGTCTCCTTCAATTAGTCATGTTTGGTCTTAACACTGCTCCCGGCGTCGGCAAACCCACCACTCCCAGGGGACCCGGCGGTGATATTTTCAGTGTCAATAAACCTTTACAGCAGACTGGCAGAGAAGCTGCCCCTAATGGACATCAGTGGTACTGCAGTTTAAAACTGTATGGAATCTCTCTTTATTCATGACCACTGGAACTTATTATCAGTTGCAATCTTTTAACAACATTGAAGTTGAATGAACTCATAACAAATGTCACTCATTATCATTATTTAATTTTTGTTTTTAATACTTAGAAATTCTAAGTATTAAAATAAGCGGAAGTAGAAATAGTTTGCTAATTTGCTAATACATTTTATTTTTCCACTTTGAAGCATTTATTTTAATGCAAAATAAATAATAAAATCACTCAATTCCTTTCAACCCTGCAATAGTTTTAATAGAAGATCAGTTCATCCCTATGTCATGCTATTTTAAGCATCTCATTGGCAGGGTTATTATAGTTATCTAAAACTAAAATCATAAAAAACATAACTTAAATTAAAATAAACTTGAACGAAACTTGAAATAATATAAATGTTAACTGAAATAAAATATATTTAAAAATAAACTATTTTTAGCTAGTTGCCAAGGCAACATTTCTCGTTTTCATTTAGTTGAACTAAAATCTACTAAAATTAAATCAAATTTATAAAAACATAGAAATATAAAAAAAACTAACAAAAAACACAAAATTACTAAAACTAACTAATATTAAAGTGAAAACAGAAAATATATATAAAAAAATCTAAATATTAACAAAAACTATAATATTATATTAATGATACTAAAATAACACTGGTCTTGGTAAAGGCATAAGCATCTAATTTAAATAGAATGAAATTTATATCTTGCTTACAAAATGTTTTGTTTCATCAAAATGCACTTTTGTACGGAGCAAATTAATACAATGTGGCCACAATTTACCTAAAACAGGGAAACAAATCAATTGAACATGACCGTGATTTAACTAAAACAAGGGAACATATTTATAAAAATGTGGCCATGAATTAATAAATCAATTTTTCCCACATGTCATGTTTGGGGCAGTGTTGTTTTCATTGGTATATTATTGTAGTAATTGTTAATATTTAAAATTTTATTTTTATATGTTCTGTCCTCATTTAAATTTTAGTTCGAATTTGGGTAATTTTGTTGTGTGTTTGTGCAATTTGTATTATTATTGTTATTTTTTAGTGTATATTTTAATTTTTAGTTTTACTTATTTTAGAACTTCAACTTAAACAATGAGACATATTGCCTTATTTATAGATAGATATGGAGCTAGCTTTTCTTTCCTTTTTTCTAGCTAAAATATCTTAAAAATCCTTAAAACAAGATACATTTATGTGATATTAAGACTGTTCTTGTAAGAAACATTTTCTTACACAGTATTTTTGTCTTGTTTTCCAGTACAAATACAGTACAAACATTCCTAAATAAAGATAGGTTTACTAGAGAAGCAAAATACAAAAGATATCAAGTCTTGATTTCTGAAAAATGTACCAAAATTAAAGTGCCCCTATTATGCCATTTTTAAGGTTACTAATATTGTTGTGGAAGTCTCCTACGATAGGTTTACATGCATGGTCAAAAAACACTTTAGTTTTCTCAAAATATGCATTTAATATCACCCCATTTTCCAACGATTCGTTCAAAGCAGTTCTAAGATTCAGTCTCTCTAAACCCCTCCTTTCTATGAGCCTACTCACAACTAGCCCAGTCTGTTGTGATTGGTCTACCGCGTACAGCACATGTCGAAAACGATACGCCCATTGCCATAGTTCAGTATTTTGAATGCTCGATAAAAAATATAAACATCTATTATTTATCATACGTATAGGTTGTGATTCAGTGGAGCCAGCTGGTCCAAATAAACTGGGTACTGAGCTCATCTTTCAAGAGCAAGAGTTTTGCGGTCACGGAAGTGGGATTCGGATTACTGACGACTCATTTAGGCTGTTCAGAGCCAATTCTTTCTTTTGGGAGACAATAACTTTATTTAACGTGTAATTTTGGCTTTACACTTTGCAGATTTACAATCACATACAGCTAAATTATACACTGTATGAAAGGCGATATTCTAAATGGCATAATAGGGGCACTTTAAGTGAGTTTATGCTTAAAACAAGAAACTAATTGCCATTGGTAAGATAAATTAAGAATCGATTTTATGTATGATAAATTTTCTTACTCGTAGGCAGATGGTTTTCTCTTCTTAATTTGATACATCTATATCTTGCTTCTTAGTAAATCTATATCCTGATATCGCTCATTTGAAGTACAAAACCGATTCCAAAAAAGTTGGGACACAGAAAAGTGAATAAAAACAGAATGCAATGATGTGGAAGTTTCAAATTTCAATATTTTATTCAGAATACAACATAGATGACATATCAAATGTTTAAACTGAGAAAATGTATCATTTTAAGGGAAAAATAAGTTGATTTTAAATTACATGGCATCAACACATCTCAAAAAAGATGGGACAAGGCCATGTTTACCACTGTGTGGCATCCCCTCTTCTTTTTATACAGTCTGCAAACATTGGGGACTGAGGAGACAAGTTGCTCAAGTTTAGGAAAAGGAATGTTGTCCCATTCTTGTCTAAAACAGGCTTCTAGTTGCTCAACTGTCTAAGGTCTTCTTTGTCACATCTTCCTCTATGAAGCGCCAAATGTTTTCTATGGGTGAAAGATCTGGACTGCAGGCTGGCCATTTCAGTTCCCGGATCCTTCTACGCAGCCATGATGTTGAAATTGATGCTGCAGATGTGGTCTGGCATTGTCATGTTGGAAAAAGCAAGGTCTTCCCTGAAAGAGACGACGTCTGGATGGCAGCATATGTTGTTCTAGAACTTGGATACACCTTTCAGCATTGATGGTGCCTTTCCAGATGTGTAAGATGCCCATGCCACACGCACTCATGCAACCCAATACCATCAGAGATGCAGGCTTCTGAACCGAGCGCTGATAACAACTTGGGTTGTCATTGTCCTCTTTAGTCCGGATGACATGACATCCCAGTTTTCCAAAAAGAACTTCAAATTTTGATTCGTCTGACCACAGAACAGTTTTCCACTTTGCCACAGTCCATTTTAAATGAGCCTTGGCCCAGAGAAAACGCCTGCGCTTCTGGATCATGTGTAGATATGGCTTCTTTTTTTGACCTATAGAGTTTTAGCCTGCAACAGCGAATGGCACGGTGGATTGTGTTCACCGACAATGTTTTATGGAAGTATTCCTGAGCCCATGTTGTGATTACATTACAGAACTCCTCATAAAAATAGCATTCCTGTTATGTGATGCAGTGCCGTCTAAGGGCCGAAGATCACGGGCATCCAGTATGGATTTCCGGCCTTGACCCTTACGCACAGAAATTGTTCCAGATTCTCTGAATCTTTGGATGATATTATGCACTGTAGATGATGATAACTTCAAATTCTTTGCAATTTTTCTCTGAGAAACTAATTTCTGATATTGCTCCACTATTTTTCACCACAGCATTGGGAGAATTGGTGATCCTCTGCCCATCTTGACTTCTGAAAGACACTGCCACACTGAGAGGCTCTTTTTATACCCAATCAATGTCAACCTCCAATTGACCTATAAGTTGCAAATTGGTCCTCCAGCTGTTCCTTATATGTACTGTACATTTAACTTTCCGGCCTTATTGCTACCTGTCCCAAGTTTTTTGGAATGTGTAGCTCTCATGAAATCCAAAATGAGCCAATATTTGGCATGACATTTCAAAATGTCTCACTTTCAACATTTGATATGTTATCTATATTCTATTGTGAATAAAATATAAGTTTATGAGATTTGTAAATTATTCCATTCCTTTTTTACTCACAATTTGTACAGTGTCCCAACTTTTTTGGAATTGGGTTTGTAAAAAAAAAAACAGTGAAAAGATCTGCCAGTACATTAAGACAAAATACAGTATTAAAGATCCATACTCTAAAAATGAGTCTTAATATCTTATGCGGCGTTGCTTCTCTTGTACATTTATCTGGTTTTAAGAATTTGTAGCTTGAAAACAAGTAAAAAAAAAGACCTATCTCTAAATTTGGAAAGCTTTAGAGATACTTTAAAGATAAGTCATTTTTGACTTGTTTAAATTCTTTTTTTTTAAAGGAATTCCGAAAAAAAAGGTTCTAGGAAAGAACCTAGCAGTGAGTTTTAAAAAGAAGCATTTTTTTCTTAATATGAAGAACATTTGAATAATCTACAGAATCTTTTTCCACCTTTTTAAGAATTTGTAGCTCGAAAGCACGTCAAAAATGACTTATCTCTAAAGTATCTCTAAAGCTTTTCATATTTATTTTTTGACTTTCTCAGAGACTGCTCATTGTGAATTGTTGAGTCACCATAGTAAACAGCTCAACTTGTTTTGGGTGGGTTGGATGGGCGGTAATTCATTTGACTGATTTTGGTTTTAGTGGCTCATCCAGCCCATGAAACAAGCAGAGGACTCTCATTAGATGAGCGTTAACACCATTCGAGGGCCCGATCCCTCACGTATCACATTAGTGCTGAGGTCAGATGATAGTGTGGAGGTATGTATAACTGCTGGTATTACTTCACGTTCCTTGCGGGCATCCAAGAATGCTAGTGTTATTTATCACATTCTTGGTACATATCGACTAGTAACATAATACGTTATTCCACGCGTAGGCAACTTGACAATCCGCAAGCGGCCCCAGACTGAAAATTAGGAGGGTCAGGGTCCAAGTTACACTTGGAGAGAAAAGAAAAATGGTTGATTTGTCTCCCAAAGTATATATTTTCCTTTCTCTCTCGCTCGGGCTTCACACAAAGTACTCAAGACTCAGTGTTTCAGACCTGCGTTAAAAGGTATTATTGATTCTATCTCAACTAAACCAGTGTCCACGTACCCCAAAACATAAATATTGTGTGTTGGCCGCGACACTTGCTCCGCTCAGCGCTCCTAAGTACCATCTGGCCGCTGCCAAAACAAACAGTAGTAATGAGTACTAGGTCTTGGCTGAGAGGCCGGTCTAAAAGTCAGGGACTTGCCAGCATGCGCACACTGAGGGGCTGTCATAAGCCAAATTAAAAGACTGACTGTTTCTACCCCCTCAAGCTGCTGAAGATGCTGGGAGTCGACGTGGGGGAATGGGGGGGGAGGCATCGTGTTCAACAAGCAGATCTTGTATTTGAGAATCAGCTCTAGGGAGTGCAACCAAGGAAATAACAAGTGAGGATTTACTGCCAGACGGTTTGTTTATGTTAAAAAGACGGGTCGTTAGCACCAGCCAAGGCGGTATTTGCATAATATATATAAAATGAGCTCCATCTTTGCCACACGCATACCTGTGAAACCTTGCATTTTAAAAAAAGTAACCAGTATCGCTCAGGCTCTGGACAGGAGGGTCCGCTGCAGACGAATGACCAGCAAAAATGCATCTGTAGGAGCAGCAGTTGTGCGGGATAGTCGTACGAACTGCTGCATATTGTGGTCTCCCTGGGAGAGAACACAAATCTAGCAATTTTCTGCTCCACAGACGGTATTATCATCACGTCTGGCAACTTTCACAGTTCTGCATTCTTAAAAAAAAAAAGGTTCTAAAAGGAGGATTTTGGAGCAAATTCCATATAGAAGAACTATTTTTCTTTCCTCAAAGAACCTTTCAGTGAACAGTTTTTAAAAGGACCATTTTTTCTTAATACGAAGAACATTTGAATAATCTAAAGAACCTTTTTCCACTATAAAAAAAATCTTGTATACAATAGAAAGATTCCAGATTTCTTCATGGAACCATTGATGCCAATAAAGAACCTTTATTTTTAAGTGTCGAAGCATAGAATAGTGCTTTTACGCAACCTCTTTTCAAAATTTTCATAATCTCGCAACATTTCTACACACAACTAACACTTCAATGAGATCAAGGACTATTGAGTGACATATAGACCTGTATGTAATTCATAAAATTAAGTAATATAATTCGGTCAAATCTTTCGGATGTTGTTGACGTGCGGCCGGTTATTTTGATGTTTAGTTAAACTGTCAAAAAAACACAGTTATGTAGAATATTTGATTATTTATTTAATGTACTTTTCCACATAAATAAAATCATAATGATATAAATATATTTTGTATAATATGCAAAAATTATATATAATATATATGGTTATATATTATATTTTTTTTTTTTTTTTTTTTTTTTTTTTTTTTTATTGTTTTATTTTTTTTTTTTTTAATTTAGATTTAGTAATTTTGTTATACGATTTTTCATTTTTAGAGTCTTTGAATTTTTCTATTGTTTTTCAGGTTTAAAGGGGTCATATGATGCAATTTCATTTTTTCCTTTCTCTTTGGAGTGTGACAAGTCTTGGGTGCATAAAGAAGATCTGTAAAGTTTGCAAAGACTAAAGTCTCAAATCCAAAGAGAGATTCTTATAAATTTAAGAGTCAGCCACGCCTACCTAAAAAGGCTCGTTCTAACACACCCCCACATGTCACTATGTGGGAAGATTTGCATAACGCCGCCCAAAGGTTCACGCAAAGAAAGAAGGCATAACATTTATTCTCACTGTAGTATTGTTTACGCTGCAGCCATGTCGTGAAGACGCTATGTGCTTCGTTGTGAAAAGCAAAACTACTTTGTTTGGTCTTCCAAAAGAGGACGTTATCCACTTCCTCATGCCTAGAGCTGATCCGTACTGGTCACTGAGGGAATACTTCAACTTAGTGCTGTGGATCACCGGATCGGCTTTCACCGTGGACGAAATGGAGTCCAGGCCGGAGTCGTCACATGTGGTTGCCGCAAGCCCACCGGCCGCTCTTTCGTCAAATCCGCCGGCCGTTCCTCACTCTAGCCACCGGCCTCTGCTCACTCTAGCCCTCTGGCCGTCGCTCACTCAAGCCCGCCGTGTGTGTGATGCTGTGTGTTTCGTTGTGAAAACTACTTTTTTTGGCCTTCCAAACGAGGACACGACTAGAAATCAGAGTGAGTAGGCGTGTGGTGTTTGTCATTTCTCTGATCACAAATGCAGACATGTTTTATGTTTATGCGGCGCGATGCAACGCAACGAGTAAAAAGACAATATAAGTCATTGTAATCCGTTATTATGTCCCCACTGGATGCAACAAATGCATCGTTTGTAATGGGTTTTAATGTTTTAGTCTCGTCACTCCGGCCGGACAGGGCATCAACAGTATGGTAAGGGCGTAACATTTCCATCACATGCTTGAGGTATTGGGCCAATCACAACGCACTGGATAGCTAACCAATCAATGTACACCTCGCTTTTCAGACCAATGAGCTTTGTAAAAATCGACGCGTTTCAGAAAGTCGGGGCATAGAGGAGAAACAATAATGCACAGTATGTGGAAAATAATGTGTTTTTTTAACCTTAAACGGCATAAACACATTTAATTACACTAAATACACAAAATAATGTTCTTTTTAGCAACATATGACCCCTTTAATTCATTTTTATTTCCGCATAAGTCATTTTAGTATCCACTTAAGCTTATTGTAATTGAGTTATGCAATATTTATATTTATATTTCTGCTTTTTCGATTTAAAATTATTTTTATCATTTTAGTTAACTGCAATAGCACCGGTGGTGGGGAGTTTCCTTGTGGAAAAAGAAAATTTTTTTTTCATTATTATTAATTATTTATGTGCTATCAGAACTAAATTAGCAAATGTTCCCATTAGTGTGCATTAATAATTTATTGGCATATAGAATGATTCAAATGAATAGATTGATTCTTCAAATCATAAGTCTTGTTGATGATAGGTGTGCTGCTGTATTTTACAAGAGGTCAGACTTTGACTTTGCACAAACACAGACTCATTTTCATAAAAAAAATCTAGTCATAAAGCATATTTAAATTAACCTAAATGATTTAATGTGATCTTTTTAGGTTCTAGAAGAAGTCCTCATTGAGGCCAGTGAAGAAGAAAGAGCTGATTGACTTCTTGACTGCTTGTTTAACGTCAGGCCGTGAAGCAGATCTGTCTCAAGCATGTCAAACTTCATCTCTCCAAGAAGTCTGAAGGAAAACAGGCTTCTCGTTTTGCTTATTAAAACTCTCTAATGAACATTTAACTGTTCACTTGTTACGAACTTGAACACGGTCTAGTAACAATGTTTCTTGTGTTCTGTCCCATGAAAAAATACTCCTGCTGTAAGAAAAAAAATAAACCTGAATGTCCATGGGCAGGTCAGAAAGGCCTTGATGATGTCAGTTGAGGTGGACCCAAAAATGCAAAACTGTTTTAATGTGGTTTGCAGCGTTTATTGCGCGTGATTACAACAACCATTATGCACATCCACAAAAAATGCTGCCTCCCTACTTCTAACCCGCAAACTGGTGCGCTCATTTCCTCTCCATCCAACAATGCCACTGTTTTAGCTGGACAGATCTGCTGGTCAGACGCACTGCAGGTGTGAAAAAAGAGGCCTCAGTTTGCCATTCAGTTTGGGCATCATTCATTCTGGAGGTTATTTTTAGTGCTGAAAAGTTCAATGTGGTGCTACGTTTCTTTGGCAGGCCGCAGAGGTTTTCGAGCCAGCGCTGGATGCTGCTGTGGCTAAGGTCTTATGTGTAAGTGAAAGCAAAATGAAAAGTTTATTAAAAGCTGCTTCCTTTCCTCTTTATTCTTAACTTGAGTTGCTCATCTGTATTTAAATTGTTGACAGCCGTGGTGGGTGTTCCAGACTTTCTGTATAAGGGGGTCTTTTCTGTTCTGTTCTAGAGCTTAAACAGACTATATATACCTGTTTAAAGTTCAGACACACCTACTGAATCTTTATTATTAATGTTACACTTTTTGGATAATAGTGATGTCATCAAATCTAATAAATGTATGGAAGTATTTTAATAAATGCAAGCTTTCTTATATTTGGACTTCTTTGTCAATTCTCTTATGCATTTGGTATAAGAACTTCATGAGGTGCATCCTGGGATGCTCTTTTAAAACACTCATGCATATACAGTTGTTGATGCTTCTTCACTATATAGTCTAAATCATCTATTCAGACAATCAATTATTTAAAAAAAATAATAAACATAAAATTACAAAAGATTTACAATTATTTGAATTAAAACCAATATTTAAAAGTTTAATATGAAAAACTACAAAACCATTTAAAGTGAATAAAAATGTGTAATATATTTTAACAATTAGATCAAATGTACAAATTGTAAAAATGTATATATTTAAAAAAAAATGTTCTTTTTTTATATTAATTTCTTAGTCATTTTAATATTTGTAATATTTCATTTATTTTAAACTATTTATTTAAATGTTTTATCTAAAGATGAGGCTCAAATAAATGTACAAAGTTACAATGCAAAAATTTTAAAAAATGTAACATTTTTATTTATGTATTGAGCAATAAAACCTTTGAGCACTAAGTATTAAAAGATAGTCGGTATAGATATTAACTTTAAAGGAAATATGAAACGTTTTAATGGTGACTTAAACACAAATTTAAAATTAAGTATTTCTAATGTCAATTAATTTTAAAACGTATTTTTAATTTTAAAATTAGATCAAATGTAAAAGTATGCATTAGATAACCCTTTAGATAATAAAAAAAAGTGTAAAGTGTGTCCAAACTTTCATAGTGTACAAAAGCTGTAGACCTATAGTTTTTAGATCGCAACAGTTTCAAATTATACCCTTCATGTAGGCAGGGCCGTCGTTAGTGGGGTGAAAAGGGGGGCCCACAGCTGTGGTGGGGCCTCCAGCGATTTCACCGACTGCCCGAGGCCAGCATGAAAGATGCTCACTGCTGCGCGTCGTCATGAAAGCTTATCATTTGCACTTGTTTTTAAGCTTTTCCAGTTAAAACATTCAAGAGATTTTAAAGCATTCAAACACTAGATGCGAAAGGACTCAACTGACTACCCTACTCGCGTGCCGTGTTCACACACAGAGAGCCGCGTCTCAGACACGTGAACACCGAACTGAATTTTGCCTCTTCTTGCGCTTGAACGGACAAATACATACAAAATTATGTAGAAATGCCTGTCTTGGCAAGTATTCTAGTAAACACAGTCTGTTATGTCTTAAGTGAACGTAAACAGTTGAGAGAAATCTGATGTGTATGTGTGTCTTAAAGTGACCGTGACTAATTTACCAGCTGCTGTCGCTGTTCTTAATGTTAACGTTAAAGAGAAAATCACTCACTGCTCTAAACTGAATAACGTTGTAGTTTTAACAAGAATAATTCTATATTTAATTTATACAGCGAACACTATGCAATGCTATTTTACATTTGATTATTCTGTTTCTGTACTTGAACACCTACAAACTTGAAAAAACTTTGTTTCATTTGTATCTTTGTTTGATTTATTTATTTGTGCCATTTACACGATTTCAAATAGGGCCTAGGGTTACAACCTGCCAGCAAATCCCTACATGTAGGCCTGTACAAGCTGCTTTCCACTGATCTCTTGACTCATTACCTCTCTAGATGTAATCCCATCATGCATCTGACTGATGAACTGTGCTCTGGAGTGAAAGGACATCTCGATAACAGACAAATCACGTTGAATTACGGCTCCAGGCAATGATGTGTGCTGGTAATAGGGAAGAACACACGGTCAAGAGCAGTGGGCAAAGCTCCTCTTATGCATCTGACAACAGTCTGCCGTCACAGGCTCACGGCACCTCCCGACCCACCGCATTCAGTTTGTTCAGGCTGGCTTTCCGCAGACTGTGGCAGTGGCTCACGGGAACTCCCTCGCGCATGCCAGCTTTTGGTAGGGCGCTAAAGGTCGGGTTAAGACTGAGTGGAAAATCTGTCGGAGGGGGTCTGTTGCATTTAGGATCAGTTGTTCTTCCTTGGATATTATTACAGAGCAAGTGCTCTCCTGTGTTGGGGAAAGAATCCAGGAAAACACATCGGAATGTGCCATGATAAATTTCATGTGGCACAGCGCGGTGCCAAAGGGCATAAACATGAGGACAGCTATATGAGCGTCAAGTGAGGGTTCGTAAAAGTACAGCATCAGCTAAAGTCAAACTGAAGTAAACCCACCAAAGTCGCAAATTTAACTTACGCGCAAAATTGGAATAGGCTATCGCATAAAACATTTGCGAACAAGCATCGCTTCCATCCAACAAGTCAAAGAGAACAAAATCTCCACTTCCTGATACACTGGCACTAAATATCACTAAGAAAAGTAGGAGAAGCCTCTAAATAGGCTATAATAATTTTCATATATAATAAATGACTTGCGCCTCAGAGCGAGCAGACGAAACACAATAAATGCGGTCATTGCTTTCGGAGGTGGATGCTGCTGTTTGGTAACACAGTCGTGGAAGACAGTTCTGGGAGGCAGTTATACAGAAATACTTTGACGTCAGGCTTTGCTCATGTAACCCCTCTCCCCCGGGTCCTCTCCGCCACGCCTCGTTCTCGCTCCGAGTGGGTCTCCGGCATGGGAGGCGGACGCACTAACAAGGAGGCTAAAGAGTGCCGTCACTAGCATCAGTCGCTAGTGCGTCTCTTGAGATCAGGGGAGTGAGGTTTACCTGCACAGCACCTACCGCTGGCCTCAGTTACACTCACCCCCCTAACCCTCACTCCCATCCGGGTCACGGCACCAAAGTAACCCCTCTCTCCCGGGTCCTCACCGCCACGCCTCGTTCTCGCTCCGAGTGGGTCTCCGGCACGGGAGGCGGACGCACTAACAAGGAGGCTAAAGACTGCAGCCACTAGCGTCAGTCGTTTACCTGCACAGCACCTACTGCTGGCCTCCGTTACACTCAGGCATTTAAGAAAGACCATAATAACATTTCAGATGCTGTGCAACGAGATTAGTCCAGGTATCCGCAAACTCACATGACCTTTTTGATGCACATGGAGGGTTTTATTCGGTAAATGTGTTTCCATTTTAGTTTATGTGCATTTTTTCATACCGGATAAAAAGTTTGTGCGCATAAGTGTTTATGCGTATATTTTAGAATTTATGCACATCTTGGCGTTTCCATCCAGAGTTTTTTGTGCAAAATTCCAAAATGCGCATAAAGCTAGGTGGATGGAAACATAGCGATTGACACAGACACATGTCTTGTTTTGGGGCATTTTTACAATTAGGCTATACGACTCCCTAACGATCACAATCCAAACGGGATAGTTTAGAGTCTCTTTGACATTTTTATGTCTCATCGGACTCTGCCAGGTAGCTATCGGATTTACCGATATTTACGTAGGCTTAATGATTATCTGTCGGCCTTCGCCGAGAGCTTTTTGCAGTTTTTTCCTAGGTGGTCCAATTGTGTCTGACAACCTGATTCCTTCTTAACTCCACATACAGTTTTCTGTCATTCTGGTGACATATGAGTGTTGTCGTCATCCAGTGCAGCATTTGTGACAGGCCTTAAAAACTCCGTTTGTTTTTTTTTTAATTATGTCATGCACGTAATTTAATAGAAACACTGGAATACATTTAAATTACAAAGTGGCGGGGAGGTAAAAAACTAGAGTGAAATGTTTTTATTACTATTTCTGAATGATTTATCGCCTTCGGGGCTGGTATGTAAAATATCGCCTAAGTGAAATTTTGGTCTCTAGATACTGAAGTAACTCAGTCTGTCCAGTTGTTACCGAATAAAAAATAACCTCTGCTTAATTTAATTTTATACTCACAGTAAACAATTTTCAGATAAATGAATGCACATAAATGCATGAAATGAGATAAATCAAGTGTTAGCAAAAACAGAAATGGGTCTCTCAACTTTCAATAGCTGTATAAGAGCGACCTCTTGTGGTTGTCTTTAAGAAATGCGTGAAAAAATATAATTACATTCGTTTATATTTTGTAATATTTTTATGCATTTATGCAGCGCTTTATAAATTCATATCACTAATAAGGGAGGCCGGGGCTAGTTGTCACACATTTTGCAGTGAATAAAAGTCAGGTTATATAGGCTACAAACACAAACTTTGAAGTCTTGGCTACAAAAAGCTTATAGCCTACATTTTATACTTTATTGTACCTAGAAAGGATACCGTGTCATAAAAGAAATAATAGTTTCTTAATGTTTTTTTTTTTTTTTTTTTGCAGGTTATATAAGTTAAGGTAACAGATCTCATGCATTAAAACATTTTAGTTACTGAAATATATTCCCGCCGACGTTGTGAACGCACGTTAATAGGAACCTTCTAGCACAGCCTCCGTTTTCTGTCCGGGTGTATTTATCAGTGACGCCACGAGCCTGCTAAACCGTACTAGCCTCGTCTTTGTTGGTTGTTTTCGTTAGAAATCAAAAGGTAAAAGTAGGGAGCGATTTTATTTCCTTGTCTTTTTTGTGTGTATTTCTTAAATTAGTATACAGAGAATGAATTTGTCGTTTGATACTGGGTAGGTATTTCCGGACGACTTACTTGCTAGCTAATGAACTGCCAGCTATGATAAGTATTCTGAAAGAGTTAACGTTAGATACCTTTTTTCTGAATGAATCCAGAACTAACCATAACGAAAATGAGTACACACATTTGGTTATTTAATAATCTATGACCAGCGTTTTCCAAACTCAACAACGGGAAATGAGAAAAAAACTATACCTTTAAAATACAATGAAACTGAAAAATATAAGAATAATAGAAATAAATGATACATGTATACGTGCATTTTAATAAATTAGAATGTCGTGGAAAAGTCATTTATTTCAGTAATTCAACTCAAATTGTGAAACTTGTGTATTAAATTAATTCAATTCACACAGACTGAAGTAGTTCAAGTCTTTTTTTCTTTTAATTGTGATGATTTTGGCTGATATTTAACAAAAACCCACCAATTCACTATCTCAACACATTAGAATGTATAATAAAAATGTAGATATGGTGACATGCAATAAGCTAAGCACACTCAAAGCACCTGCAAAGGGTTGCTGAGCCTTCAAAATGGGCGCTCAAGGGGAGGTTGGGTCACGAGCTACACAGATCAGGGGAAGACTGCTTGATCCTTGACATTGTACCAGATACATCATTTACGACCTTCACCAAGGATTGGTACTCACAAACATCCTGGCCAAAGAAGCTGGCTGTTCAAGAGGTGCTGTAATCCCAATAGTGTGTTAACGAGCAATTGAGTGGACCGAAGAAAACATTGAGGGAGAAAATGCAAAAACAACTGACTCTAAAAAACAAAAAAAAAGAACAACAACGAACAGCCTTATGAGGGTTGTCAAGCGAAATCGATTCAAGAATTTGATTGAACTTCACAAGGAATGGACTGAGGCTTGGGTCAAGACATCAAGAGCCACCACACACAGACTTGTCAAGGAATTTGGCTACAGTTGTCGATTTTCCTCTTGTTAAGCCACTCCTGAACCAGAGACAACGTCAGAGCGTCTTACCTGGGCTAAGGAGAAGAAGGAACTGGACTGTTGCCCAGTGGTCCAAATTCCTCTTTTCAAATGAGAGCAAGTTTTATATTTCATTTGGAAAACAAGGTCCTAGAGTCTGGAGGAAGGGTGGATAAGCTGATAGCCCAAGTTGCTTGAAGTCCAGTGTTAAATTTCACAGTCTGTGATGATATTGGGGTGCATTGTCACTGCTGTTAGTGGTCCAAGTGTGTTTTTTGAAAACCAACGTCACTGCCCCCGTTTACCAAGAAATTTTGGAGCATTTCATGCTTCCTTCTGCTGACAAGCTTCATGAAGATGCGGATTTCATTTTCCAGCAGGACATGGCACCTGCCCACACTACCAAAGGTACCAAAAACTGGTTCAGTGACCATGGTGTTACTGTACTTGATTGGCCAGCAAACTCGCCTGACCTGACCCCCATAGAGAATCTATGAGGTATTGTCAAAAGGAAAATGAGAAACAAGATACCAAAAAAGGCAGATGATCAGAAGGCCACTGTCAAAGAACCTGGGCTTTCCATACCACTTCAGCAGTGCACAAACTGATCACCTCCATGCCACGCCGCCTTGATATTGTAACTGCATTAATTAAAGTCAACGTGGGCCCTACCAAGTATTGTTACATGTAATAATGAACATTCTTTCCAGAAGTCCAACATTCCTAAAATACATTTTTTTTTAGTTGTCTTATGAAGTAGTGCTAATTGGTTTGAGATAGTGTCATTGGTTGGGGGTTTTTTGTTAAATGGACCAAAATCATCACATTTTAAAATAGCACCACCGTACTTAAACTACTGGATCACAGAAAAATCTGTGTGCACTAGTGAGTTATTTAATGCACGAGTTTTAATTTTAGTTTAATTACTGAAATAAATGAACTTTTTCCATGACATTCTAATTTATTGGATGCACCTGTAAATATCATAAATTAGTGAATACATATTACCTGTACCGTGCTAAAATGATTAGGCAAAAAATACTGTAATATTAGCATATCTAGTCTTTTTCTAACTATTTGCCAAAAAATATTTATAATACATTTATTATTAGTTTGGGGGGTGTCACAGTATCATTGCGATCTGTATCAAAAACTATACACTGAACAAAAAATGAATGCTTTTTAAATTTTAGGATAGGGGGTTCCTTATATGAGGAACATTATATTTGGGGGTCTGTGGCATCTAAAATATTGAAAACCCCTGATCTACAGTATAGTGTTGGCTGCTTGAAAATTGTGACTTGAGTAACCTGCTGTGCTTTATTGACCTTCATTTCTTTATTTCAGTGAAATTATCATCTGGACTAATCTGTTTCTAAAATGGAGCCAGCATGTCGAAAAGACAAACAGAAGCAGCGTAGGCATTATTATTATCTGTCGGCCTTCGCCGAGAGCTTTTTGCAGTTTTTTCCTAGGTGGTCCAATTGTGTCTGACAACCTGATTCCTTCTTAACTCCACATACAGTTTTCTGTCATTCTGGTGACATATGAGTGTTGTCGTCATCCAGTGCAGCATTTGTGACAGGCCTTAAAAACTCCGTTTGTTTTTTTTTTAATTATGTCATGCACGTAATTTAATAGAAACACACACACAGGATAGGGCATTTAAATTAACGGTGCGGGAGGCTAAAAAAGGGGGGGGTGGTGATAGAGTTGAATGTTTTTAAGTGCGTGCATTTCTGAATGTTTATCGCCTTACGGGCTACTAGTGTCGGTTAAAAATGCGCCTAGTGAATTTTGGTCTGCCCGAATACTAAGAAGTACACACCCACTAGAATCCAGAAAAAAAAGTTGTTACCGAATAAAAATACCTCTGGGGGTGGTTACCTTAATTTATCTCACAGTAACAATTTTCAGATAAATGATGGCACATAAATGCATGAAATGAGATTAAATCAGTGTTACAAAAACGGATGGTCTCTCACTTTCATAGCTTATACGAGCTGTCACACCAATCGTGTGGGGGGCTTTAAGACTGGCTTGGGTGGTATCAGGACAGTTCTTTATATGTGCGGATTTTTAGCCTTTATCAGCCTTTAATCAATCACGAATAGGGGGAGCCGCACACTGTTGTCACAACCATTTTGCAGTGAAGGTGAATCGCCAGGTTATAGAGGCTACAAACACAAACTTGTTGGGAAGGTCGTGTGTGCTACAAAAGCTTATGCCTAACTTTTATATACTTTATTGTAGACTAGAGAAGGATACAGTGGCATAAGAACTAGAGTGTCTTTAATGTTTTTGTTTTTTTTTTTTTTTTTTTTTTTTTTATTGTGGGGGGCAGGTTATATAAGTGAAGTTACTATCCATGCCGTAAAACTTTAGTTACTAAAGATAATTCTTCCGCCGATCTGTTTTGGCACGCAACGTTAATAGGAACCTTCTAGCACAGCCTCCGTTTTCTGGTTTCCTGTCCGGGTATTTACTCAGGCGCCAAACACGAGCCGCTACAACTAGGTGAGCTGCCGTTACTAGCCGTCTCTTTGTTTGGTTGTTTTCGAATATGTAAATCAAAGTAAAAGTAGTGGCTCCCCTTTACGAAGTTCCTTCGTCTTTTTTTGGTTAGTTGTAGTGTTCTAGAGTATACAGAGTGAATGCTTTGCAGTGGATACGTGGTAGGTTTTTCCGACAGAACTTTACTGCTATGCTAAGAGCCCAGCATATGGCTTAGGATTGCGTGAAGAAGTTAACGTTACGATCTTTTTTTTTTTTTTTTTTTTTTATTTTTGTTTGTTTTTTCACCTTGTTTTCCGATGAATCAAAAGAAACATAACGAAAATGACCTTGCAATGCACACACATGTGGTGTTATTTAATAATCTATACCAGCTGTTTTCAAACTACAAGAACGTGGAAATGAGAAAAAACTATACCTTTAAAATACAATAGAAACTGAAAAAGATTAAAATAATAGAAATAAATGAATAAAATGTATACAGGTGCATCTCAATAAATTAGAATGTACTGGAAAACTTCATTTGTTTCAGTAATTCAACTCAAATTAAGTGGAAACTCGGTCTTACCTAAATTCATCACACAGACTGAAGTATTTTAGTCTTTGTGTTCTTTTAATTGTGATGACTTTGGCTCACGTTTAACAAAAACCCACCAATTCATTATCTAAACAAATTAGAATATGGTGACATGTCATTCAGCTAATCAACTCAAAACACCTGTAAAGGTTTCCTGAGCCTTTAAAATGGTATCTCAGTTTGGTTCACTATTGCTACACAATCATGGGTAAGACTGCTGATCTTACAGTTGTCCAGAAGAATATCATTGACACCCTTCACAAGGAGGGAAGCCACAAACATTCATTGCCAAAGAACTGGTTGTTCACAGAGTGCTGTATCCAAGCATGTTAACAGAAAGTGAGTGGAAGGAAAAAGTGTTCCCTAAAATATGATCGCAACTAACGAGAAGAACCGCAGCCTTCATTAGGATTGTCAGCCAAATCGATTTTCAAGATTGTTAGGAAGTGACCTTCACAACGAGGACTGGACTGTGAGGCTCTTAGGGCAAGGTGCAGTCAAGATAAGCACCACAACAAACAGACGTGTCAAGGAATTTGGCTACAGTTGTACAGTTATTCCTCTTGTTAAGCCACTCCTGAAACACAGACAACGGCAGAGGCGTCTTACCTGGGCTAAGGAGAAGAAAAACTGGACTGTTGCCCAGTGGTCCAAGTCCTCTTTTCAGATGAGAGCAAGTTTTGATTTCATTTGGAAACCAAGGTCCTAGAGTCTGAAGGAAGGGTAGAGAAGCTCATAGCCCAAGTTGCTTGAAGTCCAGTGTTAATTTTCCACAGTCTGTGATGATTTGGGGTGCAATGTCAACTGCTGGTGTTGGTCCATTGTGTTTTTTGAAAAACCAACGTCACTGCACCCGTTTAAAAAAGAAATTTTGGAGGACTTCATGCTTCCTTCTGCTTGACCAGCTTTTTGAAGATGCTGATTTAAATTTTCCAGCAGGATTTGGCACATGCCCACACTGCCAAAAGCACCAAAAGTTGTTTAAATGACCATGGTGTTTGTGTGCTTGACTGTCCAGCAAACTCACCAGACCTGAACCCAAAAGAGAATCTATGGGGTATTGTCAAAAGAAAATGAGAAACAAGAGACCAAAAAATGCAGATAAGCTTAAGGCCCCTGTCAAAGAAACCTGGGCTTCCACAACACCTCAGCAGTGCCACAAACTGATCAAACTGATCACCTCCATGCCACGCCAAACTGAGGCAGCAATTAAAGCAAAAGGAGCCCCTACCAAATATTGAGTACATGTACAGTAAATGAACATACTTTCCAGAAGTCCAACAATTCACTAAAAACATTTTTTTTTATTGGTCTTATGAAGTATTCTAATTGGTTGAGATAGTGCATGTTGGTTTTTGATGTAGCAAAAGCCATCACAATTAAAAGAACCAAGACTTAAACTACTTCAGTCTGTGTGCATGGAATTTATTTAATACACAAGTTTCACAATTGTTGAATTACTGAAATAAATGAACTTTTCCATGCACATTCTAATTAGTGAGATGCAACTGTAAATATATAAATTAGTGAATACATATTACATGTACAGTGCTAAAATTAGTAGGCAAAAAATAATGTAATAAATTAGCATAATCTATCTTTTTCTAAACTATTTTCCAAAAAAATATTTATAATACATTTATAATATTAGTTTTTCACAGTATAAATTGGCTCTGTATACAAGAAACTATATGAATGCTTTTTAAATTTTAGGATAGGGGGTTCCTTATATGAGGAACATTATATTTGGGGGTCTGTGGCATCTAAAATATTGAAAACCCCTGATCTACAGTATAGTGTTGGCTGCTTGAAAATTGTGACTTGAGTAACCTGCTGTGCTTTATTGACCTTCATTTCTTTATTTCAGTGAAATTATCATCTGGACTAATCTGTTTCTAAAATGGAGCCAGCATGTCGAAAAGACAAACAGAAGCAGCAAACAGCTACCCGTGGAGACAGAACCAAACAGAAATCAGCCCAGCAGGAGCTGAAGCAGAGACAAAGAGCAGAGGTCACTCTCTGTACTGATTATACATTTAGAAAGATTTGAAGGAAAATCCTTCTGAAAACATATAGTATTACCAAACTATGTAATACCATGGTTATTTGGACACTACCATGATGGTAACCAAAAGAAGATGGTAATTCAGTTGTGTAATTCACTACTATTTAAAACGAATATGCTTCCATTTCTTCTATTTTGCAACAACTATTATTACTACAGTCTGAGTGAAAATTTGTTTATTTAAACAATGAACAAATTATTTGAACATTATTATTTGAACAATTAACACGATCACCAGCTGGAGTGCCCTTGATATCCACCAGAGGGCACTCCATCCCAGTCTACTGCCACTCTATCAATGACGGTTCAATTCCCCATAATCCGCTTTGCCCCCCGGGGTTTTCCCCCCCCTCTTATACTCATTGTTTGCACCTGTGTCCCATTTTGATTTTTGTCACCCTGCAGTTTATGACGGTTAAGGCTAGAAGGGATACGTATGGTGCTACTGGGCATGCGCACATCAATACAGCGTAATTTTTGTCACACTGTACAACAATAATTACTATTTTTGTGTCATTGATTGTAAGGGTAGGTGGTGTGTGTTGGGGTAGGCTGTAGGATTTAATAACCACAATCTAATAGGTAGAAAATTAATTTCATTGTTCGTTTCCGGTCTGAGCTGTATCCATTCTACTAGCCACAGGGGGGCGTTTGGTGACAACGCTACGTTGCGGGTCAGCGTTGTTACATCTTAATTTATGGTCAAAATACTAGGTCAAAATATAACTCTCATTGAAATTGTGATTTAAGTTTAAAAGAACTGTTTAATAATACGGTATTTGAAAATGTAATTTATTCCTGTGATGCAAAGCTGAATTTTCAGCATCGTTACTCCAGTCTTCAGTGTCACATAATCCCTTGAGACTTATCCTACATATGCCTGATTTGCGCTCAATAAACATTTCTTGTGTATATCCATGTGACTACTGTCAGTTAATCAACCAACTTAAAAATATTTCACAATATTACAGTTTTTACTTTTTAATTAATACAGCCTTTGTGAGCAGAGAAGAGTCTTTAAAAAAACATTCAAAACTCTTAATTATTAAGTTTTAGTATTATCTTGTGGTTCATTGGAACCTTCAGTACAAATTCATATAATCAATCATTCATTTACTTGCATTTAATGACTTTAAAATGTCAAATTCTTAAACTGTTTTTGTTTATTTCTATTTAAAATTCTAATTGCTCATTTCAGATCAATTCATCTCAGTTTGTTTGTTCTCTGTTTCTGGTGTGTTACAGATTTACGCCCTGAACAAAGTCATGACTGATCTTGAACAGCAGCAGTTTGAGGCCTTCTGCAAGCAGATGCAGTCACAAGCCGAATGAGAAAAACTCATGTCAGGGCAAATATACACAGGTTAGGGTTACATTATGATTTTACTCATATTTTTGTATTATTGTAAACCATTTGATAATCACCCCTTTCCTCTCCTGACATGTAAACCAAAATGTATTTGTTGGAGATTGATACACACACACACACACACACTACTTGAATCTGAGTGTACAATCACATCGCAAACGGCGGTCAGTATGTACAAAACCAAAAATATCATAGTACATCATATTTATCAGAGAAACCGCCCTGTGAAAAGACATTCATTCACTCTATAGGATGTTAAACATCTGATGGTTTCATTTTTACTGTCATTGTTAACTGTGATGTTTTATATTATACACAATGTTTATTGTCCTGAACATTATGTATGATTGCACAAAGCTATTTTAGACAATTTGTGACCTGTTGACTGAAGGAAAAATAAGATACAGTTGTCACTCTTTTGGGTTATGATTAATTTATTTGTGACATATGACATACTTTAATGATAGTTAATGTTCTTTTGACACAATCGGTTTTTAACAGTTTAGGTTTTTGATTGAAATTTGGTTATTAAAAATCATCTCTTAAACAAATATAAAATGATTTCCTTCTCTGAGCCTTATTTTCCTGCATCCCACAGTCAGTATACACTGATAGAAGGGCCAGTAAATACACTACCATTCAAGTTTGCAGTCAGTAAGATTTTTTTTAAAGACATTAAAGGGGTCATATGATGCAATTTCAATTTTTCCTTTCTCTTTGTAGTGTTACAAGCTCTTGGTGCATAAAAATATCTGTAAATTTGCAAAGACTAATGTCTCAAATCCAAAGATATTCTTTATAAAAGTTAAGAGTCAGCCACACCTACCTAAAATGGCTCGTTCTAACACGCCCCCACATATTTACCTCACTATGTGGGAAGATTTGCATAACGCCGCCCAAATGTTCACGCAAAGAAAGAAGGCGTAACTTTTATTCTCACTGTAGTTTTTTTGACGCTGCAGCCATGTCGTGAAGACACTGTGTGCTTTGTTGTGAAAACGAAACTACTTTGTTTGGTCTTCCAAAAGAGGACGATATCCGCTTCATCATGCCTGGAGCTAATCCGTGCTGGTCGCTGAGGGAATACATCAACTTTCATCGTGGACGAAGCAGCGTTCAGCCCGGGGTCGTCACATGTGGTTGTCCGCTTCATGCAAATATCGGGGTGACTCCGTGGCTGTCATTCGTCGCATTCCGCCGCGCCTTGCCGTTCTCAGCGACTCTCCGCCGTACCCGTTCAGCTCACTCTAGCCATGGTCTCAGCGTCAGGCCCCTTATACCGGTTGCTGTCGGTCCTTCCGCTAGGCCACTAGGGATCTTCATTTTTTGTGTGTCGCCGAAATGCCGTGAACTACTCTGTTTTGAATCTTCCAAAAGAGGACCCGACTACAAATCAGTGGTTAAGTTGTAATTGATCCCCAATCATGTTTGAACAGTTTAAAAATCACCACCAAATAATCCAATGTGCTGGGCAGGCACATTTGCTGTGCGGACTGTGTTGACTAATTTTGGTAGAGTAACTACAATTGCCGGCACGTTCTGGACTCACGGTAAATTACGTTGTTCATTCTTAAAAGATGCAGTTGCCACTGACTGATGTCAAGTTTCCTCAAGCCGATAGTTTTTGAGCAGTGTAGAGTAGCACTTGTAGTTTGTAATTCCTCCGATCACAAATGCAGACAGAGTTTTATGTTTACGCGGCGCGATGCAATGCAACACAACATCTCTAAAATACCGTATAAGTCCTTATAATCGTAATATTGTCCCACTGATTCAACAAATGCTTCGTTTATAATGGGTTTAAATGTTGTCTCGTCGCTCCGGCCGGGATCCGGCATCAGCAGTATGGTGAGGGGCGTAACATTTCGTTCTCAACCTTGAGGTATTCGGCCAATCACAACGCACTGAATAGCTGGCCAATCACAGCACACCTCTCTTTTTCAGAGCGATGAGCGTGTTCAGAAACCAGGGGCGGGGGCCTAGAGGAGAAACAGAATCGTACCTGGACATGGGGAAATACTGGTTGGTGGTTTTTTAACTTTAAACCGCATAAACACATTTCATTACACCAAATACACCTAACTAGTGGTCTTTTTTAGCAGCATCAGTTAGACCCGCTTATACTTTTTTCATCAGGATGCCTTAATGTTGATCCGAATGACCGTTCCAAGACTTTCGTTGCGGTGTTACAAAAGACGGTTCTATCTTTTACAAATAAATGCTGTTCTTTTGAAATTTATATTAATTAAGGAATCCTGAAAAACAAAATGCATCACTGTTTCCGCAAAATGTAGATTTGGACATTTCTTCAAATGCTTGCAGTCATATGAAAAAGGCCATGTCATGATATAATAGCACAAATGTTTCAATGCAAAATTATAAATGCAATATATCGTTTGATGAAGGAAGGCCAGGAACAGATCATGTTTTGTCATTCCTTTATTATTTTTAAGTGTCATGGGCATGACAGACCTATTTGGATTGCATATGGCATTAGGAGATTGTTAATTGCAGATCTGTTGCATATAGAAACTTCATTAAGAAGTGCAATGTAAGCTCAATGTGTAGCTTGCAGGAGCATATAGAGGTAGTTAGTGTTTGAGAAGAAACCGCAACCTGTAGTTAAAAAAAAAAGAAGCTACAAATAATTCTAATCTGATCAGATGTAATTTTAAAGGCCTACATGTACAGTACACCTTCAGCTGTATATTTAGTTAGTATTACACATAGTACAGTATGTGCAAAACAAAGCAAGCTGCAAGAAAATTCTTCTGGTCCTTTTTAATAGATCATATTTTTGTCTGATTGGTGTTCAGAAGTCCATGGTAACTGAGCTTCCAGTCACTCTCACTCCAAACCAGCCCTGCCAATACTTGGTGTCTTGACCGCCATGTTCAAAAGAGATGAAGCGGAGGCCCGGACCGTAATCTGTGAATGTGTGGCTCACCTATAACAGAAGTAGAAGTTTGCATGCACAAACTTGAATTAAAGGAGACATATTATGCCCCTTTTTACAATATGTAATATAAGTCTAGTGTCAAGTTTCAGCTCAAAATACTCCACAGATCATTTATTATATCATTTTGAAAATTCCTATTTTGAGTGGAAGCAGAAACATGCTGATTTTCGGGCCTGTGTCTTTAAATGCAAATGAGCTGCTGTTCCCCGCCCCCTTTTCCATAATAGAGCTGAGCCATTACAGCTCGTACCTGCTAAAAACATCTGTTTTGGTTCTAATTATCACATTTGTCGTGCTGAAATCATGCGTTTTAAACTATATTAGTTTAAACTTCTGATATACGATTTTCTGAGAGCACACATCCGAAGCACACGGACAGAAAGCGGCTGTCACAGCATGTGAGTACTAAACTAAGTTCTCATTCACACACAAGTTTACGTTAAAAACACATGAGTTACAAAAACAGTCGGTTATGTCTGTGAAGGTAAACTGCTGGGAAATAAATCTCATGTTTATTTTAGATCTGTGTGGCAGCAGCGTAATATTCAGTAAATAAATCAATAAATTCACTGCTTTTTTGTCTCCTCTGAGGCTGGGACTCTAAGTATTGTTCTGTGCTCGTCTGTGCAGCCAAAGACTGAAGAGTTTGCATGTTTTGCTCAAACTTGCATTATGGCATTAGAGCTGGTACACCGTTGTCGCTTGCTAAAACACAATAACGGCACCGTGGGTGTAAACTTACAGATTAAGGGGCTGTAATATTATAATGAGATCCCTTTGCCACGTCACCAAGGGAGAGAAATCAGACGCGCTGGTTTTCTCAAACGCTTGCAGAAAAATGCTTTCCAAAACAAAGTTACTGGGTTAATCTTTGTCACGTTTCCTTGGTTGGTAGATGCACCGGGGACCTGATTATTATAGCACTTAAAACCTGGAAAAGTTAGTTTTTCATGATATGTCACCTTTAAAACAACAGACTTGATAATAAAGAAATACTTGAATGATGTAGAACCTAAAAAAAGAGAAAGGTGCCAAATATACTATATAAACAGCTTTAGGTAATTGATATGACTAGCAGTTTGCAGCTCATTAGTTCTTTTTTTTTTTTTACCTATTCATTTAATCAACCTTGTAAAGCCTGACATTCAAAATACCCCCCAAGAAATGTATATTTTTGTAATGGAACAGTTAATTGAATCTATAGAAACATTCTAACAACAACAAAAAAAAGCTCACACTCAAGGAGAAAAAAAAACATCTTAATTTTATGCATTGGTCCAAACTGAGCAAAAAATATGCAATGTGGTGCAGATGCTGATAGTATAGGCCCACGGAAAGTAAGATTGAAATTCCAAGCTTGTCATGAATCAAGAGATGTTTAATAACAGTATAGCTCAATTACTTACTAGAAATCTCTCGGCCTAATATCAGTTGACTATCTATATCTGCCAATAATGTCTTCTGATGATATTTAAAATGCTTAGTTTTATGATCTGTTTCAAAACATAATCCAATGCAATACAATGTTGATTGAGAGATGAACAAATAAATGTTCCTTAAAAGCCAGATGGATCATTTTTTATACTCACATTTGAACATGATTTTTTTTTTATATTGTGTAATCAAGTAAACCTAAGTTGCTTCAATCCATTAAGTGCTCATCTTGAAATATAAATGTTATTTTTGTTTACTTTTAAAAATCAGTAAAAAATTACACACCCAGGCCGCACAAAAGGCTCCGTAACAATTATGTAGTAACTAAGGACTTCATACCCTTTGTCTAAAAAATGTAATATCAGAACTGCATGTTGATTAGATTGTTACAACAGATTTTTCAGCTCAAAGTTTGACAAAATTTGATATCTAAATATGATCAATAGCTGATAAGGGTTTCAGGTTAGTGGAAACGTCCCCATTCTTTGTTATGCAAAACTAGACTCGGATTCTGCACTCCTGCATACCTTTTTCCAAGAGCAGTCATCGCAGTCAGGGTCGAGGGTCACTTCATCTGACTTAAATTCAGTGATGACCTCTTTGTTTTCATCAAGCAGAGTCACAGTGAGATTATAAATACACCCACAGTCTGTTCGGCTACAGAACCTACATTCAAAAGAAATGACTGATTGGACAACATGACAAAACAAAACTTGTGCCATTAAGTCCATATCATCAAGGCTTACCAGTCCTCCACAGTGACGGCTGGCTGTGCAAAATCTAAATTTTCGGGGTCGTAACCCTCTGCCAGCAAGTCAATCATTTGTCTTTTTATACACGGCCTGCAACAGAACGGAAACAGACATTGAAACACACAGATATACAAATGATGAATGAAGACATTTCGAAACACAAGCAGGGAGAGTGTGAAAGAAAGACTTTTTCACCCACTTCTTTTAAAGACAGAAAAACGGCATTATTTTCCCCACCCTCATCTGTTCAGCTACTATTCATGGAATCTTTCTCTTATGGTAGCGTCAAAGAGTTGCGTGTAGTATTGCGTGCGTTGACATGATTCGTCCTGAACTCTCCGTGTCTCCGATTCATTGTGCTCCGCATGTAGTTCAGGTGGGGTCTCCGCCATTGATGGTCGCCTCCCCTGGGTTGGGGCTTCTATCACGGTCCCAGGGTGTTTCCAGAGCCTCTGGTGAAGAACATTTTTCAGATATTAAGGTAGCTGAAGTACATTTAACCGATCTGATCATTTTATTTAGAGCTGACATGTGATAGCAAATGAGTTCATCTTAAACTATTACTTAATCTAAACAGCATTTTTTGTATTCATTTGTGTTATGCACTCGGCGGTTATGACTTCCTGTCTACTGCTAAAAGGTGATTAAATAGTGACTGCACTGACTTTTACATTTATGCATTTTAGCAGACACTTTTATCCAAACCGACTAATAGCAGCATAAGCAATTCATCACAGAGCCAATAATGTTTGCGGTACAGTATACTGTGCCATGTTTATTAGAGAACTAGATCATTAATTAGAAAGCTAGACTAGTTGTTGTCCCTAAATCTAAAACCTAAAATCATGATGAAAAAAAGTACACTTTTTTTTTTTTTAAGGATGCATGCATTTGATCAAAAATACAGTAAAACGGTATTATTGTGAAATATGATTACAATATAAAACAGCTGTTTTCTATTTTAAAATATTTTAAAACGTTATTTTATTCTTGCAATGACACAGCTGAATTTTCAGCATCATTACTCCATTGTCGTATGTTCCTTCAGAAATCTAATATATTCTATATTCAATATTAATATGTCGTTTTTGAATGCCTTATTGACCGTAGTGTAAATGTCGACTTACCATCTCCATTAGGATTTTTTAAGAGGTTTCCGAGCATGTTGTTGAATCTTGTTGTGAGAGATTTCTTCTTTTCCTGTGACTATTCAGAGAGAAATATAGGGCAGATAAAACTGTGTAAACAGTGACACTTTCTACAAACAAACCGTTTTGCTGTCATGACCTTTGCATCTTTAACCAGCAGTCCTTTTCATCATTCATGCGCCTGAGATTGATTTCATTTCCTGGACCCTGCAGTAGAGCTGAAGTGTTTATCCTTTCAGGATGTTCATCACCAGGAAGCCAATGTGAAGGAATGCATAAATTAAAGCCCACTATCAATGCTATGCTACAGCTGACATCTTTCACCAGAGGTATTAACTTCAATTATGAGTCATACAGTATACGCTGTCATGTGGTTAATTTCTTTCTGGGTTGACTGTTCCCTGTAGCTCTAGCTTAGCCCTTTGCAGTGAGCTGACTCATGTTTCCTGCTGTAGATCTGTTCAGCGTATGGATGGGATCTTTGCACATACATGAAGTAAATGCGTCACAGCACACACATAAAAAGGCAATGAAGCATATAAATTGTCCAGTACTTACAGTGAGTGTTGTATCTCTTGAGTCTGTCCTCTCAGTCGAGTGTGTGTGTGTTTGGTGAGAGGAAACTTCCTGTAACCTGATCTCTCTGCAGACTTTCTCTGGTTGGCAGAATGAGGCACATGAGTCTTCCTGCATCAGCTGTATTTACCGCTGACGGTTCTGCAGAGCACAGCACAGCACGTGTATGTGTGCATTAGCACTAATGTCACTCACTTTATAGAGGACATACAGAAAACAGACAGTTTATTCTACAACAGCCAACAAAATAATTCTATCGTAATTTTTCAGGATGCCAAAACCACGGAGCTCGGTACATGACATGCGAATTTCTTGTTTACATCGAGTCTACAGTTTTACCCTTTTAACGAGGGAATTAACGAGCAACACAACAGACACATGCAATACGTTCTTATAAAACATGAATACATAAAAATATAAATAAAATAGATTTCCCTATGTCAGAGAATTACATTTCCGTTAGGACCGTTTAACAACAGAATTGCACGGGGGACAAACTAATTTTTATATTGGTTACTTTTCATCTTTGGTAGTCTATAGCGAGAACGTGAAGGGAGCGTATAAAACTGCAACTAATGGTCTCTGTCCAAGAGCACAGATCGAGCCTGACTCAAAACATTTCTGTTGAACAAAAATTACAAACTACTTTGTTCTTTCCCTATAATCTACCCACTAACTGTAATGATTATATTTAATGCATTTTGTGTTTCACACTGAGATTCCCAAACCAGCAGCTAATAGAAGGACAGCACAGCTCAGTGTAAAGCCCTATTCGGACGGGACTGGTTTTCTAAACCAGTGTTTCTCAACCAGGGGTCCGTGGACCCCTAGTTGTCCTTGACATAAGGCCAGGGGGTCCGTATAAAGTATGAATTTTTGTATACATTTTGTATATTTTGACATGAAATGTTCCCATGAAAGAAAAATCCAATATAGCTGATGATATGGCCAAATACTGGACAAGTCAGCTAACTTGAATTATACTTGACTGCATTTGGTCCTCACAAAGACACAAATGATACGAGTCAATTTTGTTCTGGGGGTCCTTGAGGATGGTTCTGAATTGGACTGGTGTCCGGTACGCCAAATGGTTGAGATTCACCGTTCTAAACTTTGAGTTTCCACCTTAACTACAGTGTGTGTGTGTGTGTGTGTGTGTGTGTGTGTGTGTGTTGTGTGTTGTTGGTGTGTGTGTGTGTGTGTGTGTTATGGTGTGTGTTCACTGGCCCCACATCCCTTATGACAATTATGAAAATTAACCATGGTTTTACTACAAAAAAAAACATGGTTTTGCTACACTTACCATAGTCTTACCATGGTATTTGTAGTACAACTGGGGTTATACAAAAACAAAACAAAACATGGTTACTACCATGTTGGGGGTAACGCATGATGCACACATGTTAAATAACACAAATATCCTTTATGTATTTAATTCCATTTTATTAACCAGTATCTTTGCTGCTGACCTTCAATGATCCAGTACGACAATATTAATAAGCAAAAATTACTTTAGATAAACATAACTTTTTGTGAAAAAATGAGGCCAAGCCAGACGAGAAAATGTAACATATTGCATTACTTTCCATAAAAAGTAACAATTAGTTACTTTTTCATGAAGTAACACAATATTGTATTCATTACTTTTAAAAGTAACTCTCCATTAATATGACGAGCTGGACCTCAAAATAAATGTTAGATGGAAAAATTGCGTGTTATTTATGATCGAGTTTGTAGCTTAATTAAGTATATTGCGGCGCCATGCTCCCATCAGCATGGCGCCGCAAATGGCAGCAAGGACGCTGAGCTCCGCAGTTCTTCTATTGTTTTTGTTTGTTTGTTCTGTGTTTTGTCATTCTTCTTCTATAAGTTTTACCAGAGACGAACTGCTTAACATTAAGCAGCACATCCCGGACAACATTTTTCCGGTTTTTGATTATTCGGACGTTTTGTTGGACATTCTAGTCGGAGGTACAGCTGTGTTATTCACACGCGCGTGCAGACTCAGAAGAGGGAAACGCGCCGGCGCCCGGGTGAACGCTCCGCGCGCGCTGCCCCCGCGCTTTCGGACTGCCTCCCAAGCATTCATCTCTCGCGAATGTCCGTTCCATTCCTAACAAAACGGATGAACTTCTTCTCCTTACCCGCACCAACAAGGACTTTTCAAAATCTGCTGCTCTGTGTTTCACTGAAACCTGGCTGAATCATGCCATTCCGGACAGCGGGTTAAGTCTGCCGGGCTTCCAGCTGTTCAGAGCGGATCGCGTCGCGGAGTTAACGGGGAAAACCAGAGGTGGTGGATTGTGTTTCTACATCAACGAAAGTTGGTGTTCAGATGTAACAACGCTGAAAAAGGTATGCTGTCCTAATTTAGAGGCACTCATCATAAACTGTTAACCTTTCTACTCGCCGCAGGAGTTTTCCTTTTTCATTCTTGTGAATGTGTACGTGCTTCCGGACGCGTGCGTGAGCGCCGCGATGCAACAGCTGGCCGAACAAATAACTGAAATGGAGCAAAGGTACCCAGACTCTATTTTAATCATTCTTGGAGACTTTAACAAATCAAATCTCTCCCGTGAACTGCCAAAATACAAGCAGCACATTACGTGTCCCACCAGAGACAGTAATATATTGGATCACTGTTACACAGTAATAAAGAATGCATATCACTCTGTCCACGGGCAGCTTTGGGGCTCTCTGATCACTGTTTGGTTCATCTAATACTGACCTACAGGCAGAAACTGAAATCAGCTAAACCTGTATTAAGGACTGTAAAAAGTTGGACTAATGAAGCAGAGCAGGATTTTTTGTTTTGACCTCACTGATTGGAGCGGCTTTGAAGCTGCTGCCACCGATCTGGACGAGCTCACAGAGACTGTAACTTCATATATCAGTTTCTGTGAAGATATGTGCATTCCTACCAGGACATTCTTATCATTTAATAATGATAAACCGTGGTTTACTGGAAAACTCAAGCAGCTTCGTCACGCCAAAGAGGATGCTTACGGAAGTGGGGATAAAATCTTGTATAACCAGGCCAGGAACAGACTAACAAAGGAGATCAGAGTGGCTAAAAAAACTACTCAGAAAAGCTGAGAAAAGAGCTTTCAGCATCAGTATGGACTGGTCTGAGGAACATCACCATGTACAAGTCACCACCCTCACAGCTTGCGGAGAATCAACAACTGGCTGACGATCTAAATGTGTTTTACAGCAGATTTGAAAAGGATCGTCTACCACCCCCCATCCGCTCTGATCTGCACTTCACACCTTCACCTACCACCCCTGCAACCCCCCTCCCTCCCTCCTCCACCATTCAACCTGTGCTTAAGGTTTGTGTAGAGGATGTGAACTGGGTCTTCAGAAAGCAGAAGACTAAGAAATCTTCAGGCCCAGATGACATTTCATCTGCCTGTTTATGTCTGCGCTGACCAACTGGCCCCATCTTCTCACAGATCTTCAACAGATCATTGGAGCTGTGTGAAGTTCCCTGCTGCTTTAAACGCTCCACCATCATTCCGGTCCCCAAAAAGCCCAAAATCACTGGACTTAACGACTACAGACCTGTCGCTCTCACATCTGTGGTCATGAAGTCCCCCGCCCCCCCCCCCCCCCCCCCCACTTGAGAGACTGGGCTGGCCCACCTGAAGGACAGCACTGGACCCTTGCTGGATCCTCTTCAGTTTGCCTACAGAGCAAACAGGTCTGTGGATGATGCAGTCAACATGGGACTGCATTACATCCTGCAACACCTCGACAGACCTGGGACTTACGCAAGGATCTTGTTTGTGGACTTCAGTTCGGTCTTCAATACCATCATACCTGACCTTCTCTCAGACAAACTCGCCCAGCTCTCCGTGCCCACCTCCATCTGTCAGTGGATCACCAGCTTCCTGACAGACAGGCAGCAGCTAGTGAGGCTGGGCAAACTCACATCCAGGACTATCACCGTCAGCACTGGCGCCCCCCAGGGATGTGTACTCTTCCCACTGCTCTTCTCTCTCTACACGACTGACTGCACCTCTAAAGACCCCTCTGTCAATCTCCTGAAGTTCGCAGACGACACTACAGTCCTCGGCCTGACCAGGATGGAGACGAGTCGCGTACCAGACAGGAGGTTAAAGACGCGTCTGTCTGTTGCAGGTCTCACAACCTGAAGCTTAACACGCTCAAAACTGTGGAGTTGATCGTGGACTTCAGGAGAAAACCCCCTGCATTCCCCCCACTCACCATCATGGAAAGCCCTTTGGCTGCAGTGGAGTCATTCAGGTTCTTGGGCACCACTATCTCCCAGGACCTGAAGTGGTACATTCACATAGACTCCATTGTGAAAAAGGCCCAATAGAGGTTGTACTTCCTTCGTCAGCTGAGGAAGTTTAACCTGTCACAGGAGCTGCTGAAACATTTCTACTCTGCTATCATTGAGTCTGTTCTGTGTTCATCCATAACTGTCTGGTTGGGTTCAGCTACAAAATCAGACATCAAGAGACAACGGACCGTCAGGACTGCTGAGAGGATTATTGGTGCCCCTCTGCCCAGCCTCCAAGATCTTTACATCTCCAGAGTGAGGAAAAGGGCTAAAAAAATCACCTTGGACCCCTCACACCCAGCCCACTCTCTCTTCGAACTGTTGCCTTCTGGTCGGCGCTACAGAGCACTGACCACCAGAACAGCCAGGCACAATAATTTTTTTTTCCCACAGGCTATATTCAGTCTAATTAATGAATAATTAATCTTTCATAATTATACATCGTCCATTACAACTAACATAGTATATTTATATTTATATTAAACTGCACACTTTTTAAATAACATATCTGCACACTAATAACATATCTGTATATTTATCTAAACAATTACATTTTTTCCTATACTTCTATTTCTGTATATAGTACATTATTCAATTTTTCTTTTTTTCTTATTATATTAGTTTTATATTACATCCCTACTGTGTTATTCCTATGTATGTCTACACTATCATGTATGTCTGCACTATGTTTGTACTTTCTTCTTCACTGGAAGCTCCTGTCGTCAAGTCAAATTCCTTGTGTGTGTAAACATACTTGGTAATAAAGCTCTTTTGATTCTGATTCTGATTCTGATATATTTTAAATAGTTTGATCACTGAATCAATAGGAAATCCGTTGAAAACATCCAGTGATCTCATGCCATTGAAGTGAATGTTCAATTTATTAATATTTATTGTAATAAATATTTAGGAAATATGGGAGATGCAGATGAACACAAAGCAGCATAACAACAACTGAAAGTTAAAGAGGGTGATGTATCCAAATAATAATAGTTGTTACACTTTCCTTGATTTTCATATCCATCTATTCATTTATGATTTATTCTTTATTGATTTTTTATTTTGTGTTTATGCTTCTTATATTAATCCTCATCATATATTCAAATATTTACTACTCATTTATGCTTATGTTTTGTTTTATTTATATTCAAGATGTAATTATTCTCCAAGAATATGTATGTCGTACTCACATTTCATATGTGGTAGGAAGATATATCTTCTTTACTGCTGTTTTGATAGACATTGGACATCTTTCAACTACTGCCTGATTAATAATGTTTCTATAATAATCAGTCATTAACGATAGTAGATAATCTTTTCCAGAAACTGTTTTTGTAATTTAAGATATGATATTTGAAAGTGCTAATTTTGCTGTATTTGTTCTAAAAGCATGAAAACCACACATCTATTTTTAACCGCAACATTTGACTCAAGATGACCTAGCCTGTCCTGACCTACACTGTAAAAAATGACTGTGAATTTAACGGTAAAAGACTGTAAAAATGCTACAGTAAAAACCTGTTAAATGGTTAACGGTAAATTCCCCTACTATATACGGTGAAAACGTATTGGACTTACATGTATATGGACATACTATCTGTAGTATACCGTTTTTGGAGTGAAAATACGCGTATAATTTACAGTGAATAACCCGTCAATTGACTTTCCCAGAATTCTCTGCGTTACATTTCAAATTTGATGTTTTTTGTTGAAATAACTATGTTTCTTCTTAGTTTTTTCTTATCAGTTTTGTATATTAGGGTTGTGTGTTACACCTAATGTTGTTAAATGAATGTTTATTGCATTATTTCAGTTTCATGTGTGTTACCATGATGGTGTTTAGTGTTTGTGTGAATGACACTGTGTGCACCTTCTATATATGTTATTATTTAAAAGCTGCTTGTGATGGGCTTTGTTTCATCATGTGACTTTCTCATCACCACTTGGTTATCAGTGTTTTACAAAGGTACAAAAGAGATTTCAGTACTTCAATAGGTTTGTATATTAACATTATATCAGTTAATGAAATTACGGTATTTAACTGTAAATTTAAGTTAAAACCGTAAAACCTAAAACGTTGCTACCGTATTTTTTACGGTAAAATTCCGGCAACCACAGCTGCTGGTTTTTTTACCGTAAATTTTACGGATTTTTTTTTATAGTGTATAGTTGCTACAACAACATATGGCACAATGGATGAGTGACACTTTGCACTTGTTATAAATTATTGATTTAAAATTGGTTTAATTCACACTTGATCAATGTGTCATGTAATACAAAAACTTGAAACAGAAGATGCAACCCTCTCCTTATTCCCTGCATTATTGGGCATTTTTTCAACATGACAATGAAAATACTCATGCTCCCAAGGTGAAAGACCATCTGTGGGCAAGTGTTTCACCCAACATTAAGCACCTGTGGGGGATTTTGAAGAGATGAGTTGAGCAACGCTCCCCATTAAAGATCAAGAAATGATCTTTTTCGGAGTTGTTCGTTCTATCATCAGAGGAAAAACAATGGAAGAGTTGAAACTCTGATTTGGTTGACGTTTCAAGGGTTTATAATTTTAATTCAGTGACACTTAATTGGACACATCATATATATTAAACATTTGCATTTATATTATTAAGAGTTCATCTCAGATGCTGTAAACTTTGAAGCTGACTTTTTTTTTTTTTTTTACAACCAACACCATATCTGATATCTGATCAAATCTGATATATTTATATGAATATAATTTATGAGATCAATAAATGCATTGAAGTAAATTTCTAGTCTAAAAGCCTAAATCTTTGTGGTATTATGCCAAATAAAATACTTGGACTGTTATTCTGCTGAACAATATTTATAGCAGTATTTTTTCTCTTTAAAAATATCTAACCATAATCTGACAAAGACTTATAAGACATTTAGCCATGAAAATATATGCACCCATGCGAAACAAATAAATAAAGTCACAGATGTTTTACAGTTAAAAAAAAAATCTAATGCAATTCGAAGTGTATAATACACACTTTACGTGTATATTATATTTCTGTCCTGTAAACTGACCAATAGATGGGTGATCCATATGAATGCAATAGGGGACTTTTATTTTGGCAGATGAGCAGCTCTGTCTGACTGGGTTCTACCCATCACATCTTCATCACACTCGGGCATATATATCACTGTTCTCCATCACTACCGCCGCTGTCATCGCCTGTTTTTCGATTCCGAATAATTATCTGCCTCTTTACCGTAGCGTGGTTCACTATCTGTGTTTCAGCAGCAGGTAAACGCGACTAAAACACCATAAACGCAAACATTAGTCACAAAAATGTTAGCATGACGGCTAGCCAATTAGCAAGTTCCTGCAGGGGAGGAAAAAAGTGGATTACGTTTTGTTTAAAGACATTACAGTTCGAGCTATTTGAGGATTTAGTTGTGTAGTCGTGGATATTTGTCATAATTGTCGTGTAATGAACGCTATAGTGTTATTAAACATAGTAAACTCTAAAATATGTAGTGCTAGGAGGCTAATAGAGCTCGAGGACTGCCCATCAACAAAGATTAAAAAGCGTAGTTTATTTAATAAAATGATCCGGGAACATAGTAAACCTTTTATTTGAGTCAAATCACAGCTGTGGAAATGAATATGAAAAGTTATGTGTTTTTGCAGTTCGTTTAGGTGTGGAGATAGGGGACGTGATTTTGTGCATTATATAATCTCATAAATCACTTTTTAAAACTTTAATTTGTCTGAGGAGATTCTTCTGTTTAATGATTGATTTAACTGAACAGCTATTCTAAAGTTTTTTAAATGGTTGGATCCAGTCAGATGTAGGGATATGCCGGTATCAAATTTTCATGTTGCGATTAATTGCTAATGCTTTTATCACGGTATACGGTATTATCACGATATTGAAATTTAGTTTAAAAAAGTGTTGTCATAATACAGTATAACAGGGATAATACATTTTTTTTATAACAAAAGTAACAACATTTAAATGCAATAAAGCAATACAGAAAAATTTATAAAGTTAAAAGTTTTACACAGATTAAAGTGCAAAAGAACTATAAAGACCAATAGGTATCACTTTATAATAAGATCTCATTAGTTAACCTTAGATAATGCATTAACATTCACAATGAGCAATAGCTGCATTTGCTACAGAAGTTATTCATTTTTGTTTAAAAAAATACAAGTCTTAGTTCATGTTAGCTCATTAAATAACACAGTTGCAACTTTCGATTTTAACAACCTGTTATTAAATATTGGAATGCCTAAGATTAATGAATGTTCAGAAGAATTTTTCATTGGCAGTTTGTTAACTAATGAATTAACTAATGTTAAATAATGAAGCCCTAATGTAAAGTGTGACCGAATAATAAAGAATCAAAACACTTTCAAACAATATCAAGGGCATGTTGTAGTCCAGATTAAAACGTACGCAAAAGTGTCATTGATTGAAAGTGCGCTTTCCATCCGAGCCATGTCTTTCTTGTCCGCGCTTGTTTACGTCAGAGTGCGCACGTGTCTTTCACGCAGCATACAGCGGTGTTATGCATTGTGACCAGTTGGTGGGAAATGTATTCTTAAAATGCATTCAAAATTTGAAATAATTGGTAATATATAATTATTCACGGTATTTAGAAGTGCCCACGATATTCGTGCATATTCATTACCGTGATGTATTGCATTACCGAATACCGGCACAAGTCTAGACTAAGGACATGCATCAAAACAGGAAACTTGATTTAATTGTAACGTTAGGTTTTGTGTTATTGTAATGCTATTTTGATGTTATATGTGTCATTATGAGAGTCGCATGTGGTGTAAAATGTGATCGTAAACTAAAACTGATTTTTTTACATTATAGAAATGGACAACAGCTCGACGACTTGTCCGTTTGACACACAGGTAAAAAGATTTTGATTTTGTCATTTCATACCCAGATAAGACGGGTTTTAAAGGGGTCATATGATGTTGCTAAAAATAACATTATTTGGTGTAATGAATGTGTTTATGCGGTTTAAGGTTCAAAAACACATTAATTTTCCACATACTGTACATTACTGTTCTCCTCTATGCCCGGTCTTCTGAAACGCGTCGATTTTTACAAAGCTCACTGGTCTGAAAAGCGAGGTGTGCTCTGATTGGCCAGCTGTCCAGTGCGTTGTGATTGGCCGAATTCCTCAAGCGTGTCACGGAAATGTTACGCCCCTACCATATTGTGATGCCTGCAGCAACCACATGTGATGACCCCTGTACTCCGCTTCGTCCACGGTGAAAGCCGATCCGACGGCAACAATACTACAGCGAGAATAAAAGTTATGCCTTCTTTCTTTGTGTGAACATTTGGGCGGCGTTACGCAAATCTTACCACATAGTGATGTAGACATGTGGGGCGTGTTAGAACGAGCCATTTTAGGTAGGCGTGGCTGACTCTTAACTTTTATAAAGAATATCTCTTTGGATTCGAGACTTTAGTCTTTGCAACTTTACAGATCTTCTTTATGCACCAAGAGCTTGTAACACTCCAAAGAGAAAGGAAAAATTGAAATCGCATCATATGACCCCTTTAATGTTTTTTCAGTTTATGCTGTCTTTTTTTTTCATTGAATCCTCCATGCACATAATAAGTTAGCTCAAAATAGGCTTTCCTCGTTTAACACTGTATGCAATATGTGATCATCACATCGAAAATATATAAATGCATGTGTTATTTTTGTGCTTTTCCTTATTTATTTACTAATTTGACCTCTTAGAAATAACAAAAAAATCATCAAAGGAAGAGATAGTGGCATTGTTTTTAGGCGATCCCATTAGCAATGGCTTGCTAACTCATTAGTTCATTGCGGTTTAGCTTGATTGAATTAAAGAAGATCGGAGTCGTTTTCGGCTTTTCCTCATCGTTTTCACAACTTTCATTAGGGATTTATTTTGTTACATTCGTTTTCGTTCTCTTTTGGGCTGTTAGTGTTCTGGCAGTGTGCATTGAGTTGCTAAACAAGCCTTTTAATGTGCGGTCACATTATTAAATACGTTTTTGCATCAAACATGTAGTTTTGTCGAAGCAGACGGCGTTGAAGTCTATCGGGGGAATTTACATTGGTTTTCGATCGTGTAAATGAATGACGGTGATGTGTCGTTTTACTCGTAGATGTAAATATGTCAAATATTTGCACAGTTGACAGAACCAGTGCGCGACTGCACATGCGCGCTCACTGCTTTACCCCTACAGCCTCCTACTGGAAAAGTAAAGCAGAGACTAGAGATTTATAAGACCTGGGGGCCCGTTTCAGAAAGAAGGTTAAGTGACAACTCTGAGTATGTTAACCCTGAAATGAGGGAAACTCTGGGTTTTCCGTTTCAGAATGGGAGGTTTGTCAAACCCGAGAAAGCAGGGTAAGTCAAGCCCGTTTCTGAAAGAGAGGTAACTTATAGTCAGAGTCAGTTACCGTGGTAACTTACTCTATGAACCTAACCTGGTCAGGAGCAGGTTTTCTTCGGGAAACCCAGTTTCTTTCGGTCTCCTCCCACTTTTTAAAGCGCAAAAAATAAGCATCTAATTATTATTTACACTTATTGCAAAGAACTGCTACTTTTACATGGTAAATAGAATATATCACTATTTTCACCAAGTGTAAATAGCATCTAGAACTATTTGCACTTAGCCTACTGTAAATAGGATCTATCGCTAAGAAAGTATGTTAATTCCACTTAGTGTAAATAGCCGCTGCCGTATTTTTCTTACCCTATTGGCAGATCATTTGTAAAATAAGAAAAATGCACTTAAATTATTATTATTTTATATATATTTTTTGCCCGTGAGATACTAGGGATGGGAATCGCAGGGTACCTCATGATGCGATACAAATCACGATACGATAATATCGCGATACAGAGATTCTGCGATAATCGATATATTGCTAGACAATTCTATAATGATACATCACGATATCTGAATAAAAATTTTAAGTGCACCCGTTTTCTCTATTTATTCAAGTCCAAACTGTTAGAAAGCAGCACAAAAGTTATGTTAATCAAATTTAACATGCTAAGGAAATTAATCATTTTATTCTTGGACTTACTAAAAGCTTACTCTTTTCTTTGTGTGTAAACCAACACATTTAACTGATTATCAACTTTATATATAGCCTATATATAAACCTGGTACATTTCAAAATTTACCTGGAGTGCTTTCTCAACCTTTCCTCTCCTCTCATCATAAAAACGGAGCCCCGTGCACATGACATGCAGGGGGGAAAAAGCCATTCACAATCGCGTCTTTTGCGTGCTCAGGTTCGTTATTTCAAATGTAGACGCAACACTGCACACTTCTGTGCCGCATTACGGCTCTGACAAGGTTTTGTTTCGTCGTCCATGCCATAGGTGCAGATGTTTCTGCTGGTCAGTGCCCTAACGCGCACTTGTAATATCTGAGAGAGAGGGAGAGCATCCAGTTTTGTTGACATAAAACTGGAAGCGCCGGTGGCGCTCTCTCTCTCACTCATATAGTAAGGGAAATTCACCTGCGATCCGAGCGGAGAGGTTAGGCTACTCACGGACTCAATATGCACTCTGCAACAATAACGTGATCGATGCCTACAGTCCAAGCGGATAGCTGTTCTGGGGCAGTTTTTTAATCTTCATGGGTAAGTCAGAAAATCAGTTTGTTGTTTTACCAAGCATTTTTGGGAAGTTTATGGATGCAGCTTGGTATGGTAATGGGTAGCTTGGTATCTTTATCAATTCAAACAAAATCGCAGCTTTTACTTCTTGTCAAAAGTTGCCATGAAAGTCATAGGTATACATAACTTTCAGTCCTATTTACGACGCACAATCAATATAGTGATTTCAAGCCATGTGTTATTTCCAATTATCAATGATTGTTCGTGTGTGAGGTTGTTTGTTACGACGGCGCTTTTAAGTCACAAAGCAAATTTTCTGTAAGGGACCAGAAAGTATCACTCTAATCTATTACAGGTGTATATATAATATATAATTATATATATATTAATACAGTGCTGTGAAAAGGTTTTTGCCCCCTTCCTGTGTTTTTAAATTTTTTGCATATTGTCACACTTAAAAGATTCAGATCATCAAACAAATTTTAATATTACACAAAGATGATGCAAGTAAATACAACATGCAGTTTTTAAATGATTATTATTTATTTTATTAAGGGAAAAAGCTGTCCAAACCTGCCTGGCCCTATGTGAAAAGTAATTGCCCCCTAAATCTAATTACTGGTTGTGCCACGCTTTGCAGCAACACCTGCAATCAAGTGTTTGCGATAACTGGGAATGAGTCTTTCACATCGCTGTGGAGTAATTTTGGCCCACTCTTCTTTGCAGAATTGTTTTAATTCACCNCAAAGTGCAGTTTTTAAATGATTATTTATTTAATTAAGGGAAAAAAGCTGTCCAAACCTCCCTAGCACTACGTGAAAAAGTAATTGCCCCCAAAAATCTAATAACTGGTTGTGCCACGCTTTGCAGCAACAACTGCAATCAAGTGTTTGCGATAACTGGCAATGAGTCTTTCACATCGCTGTGGAGGAATTTTGGCCCACTCTTCTTTGCAGAATTGTTTTAATTCAGCAAACATTGGAGGTTATCGGAGCGTGTCCATGGACTGTTTATGCATCTCAATCGAATTTAAGTCCGGACTTTGATTTGGCCGCTCCAAAACCTTAATTTAGTTTTTCTTGAGCCATTCAGAGGTGGACTTGCTGGTGTGTTTGGGATCATTTTCCTGCTGCATAACGCAAGTGCTCTTGAGCTTGAGGTCACAAACTGATGGCCGGACTTCTCCTTCAGGATTTTCTGATAGAGAGCAGAATTCATGGTTCCGTCAATTATGGCAAGTCGTCCAGGTCCTGAAGCTGCAAAGCAGCCCCAGATCATCACACTACCACCACCATGTTTGACTGTTGTATGATGCTCTTTTTATGAAATGCTGTGTTGGTTTTATGCCAGATGTAAAGGGGACACACACCTTCCAAAAAGTTCAGCTTTTGTCTCATCAGTCCACAGAAGTCTTGGGGATAATCAAGATATTTTTTGGCAAATGAGAGACGAGCCTTTGTGTTCTTTTTGGTCAGCACTGGCTTTTGCCTTGGAACTCTTCCATGGATGCCGTTTTTGCCCAGTCTCTTTCTTATTGTTGAATCATGAACACTGACCTTAATTGAGGCAAGTGAGGCCTGCAGTTCTTTAGATGTTGTTCTGGGTTCTTTTATGACCTCTTGGATGAGTCGTCGTTGTGCTCTTGGAGTAATTTTGGTTGGCCGGCAACTCCTGGGAAGGTTCACCATTGTTCCAAGTTTTCTCAATTTGTGGATAATGGCTCTGACCGTGGTTCGCTGGAGTCCCAAAGCCTTAGAAATGGCTTAATAATCCTTTCCAGACTGATACATGTCAACTGTTTTGATTCTCATCTGTTCTTGAATTTCTTTAGATTGCGGCATGATGTGTTGCTCTTTAAGCATGCTTCACGTTGTCAGACAGATTATATTTAAGTGATTTCTTGATTCAACAGGTCTGGCAGTAATCAGGCCTGGGTGTGGCTAGCGAAATTTAACTCAGCTTTCTAAAATAATGTGGTTAATCACAGTTCTTTCATGATTTAACAGGAGGGGGCAATTAATTTTTCACGTAGGGCCACGTAGGTTTGGACAGCTTTTTTCCCTTAATAAATGAAATCATCATTTAAAAACTGCATTTTGTGTTTACTTGTGTTATCTTTGACTAATATTTAAATTAGTTTGATGATCTGAAACATTAAAGTGTGACAAACATGCAATAAAATAAGAAATCAGGAAGGGGTCCAACACTTTTTCACACCACTGTATGTCTTCTGTAGTCATATGATAGCTTTGTGTGAGCAACAAACTTTTAAGCAACAGAATTTAAGTTGCTGTTCACTGATAACCAGGTATGAGAACTAGATCAGTCCGGTGGTGATAGGTCGTTCTTAAATGATTCGTTCATTTTGAAAGAATCTTTAATGTGACTCAGGAAGAATGAGTCATCTCGGGGAGTGATTCGTTCAGTTGCGCATCCGCAACATCCTATATGTTCTTTACTGGAATTAGTCAAGTAGTTCACCTGTTTCGAGTCTTCGGGTTTTTCGAGTCGTTCGTTCATCACTTGACAGCCCCATAAACTTAAAGGGGTCATATGATGCGATTTCAATTTTTCCTTTCTCTTTGAAGTGTTACAAGCTCTTGGTGCATAAAGAATATCTGTAATGTTGCAAAGACTAAAGTCTCAAATCCAAAGAGATATTCTTTATAAAAGTTCAGAGTCAGCCACACCTACCTAAAACGGCTCGTTCTAACACGCCCCCACATGTCTACCACACTATGTGGGAAGATTTGCATAACGTCGCCCATATGTTCACGCAAAGAAAGAAGGCGTACTTTTATTCTTAGTTTTGTTGACCGCTGTACTGCAGCCATGTCGTGAAGACACTGTGTGCTTCGTTGTGAAAGCGAAACTACTTTGTTTGGTCTTCCAAAAGAGGACGATATCCGCTTCCGTCATGCCTAGAGCTGATCTGTGCTGGTCGCTGAGGGAATACATCAACTTTCACCGTGGACAACGTAATCCGCCCGTGGGTCACATCACAATGTGGTTGCCGCTCAGATTCGCGGAATCCACCGTTCTCGACCCCGCCACCATCGCTCCCATCTATCCTGGCCTCACGCCCGCTAAGCCGGGCTTCCGCTCACGCTAAACGATGTGTTGTTCGTTGTGAAAGCGAAAATACTTTGTTGGGTCGTCCAAAAGGACCGAACTACAATCATTGGTTAATGGTATTTTCAACACTGTTCCCGAACCGTTTAATATAATCCAATATCCAGATTTGTGCAGCGCATTTTATGGAGTACTGTTTACTGATCCTGGGAGAGTAACGTTAGCCTAAAATGCCGGCAGTTCGTCCTCACGCTTGAGGTATTCGCCAATCACAACGCATTGGATAGCTGGCCAATCACAGCTCACCTCGTTTTTTCAGAACGATGAGCTTTGTAAAAATTGTCACGTTTCAGAAAAGCGGGGCATATAGGAGAAACAATAATGTACAGTATGTGGCAAATAACGTGTTTTTTGAACCTTAAACCGCATAAACACATTTTATTACACCAAATATTTTTTTTTAGCAGCATCATATGACCCCTTTCACCAGTGCAGTCTGAGCCGGAAAGAGAATTGATTAGTTCATCTCTCGAGTCTTCGGGTTTTTCGAGCCGTTCGTTCCTCACGTGACATACCCATAAGCTTAACCTATGCAGTCTAAACCGGAAAGAGACTTAATAATAATAACAAACTCTTTGTTACCTTTGTTACAACATTCAGTGTTAAGGAAATAACATAATGACGAAATTCACACACTTATAACTGGAAGAAGTAAAAGCTACAATTTGGACCGCAAAAGCATCACGAACTGTTAAAGTAAATAATAATTATATAATGATACTACTACTATTCCTACTACTACTACTACTACTACTACCCTAATAATAATAATAATAACAACAACATGTACCCGTTTGTATGAAGCTTGCTAAATTACGATTGCGAAGACTCGAGAGATGAACTTATCAATTCTCTTTCCGGCTCAGACTGCATTGGTTAATAAAGTGTATGGGGCTGTCACGTGATGAACAAACAACTCAAACCCAAAGACTTGTCAGATAAGAGCTGAGGTGAGCTAATCATAGACTGAAGCCCCAGGTAAACAATGAATTAATCTTTCCTGTTACTTATAGCATTATAGTTTTGTATTGTTTGTAGTATAATCAACGTTTGCGTAAGTAGTAGACGTGTTATGGAAGTAACACGTAACATTTTAATGATATTTTACTAAAATGAACGAAATGAATCGAAAAAAAGATTAGTTCATTTTGCTAAACGAGACTCAAAGGTCCGAGTCGGTAAAATGATCCGAACTTCCCATCACTACAGTCCAATTCATGAACGAATCACTCAGACTGGTTTTGTGAACTGAATCAATAGTTCACTGAAAGCATCCAATTCAAAAGCATGATTCGTCTCTCATTTGTCTCAAAGCATGACATCTCTCTCATCAACAACATACAAGGAAAAACAAGTGAATTGAATTTTAGCCTGAAATCTCTATCAAATGACTTAAGAAAACTGAAATATAGAATGGAAGTCGTATGTAGCACTTTCCTGGTATTTTCATGGTGCTACTGGTAGCTCGCGAGCGACGTGTTGGAGACCCCTGCTCTAGACAGTTAACTATGACTATTATTTTATTAATACAGTTGTCTGATTGATTTTATGGTCTCAAGCATTCAGAAATCACGCAAAAGAAAATTAAGCAGTTGTACTACGATAAAACCATGGTTAATTTTTGTAGGGGTGTGATGTCCACCAATGTTTTTTGTTTAGAAATTAAAGAGCTGTTGTCATCTATAGCAAAAAGGTGTCCAAAAATTAGAGATTAAGTGGATATTTGAATTAAATGTTTTGTCAATATTAAAAAAGGATATGATCGTCCTGTAAGTGTAACAGCACCAATTACCAGGCCTTTGGCTCCCTTTGCAGGCATTTGTAATAACATGTAATGTTGAGAGAGAAAAAAAAAAACAATAGACACCATCACAAAATTTTTTATGGTTTTACTGGTTATAATGGGACTTGTATTGGTTTTAATGGAAACTGTAATGGACCCTGTGGGTCTCTACTGGTAATTTGTTGCCTTCTATTGGTGGCTTGTTAAAACCACTAAATCCTAATGGAATATGTCCCAAAACACACTACAGAAAACAATTTTTTTAATGTTTTTAATGGTTAAAAGTTGATGGTTTTTAATGTTTCCATGACTGGTTCCATGAAACGAAGACATTCATATAAGTTTGGAACAACATGAGGTTGAGTAAACTGGCCTGGCCCTTTAAATAAAGCCCTTTCTTAGCTGACTTACTTTCTTTAAAATGCATAATCATAATGATTATGGTCTCTTTAACAAGCGTGCTCATTTCTTCATAAAAATACTTGTCTTGCTGCTGTTATCTCCTCTCACTGTCTCAAAATATCTTTCTCACAATCATGCAAAACAGGGACCGATATGCAAACCATGGGCACACACACACCCTCTCTAGATGTAGCTTCCTCATTCAGCAGACACTGTGCTAGCGCTATTCAGTGCTGGGAAATGCAAACTGATTTATTGAATACAAGCGTGCTTACCTTCACCCCATAGAACCTGTCATGAATGAGGCTTGCTTTGTGTTTGATGGCTGACTCACTCTCAATAGACCTAGTGTTAGAAAATATGAAGGGAAATTGAATGAGCCAGAGACAGACTAGACTATGGCATGTTCTAAAGAAAATGTAAGGCTGTTTTAAGTGGTTTTAAGCATGTTTTTAGGGTATTCTGGTTGAATGCTACTGCATTGCTAAAATGTGAGTGGTATTCAGCATGTTGGTATTTGTTGAAGCCTCTATGAGAATTACAGTTTAAATAGCTTACAAAATATTATTCAATTTATCTCTCGAGTCACTCCTCCAATATTACAGCTGTCATCGATAATATTGTTGTGTGAAATCAAGCCAAGACTTTTAAAAAAGTAGTACAATGTATGTCTAGTAACACATTAGTATAGGGACCAACTCTCACTATTAACTAGTTGCTTATTAGCAGCCTATTTTTTTTTATAATAATCTTTTTTAAAGGGGTCATAGGATGCGATTTCAAGTTTTCCTTTCTGCTTCAAGTTAAATCTGTTCGTGAATAGATAAAATCCCTAAATTTGCAAAGACTAAAGTCTCAAATCTAAAGATATATTCTTTATAAAAGTTAAGATTCGTCCACACCCTCCTAAAACGCCTCGTTTTAAACACGCCCCCACATGTCTTACGTCACGATGTGGGAAGATTTGCATACCACCGCCCAAATGTTCACGCAAAGAGAGAAGCATAACTTTTTGTTGTTTCCGCCGCCGCCATGTCGTGAAGACGCTGTGTGTTTCGTTGTGTAAGTGAAACTACTTTGTTTGGCCTTCAAAAGAGGACACGACTAGAAATCAATGGTTAAGTTGTACTTACAACACTGTTCCAGAACAGAATATTCAGATGTGTGCAGCGCATTTATGGAGGACTGTTTTCCTGATCCTGGTAGAGTAGACTACAATGCCGGCTGTTCTGACTCACAGTCTGTAGTTACCGTATTGTCCCGAATATAAGACAATGTTTTTTTCTTGGAAATACATCTGAAAAAATGCGGCCATCTTATATTCAGGGTCTAGACTTTGACATGTCAATAATACACCCACAACAATAGGTGGCGAGTACAACCAAAAGAATGCAAAACCTTACAGCTGCCATGAGTCGTGCCTGTCACGTTAGCCTGATGGGACCAAACTACCTTTGTGATTTTAAAACATAAGACAGTATCCAGATTTGAAGACTACAGTAAGATTACAGTAAGATTTAACTTCTACTGTTGATAAGATTTTGGTAGGCTGCTATTAGTTGGATAGCCTAAATCTCCTAATTCAGATGGGCTACCTGTTTTTTTGTTGTTGTTTTTTTAAAGTGTATATTCTTTTAATGTAATTGTTGGTACATTTTACCAGTTTTTACCATACTTTCAAAACAAAAATGAAAATAGCAAAAATATGCAATATGAAAATAATTGAAAACAAAATATATTTTACTGAGGAAAAAAAACAAGATTTGGCTTTTAAAAAGCCTTTTTAAAGGTACATCTTGAAAAAGGGGGGGTCGTCTTATATTCGGGCCTTTATATTTTTGGCCAATACGGTACATTTTATATTTAAATTATTTGCCACTGATGATTCAAACACGATTTTTGAGCAGTGTAGAGTAGCGCTTGTTGTTTGTCGTTTCTTCAATCACAAATGCAGACATTGTTTTATGTTTACGCTGTCTATGCACGCAACGCATAAAGACAGTATAAGTCATTATTATCCATAATTATGTCCACACTGGATGCAACAAATGCCTCGTTTATAATGGGTTTTAAAGTTTTTGTCTCGTCGCTCCGGCCGGACAGGGCATCACAGTATGGTAAGGGGCGTAACATTTCCTTCACACTCTTGAGGTATTCGGCCAATTACAACGCATTGGATAGCTGGCCAATCAAAGCACACATCGCTTTTCAGACCGATGATCTTTGTAAAAATCAACACGTTTCAGAAAGGCAGAGCATAGAGGAGAAAAACAATAATGTACAGTATGTGGAAAAAAATGTGTTTTTTGAACCTTAAACTGCATAAACACATTGCATTACACCAAATACACAAATAATGTTATTTTTAGCAACATCACATGACCCGTTACATATCTGCTGTTTTATTAGTACTTATAAAGCACATATTCTACATGACCTTATTCTACATCTTTAATCCTACCCAATACCTAAACTAACAACTACCTTACTATTACTAAGCAGCAAATTAGGAGTTTGTTTGAATTAAAAGTCATAGTTTGTATGGTTTGTTAATGCGGGAATTGGACATAAAATAAAGTGTGATGTATGTCTTATAAATGTACTTCACCAACCATATCGTGAAATACATTTATAGGCAACTTTGAGGCTCTGTAAAATAAAGATAATTATTATACCCCTCTTTAAGTATGTTGTAAATGGCTTGTTTGGTCTGGGTATCCTCTCCATTTCCATTCTCTGCACTCGTGGTCTGGCTCTTTATGAGGTCAGGAGTCACCTGGAAAAAAGACATATCAAACGCACGTTATTTTTGAAATACCATACATAAAACTGCCCCTGAAATAGGTGCTCAGAGAGCCAATCAAAAAACTTTGAGGCAGTTCTCCAACCAAAAGTGTATGTTTAGTGCCGGACTACATCTTCTCCAAAATAAAGCCTTCCAAAAGCATGCTTGCCATCTTATTGCCAGCAATACCGTATGTACAAAATGATTAACAAGCAGAAAGCATTTTTAATTGGCTGGAAAAAAAGCATGAATATGATTTGTAAGAAGATTTTGTAAGCATGCTTTTCCAAAAAACACCTTTAAAGTTACAATGAAAACAATGTGGTGACAGATCTTTTCTTCCATATTGTGAAGAAAATCTGAACTAAATGGACTACTTTTAAAAGAAAAATGTAGTGTGGGGACTTGGTTGTATTGAAAGGTTCCTGATTGGATTTTTAAGGTGTGCCAACTTTATGCAAGAAGAAGAACAATATCTTGAGGACTCACTGGTTTCTTTGGTAGAGCAGGTGGTGCTTCTTTGGGCACAAACAGCTTTGGAGATTGGCTGAAGGTGAGGGGTTTGGATTTGGGGATAGCGGCCACTTTATCCACAGAGGTGGAGTCTCGTCCTAGACTGCCGGTTGATGGTTTCGGTGAGCTGAGTTTGAGCACTGTAGCTTGAGTAATAGAAGCATAGGGGTTTATCGTTGGTGATGTTGGTGGGGGCTCATCTGTAGGTTTATTGAGGGCATCCACACTGTGAGACCGAACTCGGTTATCAAGACGAATTTGAGTTCGGGGTTCTGAGTTTGAAATATCACCAAAACTACCACCATCAAACCGGTTAATAAGTTTATTAATGGGAGCCAGTGACTTGGTGTCTATAGCTGGGGCTTTGTCGTCATCCAATGAGGCTCCATTTAGCCCCGTCCTATTCAGACTACTCCCAATACCATTCTGCCTGACCTTCCTAAGCCCTGCTTCGTTAAAACAATTGCCGTCTTTTTTATCCAACTTGGGAGCCAGAGCAGAAGGGGTGAGATGTTCTGTAGTCCTGGGCTCAGCTTCTCCTTGAGTCCCTGCCTGTCCATCACCAGGTGGCCTTCTTAAGGGGCTCCCAAAGTCCTCATCTGGAGAGCTAGGTTGGTCAGCGGGGATACAGGAACCCTGGGGAGTCCGAGCTCCTTCCCTTTGTCCCAGAATCAGGGTGTTGTATAGGGGGGTTTGAGAAACAATTGGAGCTGAGCTCTGGATTTGTGGTTGAGTCTTCAGTTGTACCCCGTAAGAGTCCCCCTTTTGTCCGTCCTTGAGCACCACGTATGGTTGTCCCGAAATGCCTTGCACCCGCACAGCTACTCCATACTTAGACGGCGAAGGAGTCCCGTTACTGACACCACCAACTCCACCAGCCAGTCGACTCCTGTCTGGGAACCCTCCGCCGGCGTCGTCCAAATCTTTGATGAAGCGAATCTGGACACCATAGTCCAGAGGGGGCTTCCTGTCTGCTGAGAGGGAGCTCATTGTGACCTGCTGTGATGCCAAGACAAATAATTTAATAAATCAGTGCACTAGCCCATTTAGAGACTAAACTAAAAGGCTAGACTGTTTGGTGGACTATTTGAGGAGCCCAAAGAGGGCACAGATACACAAAGAAGCCACAACATTAATTATAAAGCAATAAACCAAAACAGGGTAAACTCCATATTTAAATTTTCAAATGAAAACAAGGCTGTGTGGGATAGATTTACAGTCTGATCAAAAGATTGTAGAATTTTTAGGTTCAACCGGAAGTGACGCTTCATTTTCACAACCTACATTCTCTGGAGTTTTTAGTCTACTGGAAATTCTTTGCAAAGACGTTTTTTCAATGCCAAGTCAGCCGAACAATTTGCCGTTGGTTATAAAGTTGTCCAACCCATTGAACATGCTTGTGATTCATGTAAATCACAACCCTAACCCTTACCCATGGCATAGAGTTTAGGGCCCACGAAAAATTCAAGCAAATTTTAAAACACAAAACATCTTCTCAGTGTTGTTATTCTTAACTAAAACCATTAAAATTGTTTCCGTTAATTGACATATAATAAAATAAAATAAAATTTGTTGAAATTGCTGAAATGTTAGCTTTTTTCAACTAAACTAAAATAAGCTGAAGTACCAAAATTACTAAAACTAAAATTAACACTGTGAACACAAAAAACATACAGAATACTACTAATATCTTTTTGTATTAAGGTAGTTTTTTTACTGCCAGAATGGCAAGCAATTCATTCAAGCATCTAAGCTTTTTCAGAAAAATGCTTAGTCCTATTAGACTTGATGCTGTTTTGCTGCTTCCATCTTGGCTCACCTTTCAAATTTATGTCGGACTATTAATATTTCCCAAGAGACTATTTAACAAACCACTCTCAACTCCTTGATATAGTGTCACACTTTGGTAAATAGAAATATGAAGCAGTTTTGTATGACACACAGCTATCAGGTATCGGCACAGGTACTGAGAGTCTTCTCACATGTGAAAAGAGAAAGACATTGTTTGTGTGTGACAAACAGGTGTGCCTGCTGATAGGAGCAGGTTCTAGCACATTCCACTCTGCTTCCGGTCTTCCCGTTTTCCTAGAACACAGTTCCAGTACGCAGGAGAGCTAACATTAGCTCAAAAACAGCTTATCACTCTGACGGGAACATTCCTCAAATCATATCAAAGCACCACAGAGCATGTTTGCATGACGGCTCAAAGATGCTGAGTCTAATCTGCTAATTAACCGAGTTACTGGTGTTTAAAAAGATGCATATGTGCTCTATTGTATGAAGCAAGTGCTGCAGAAAATATCCAGAGCTATGCAGGGCATCATCTAAAGCCCATGTTTTACCACCTCATCAGTGTGTGCAACTTGAAGTTTTGAAGCAAATTTCTTTCTGCAATCTCTATATAAGTCAACAATTGCTTTGTGTTTGCAGTAGTATGTTGCATCCTGTGTTAAACACAAACTTATAATGCACCAGCATAACGCTGGGGGGCAAAAACTGAAGACATTGAGAACTAAAATTAGAGTCCACAAACTCTGGTCTATCAAAGAATAACTTATTGAAACAGGGGTATTTGGTTACATTATAACTGCCAGCGCTTCTGTTGAGCCATTGGGTGTGATTAGCTACTCAAAGTCAGCCATTGTCTTCCTCACATAGGCGGGATTCCAGGCATTCCAGTAAAATGGAACCCACCATGTGATTTCTCATTGGTTAAAGGAGCAGATTAATTATGTGAAACCTGTATATATTTAACTGTATATTTTTGAATTGAGTTTCTTGTCAAGACAACATGTGAGTGACAAATATTTCTCAGACAAAAATATATACTTTCACCAAATGAAAACTGTTTAAGGGTGCAAGTTTTCCAGGTTTCTCAAATTATTGCATTAGAAGAACCCATGTGTTTACATCCGCCAAACATTAAAGCTACAAACTTATGAAAACAGGTCTGGATAGTTATGTGGATGCGATTCTCTCCCTCCACAAGGCACTGGGTCCCACCTGGCATCAGAATGGCTGTTTGTTCTTGGAGGAATGTTACTAAACTAGATCATCAGTTCTCTGTACCATCTTCCATTCATGCAGTAAAATTAACAATACAAAATATTGTGCTGCACATACTCTTGACTACTTAGAAAAGCATGTGATGATTGATTTCTATGTAATAAACCAAATTGCCGCCCCATTTCTGACCAATTTTATGCAACATTAATTCTACCAAAATGTAAAAAAAAAAAATCTAATAGGCATATCAGATCATATCACTAGTCTTCGAAAATGAAGCCTTTGATTTAGCATGTTAATTAGTGAACGATGATACTCAGTTTTACTGTAATAGTAATCGATAGCTTTAGCTGCGTTTTCATTTCTTTTAATTCAACCACACTACTGGTAAAAATTTGTTACATCTAGGGTTGCAAAGAGGCAGAAAATTTCATGTAAATTTTCCACCCCTTTGTAACTCATCATCTATCTCACATAATTTTGTATATTTAAACTTGCGTTGAAATGGAAGTAGTGACCGATTTTTTCTTGTGACTTACATCCAAATGTCACAGATGATCAAAAAAGAAAAAATGCATTTAGAAAATCGATTTATTTCATGTATCAAAATCAATTCATTTGGATTTACTTCCATTTTCCCTTGATTTCTTGAAACTTTACACTCAAACTTCTAGAAATAGATGTTCACTTCTGTATGAATGACTCACACATGAAAAGCACATTATGTCAACCCCTCACGTAAATGTGTATACACAAACACTGCATGCAATGTTACAGATTATGAGTATTACATCAGATCCTTTGGGTTTATAATAACACAATAACATGAATCATCCGAGCTGCATGTTTCACATGGAAATAAAAAAGGATCATTGACTTAACTCTTGTTGAGAAAAATTGCGCGCTCGTTCTCCTCCGGGTGGGGGAAAAGGCTGGTGTACCCCCACAGGGCTGTAACTTGCCTGTCGGCAGTGTCGGCATCCGTGGACGCGCGGGCCGTCGCGCAGCGTAGGCGCGTCGTCGCCCCGGCCCTGCCCCCGGGACTGGCCTACCCCGCCGGCCGCTCCCCCAATTTGGGAGGTAGACCCGGGGGACCCAACCGGGCCGGAATTGGCTTTAAGCCATCGTTTGCGGGGCTATTGCGGCGATGGAATGCATGGAGGCACGGATGGCAACACAGTCGTTAAGCCCAAATAGGGACAATCTTTTCACTGTTCTCACACTCCAAGGTCACCAATGGAAACGCCAGTTAATTGACATGGGCCCCAAAAAGGAACTCTTACCGAGTGGCATGTACTATAAGGAAATTATGCTAGAACCATTTCTTTAACAACATATAACTTTTTTTTTTTTTCCTGAGCCCATTTGTTTTATCCACTTTTACCCAACTGTCCCAGGTTAAGTCATTCTCCTCGAGTCACACAGGTGTCTGAGCAGAATAACCGCATGAACATATCCCACAAATATATGACTGCTATTCAAACATATGAATTTGAATAGCAACAAATTGTAATTTAATGTGTTTTTCTCTGTGACTGGAATGAGTTAACCAGAACATGAAAAAGTAATTTTCCTCTTTACTCTGAAGAGTAAATATATATAGTTTAATTTTTGTGATTTTTTTTTTATTGTAATGTGCTCTCTGTCTTTAATACAATGTTATAATACATAATACATGACATGATAGAATTTGGGTTTGAGGCTAGATTGGAGTTATTGTGTCATTTACAATTAGACACCACTATGTTCTAGTTACACTGTGTTGGAAATAACCAAGAGCTAAATATTAAATTTCACTGAGACAGGCACTTTTTAGAGGAGCTGTTTTTGTCCCTAAGTTTCTCTATTCACAGATAGGACTTGAGAGAGATGAGGAAGCACAAGCAAAGGTGCAGAATGAAAGGATTTTTTCAGTCGTGTTCAAATTGCGTCACACCCACCCAGCGAGTCAGTCAGTATCGGTGGGATCGAAACCAGCATGTTATTTTAATATACGTGGTTAAAGTTACATCAATAATACAAAAAATAATAGAAAAATCATGGCGACAGTTTTGACTTATTGTTTAGTTGTGTTGTCCTTTGATTTTGTAAAAGATATAGACACAAAGGTACACACATCAAACCCCCTTTTAAATCATATGGGATATTTAAAAATCGCAACTTTGTCAATACATAATATACAAAAAAAATGATACTTATCGGTTCTACTGGGATCAACGCAGGTCAAAGTCATACTGACTTTATTATTTGTATAGATTATGGATCAGCGCATCTTCTGTAATCCAGCCTGCAGCTTCAGACACAAAGCAACAGGTGTTTCTTTGCTTCGCTCAGCAGAACTCCAGCGTAATTGTGAAACCATGCGATTATGGATTATAACAACTGAAAGGCTGGACACAAACCCGCAGCCATGAACAGCAACACACACAAAAAGCCCAATGCAAATATACACCGCTGGGTAAACAAAGACATTCCTTCTGCTTACCTGTTTTCCGAAACCTTCAGCAATGACCTTCACTAGGCACAAAATAATAAAGAAGCTCTTTTTAGGTTTAGTGTCTATTAAAAACTCCTCGGTGAGACCGAGGATGAACAAGCCACGCAAAACTGTCAGTGCGTTTTTTCCGAAACAACCTGTTGCCTTCGCGTCGTTGATCCGCCCCTCCTGAGCGCTCATTGGCTGGAGAGTTGTCCCAAGGCCGGCCGATTGGAACACGTGATTGGCCGAGATTCACTGTCAATCAAATACAAATAATTCAGGGCCCGTCCATTAACCAATTTAAGAAACTTGATGCCGCTGTTTATTCCAGTTAAAATTGTATTTTGTTTTAAAACAACAAACTACAAATAATAAAAAAGGTTGTGAAAATAAACGAAACATAGTTAACGTGTAACATAAGGTCATAACAATTGGTTTAAGCCAGATAACATAAGTTTTATTTTTAACGTTCTTTCTTATAAAGATTTTAGTTAGCAGATTTGTCAGTTTATATTTAGAATATAATTCGGTGTCAAAATGGAAATGTTTTTTTTTACCTTTAGTAAAAACATAATAGAGCTGCAACACTAGAACAATTTTCTGTGCTAATCATTTGCAAAATTATGGATCCATGAATGATTTAGACATTTGTTCCGCTCATGTTTCATGAATATGGCCATTCATAGCTTACTTTAGCATTTCTAACTAGTTTATACAGCCAAAATTTCATTGAGTTTCCTCGGATATTTACAGCAGCTTTTTGAATAGGTTTTGTTTTTTTGAGTAAAATAAGGTCTGTGGTCAATATTACTTGAAGGGACTTTTGTGTTTTGTTTTTTAACAAAATTACAGTTGGCAAAAGCTGCTAAAAAGGGCTAAAACTACCACAAGAATTCAAACTGATGTGCTTTTTTATAAACTGTAGCAGTTCTTGCATAGCAACTTGTAGCAAGCCTTTTAAAAACACAGAAGCTTCAAAACGCAAGACTGAGATCATTTAAATTGTTGCAACAAATCATGCACCCTCAAAATAATGTTAACCACAGACTTTATTTGACTAAATTCTAAAACGCATAGGAAATCCCAGGGAAACCAGGGTGAATTCGTCTTCTGGGTTGCCCTACAAATTTATGAAACTGCTATAGACATCACAAATATAGTCATGAAATCACAATTGATACAAGTGTTTTGTTTAAAACATCTTAAAATCAGTTGACTGTCAGCTAACTGACAGGAGCACAAAAATGCTGTTTTTTCTTTTAAATATATATTTTAAGAAACTTTTTTCATATTAATTTTTACAGACTGCAGAGCTGAATAAAATGTCAAATATCTTTCATTACATGGCTTAGTTAAGTTTTTTTTTTTTTTTTACTATTAATATATAATACTAAAGGTCAAAAGACTTGTAAAAAAACAATTCAATTTACTTCTTTCAGTACAGAGCCAGAGGTACTCTGTACTGAAGAGTACCCCCCCATATTACTGCACAATGCTGGCAAATGGAGGGCACCAGAGCAAGCACATTGAACAGCATACACACAGGTACATAAAAAGTAACAAGAAAAAGGCAACTTGGACAGAAATGTAGAAATAAAAAAAAAAGAGAGAAACTGCAAACATCTTACTCTGCGACAACATTTGATTTCGTTGTGTTATTTGGTCTACTTCAAAGCCCAGGATGAGGCCTAATCGAAACAGTAAAAGTAACAATTAAAACAGTTCTGATGGAGTACTGCATTGGTTCACATGGAATCCAAAGACTACATACATACACTGATATGGTTATGGATTACCACTATCGGCTATGCCACCATCTACCATTGTCCACTTTGTGTCAATAACAGTGAGTAGCTGTACATGAAGAGAAACAATCTAGAGTTTTATTAACAATGAATCGCAGGACTCCAACTTCTGTCAGATCACTCATGTATTCAAATAAACACCATGAAATGTTGATTATCTACATGTCTTATGCCTTTTTCAGGATGCTGCCGTTTTCCTTTGGATATGCTGAAATGGAGATCACTGAGAGGAGAGGAGAGGTTGTGTGGTGACTATACACTCTTGACTTAATCAAAGCATTCTTAGCCAGACGTGTCAAAATTTTTGAGGTAGCAAGTTGGCATCAGTGCTTTGCAGATCAGCAAGATGGATTTTGGAATGAAAAGAAAAATTGGACAGCTCTTTGGAGGCTGATCTTGGGTATAATCACACAAAAGGTTAAATTCTTGTACAAACATATTGAATTTTACTTTTTACTGTGGCCAGAATCGATCTGCTTCTCCAAATTTGTCACCAAGGTGAAATGAAGACCTATGAGTGCAAAAACAGCTGAATTTTGAAAATGTGTCGATGTTTTATATACAAACATTTCCAACATCTGTTACAATGCTTTTTAATCAGAGACATGGGCCCTAAAAGTGCTTATGAGGTCTGTGAAGAAACAAATGCAAGCAATAACATCAGATTAAGAAGTTCAGTTTTATCTGTATGTCTCGCTCTCCTCTGGTGGATTAATTCTTCACTTCCATTTCACTTTCTCACCATGAAACACAAGACATAAAGCACCAAGAAATAAATCAAACTTCCCTCTTCCCAGATCTTCTTCTCTCCTTTAGCCATCATTTGCAGCCACCAGCTGTCCCAGTCCCTGGCGCACATAAACAGCTTGAATCTCCTTTGTCTTGAGGCAGAAGTCGCAAGCCCACACCGCGGCGCTCTCCCTGGTTAGCAGCCCATATGCTGGCTCAGTTAGGCCTGTGCAGTCTCTATGGAACCATCGTTGGCAGGAAGCCTCGCACAAGATGGCCTCTTGGTCATCGTGCACTTCTGACAGGCAGAGGCCACAAGGGAACACCATGCCTCCACCTAGCTTTGGGGGACCGGAGCCAGGGCCAGCAGAGGGTGGAGCGGGCCCACTGGGAAGCGGGGATTGGGTGTTGGGCGTGGAGTTGGCGTTGGATGGAGGATTGGGGTTGCTACCTGGAGTGTTGCCACCACTGCTGTTGTTAAGGTTGTTCTGGGTGGAGTTAGGTGGCTGGTTTGGCATTGGACCTCCGGGAGTATTGTTCTGCTGGTTGTAGGGCACTGAACCCGGAGCGGAGTTTGGTGGCGTTGGTTGCTGCTGATTGGATGGGGTGTTGGGGCCAGGGCCACCACTGGAGTTGGGTGGAGGATGCTGATTGGTTGGTGCCGGTTGAGGCTGGGGACCGTTATGGGGGCCAGTGGGGGACGAGTTGGGATTGGGGGGTTGAGGAGCCGACTGGGGTTGTCCTGGAGTGTTGGGGTTGGGTTGTTGGACATCTGGATGACCTGGGAAACCTCCTCCAGGCTGTGGGGGTCCAGGGGCTGGGGACGGACCAGGGGTGGCATTGTTGGATGGAGGACCGGAGGGGTTAAGGTTAGGTGGTTGCTGTTGAGAGGGAACAGGTGGACCACCACCTGGACCACCAAAGTTCTTTCCCTCTTCACCAACAGGAGGACTTGATCCAGGGTACGGGCCATCTTGTGGAGGAGGGAACTGTCCTTGTGGAGGCATACCTGGATGTCCACCCACCATATTACCCCCACCACCCATCCCCATCATGTTCATTCCTCCTCCCATACCCCCCATAGGGTTCATGGGGCCGTGCGGAGGCCCACGAGGGCCAGGGCCACCAGGTAAGGGCGGGCTGTTGAAGGGATGGCCACCTTGTCCATGTGGAGGCTGTTGCTGAGGCATCCCAAACCTTGGATGAGGTGGACCTCCTCCACCTCCTGGACCGCCACCCATTCCTCCAGGTGACAACATTGGATTGAAGCCCTGCCCAGGGTGCATGGGTGGGCTGAAATTGGGTGGCATGTTAAACTGGGATGGGCCTCCTGGTGGAAATCCTCCACCACCACCTCCTCCGCCTCCACCACCTCCAAAGCCTGGCATGCCCCCAAATCCAAGTGGGTGGTGTGGTCCAGTATTTGGCGTTGGCGGACCGAAAGGGGGTCGTCGGCCAGGCTGTCCGCCTCCAGGTCCACCTGGGCCACCCATGAATCCCATACCTCCTCCCATTCGACCGGGTCCAACATAGCCACCTCCACCGCCCCCTGGACTGGGCAGAAAAGAGGCACCACCTGGACCACCCCCTCCCCCAGATCGCAATGGCGGACCAAAGTCATCATCGAAAGGGTTAGAGGCCACCAGGTGATCAACCATCGGAGTAGGAGGGGGTGCAAACTCAGAGAGGTGGGAGAATGCTGCCCCCTAGCAGGAAATACAAAGGGTGAGAAATAAGTTGGTAATGCTGAATTGCTTAGTTTCTAATGTTAATGCACTGAATTTGTCATTAAATGCAATTATTTTTAACATTTAGCTTAAAGAGGGTACCAACTTCACTAGAATACAAATACCTTTACAACAAAGTCCGGCTAAATATAAAATTAAGCATTAAGTCCAAAGATTCAAAAACTAACCTGAGTGTTGGATTTCCTCTTCTTTTTCTCTGGGCTCTTCATCTGGGAACCTATGGAAGCAGAAATGTAAAGGGGGGAAATGAACAAGAATAGGGTGGGAGAAATGAGCAGTTAGACCAAAAGCACATTTATATAAAAAGTTTTTTGATGCAAAAATGTGCACAAGATAATTTTTCACTGTAATTTGCCAGGTGGTATTAAGTGGAACTGCTCATTTACATGTCCCATGTGTCACACTGCTAGCATCAACTGTGAACCTGACTGGCATTTGAAGAGATAAAGCAGAGCACTGGTAACAAACAGATTTGGAAACTGACTATTTTGTTAAACATATTTGTTGATACGACAACCACACATCTCAGTACCTCCAATAAATACATACATTTCTTGAGAACCAAATAAATCAAACCATCAAAATAAAACAAAACCCCATAAAACCTAGATTATCAAAGTGTATCCCATGTTATTAAACATTATTAGAGATAGACAGATAATCAGTTTAACCGATATTTTTATGGATATACAGCAATATTTTGTCTCTAAAGACTAGCACCTAACTACAGTATTCAGTGTCACTGTGATAGTCACATTTTTAATAATAATAACAGTTATTATTATACAATACATTCATTCTTTCTACAGCTACACAGCCAAAAATAAATACAAATATGGACAATGTTGACAAAAAAAATGGCATAACTGTTATAAAATTTTTTGTGTTTAAATTCCTATAAAAAGTTATATTAAATTATATCTAAATTTTAATTGTAGTCTCCTTTTTTTTTTTTAAGCAACAATAAGAGAAGTATTAAAAAAAAAATGCATATCATTTATCAACACTATTTAAAGATATCGGTCATATCGGTCTCTCTCTTAACAAACTTTACAGCTGATGAATTTTTATGCAACCCTTTAGAGATCCCAAACCCTGATCCCAAGTAAGAGGCTTGCTTTAAGGGCAAATACCACGTTGGAAAAGAGTTGAATGCAATGAGTGTAAAAAAATAAATAAAGCAAACCCCAAACGAACTCGCGTGAATAGACAAGTGATGCGAGGTTGACAAAGCTACCCAAAGACAGATCCCCACGAAAACAAGGCCACCGTACATTCAGGCATGTGCGGACAGGGAAAAGGGAGATTTGCAGCCAGAGCTGTGTGGATCCCCGCTCGGACACAGAGATGCGCTGACTGACAGTTTCCTACCTTTGCCTCGTTTTCCTTGAGTCTGTCCCGCCTGCTGTCCCGCCATTAAAATGACTGTCGGTGCGGTGCCATGACACCGTTCATTTACAGAAATTCGTTTATTTGACTTAAACCTCCTCGGGTCCAACGAGTATCACCCCGCAGCCCCAGGAATTGCGCGTGAGATGCTTAATGTTTAACTGTACCGATGGGCCAATGTCTGAAGGACGCATCAATGGTTTGAGTCAGATTTATCATCTTCTGCACGTTTACACGCACGCACCCCCAAATAATAACGCGATCTGGACGAGCCAACATCTGAAGATGATGAGTTATTAACCAAAATATCTTTGCAAGCACGCAAACCAGCCGTGATAAGAAGTGTTTGGGATGGACTGAATGTGAATGCACATCTGCCTGCCTGCAATGTGAGCACATACAGATGTGTTTCTACCTGGACGGCCGTCTAAATGTCATTCAGATGCAAGCACACCGAGCTCTTCCGCCCATTTTAAACTGCGTTCGATTCGAAAATACCGTGCGACTGTAAATGACGCGCTAGGCGTTTGAATTGAATTCGAACGTGATTTGAATTCGCGATCTAGCTACCGCTAGCCGTTTAGCCATCAGCAAGCAAGGTAAGACGGTAAACGCTGCTCATACAGCTCATTCACATACACCTGACTGCTGCATCAAGTCATGGATGTCAACCCGCATATGACAAACAATCAATGTCAAATAGACTTACGATTTAATATTTATCCCCAAACGCGAAATTGGCCATGTTAATTACGGCCTGCTCGTTGCCGGACAAAGAGGGACAGCCGGAGTCGACTCGCGCAGGGCATGTGTGGAAAATAGGGGTGGTCGGGCTAAAACAAATAAGCGATTTTTACAAAATGTTTATGTTTATGGCGATATTATAGAATTGTTTTCTATATAAAATTATATTAGTGACATGTAGGTGATGTAAAACTGATAAATGTCTTATGCTATTTCTGTAACTGCTCAATATTTTTTATCGTCGCCCCCCGTGTATCAAGCATGTGGACTGATCGAGATCAGACCACTTTTGCGAATGATGCAGCAGGGAGAAATTATGTGTTGTGCATTTTGCACTCAGTTCACTGCGATGGGCATTGTTGTAGATAGGTACAATTAGAATGTATTTATGGTCTTGTTGCATATTTTTTTGGAGGGAATGTACTCTGACCGTTTTCTAAAAAGAAAAGGTTTACCCCCGATTTGGTTATAGGCGCGTCTGAACGCTTGTGTGGTTCAGCTGCATGAGTGGATTTGTAGTTTTAAGACTGCCGTTTCATGAAATCAGCTTGATTTAACGTGATTTTGCTTTTATTTCCATTCCGCTCTCATTTTTCCTAAATAACTTATCTTGTTCTAAATGTAAAATGCCTTTAAAATAAAAAAAAAAGTATTCTATGACAAAAGCAGTTTTGTAGGCATAATTTATCAACTGTAGCTATGTGAGTACTGATCTCCAAAATAGAATAGTAAAATAATTACAATTAAATATATATAGAATCATTTATGGAAGCATGTTTTTGGATATTCAGATGTGAAGAAAGAAAAACTGTCAGAGCAGAACAGGGCACTAATTTGTTTTTTTTTTTTTTTTTCCTTGGTACTTCTACTCTTGATCCAGGATCAGTCCCCTAAACACAAATCATAAATCACACATTTTCAACTCAAAGGCAAAACTGCGTTTAGAACAAGACTTTGCCGCCCTCTTGTTGTCGAGTTAACACGGTACACACCAGCTCCACTCCTGAACTTGGTTTCTTCACCTAGTTACACTCTAAAAAATGTTGGGTTAAATATAACCCAGTGCTGGGTAAAATAAGGACAAACCCAAATTGGGTTGTTTTGACCCAGCGGTTTGGGTTAAATGTTTTAGCCCACCTTCTGGGTAGTAACCCAACCGCTGGGTCAGAACAACCCAATTGCTGGGTTTATCCCCATTTTACCCAGCACTGGGTTGAATTTAACCCAACATTTTTAGAGTGTAGTAAAAAAGACATGAGAGTAATATAACTGTGCCCATCTGACTAAAAGTTAGTGTCTGGTGGCCTCTATTGGTCGATTATTATAAAGAACCAACCCTGCAAATAATATTGGCCCCAATGTGTTATTTGTACCAATCAGTTGTAAAAGTAACAGGACAATCATGGCAGCACTTAAGTTCACAGCTATTAGTGTCACTTAATTTGCTGTGATTGTCTGAAACCATTTCTGCTTTGAATGACTTGAGGATACCTTCACACTGCCCTTAACCCAAAGGTTATTTTTCCTCGTTCTTTAGAAAAACTTTGATGTGGAATCATCTTCATTCATTCATCAATGATCTTCATCATTTTCCACTTTATCTTCATCAAATCCACCAATTTCTGCCATCATTTTGCAGTCAGTTACCAGTGTTATTTAATATCATTGAGATACTACTATAGTTTTTAATATTTTGAATGTTTTTTCATAAAAGTTTTATATCTAGTCAACTTATTTGTTCATGCAGAAGTAAGCCATGTTCCTGTGAATATGCAGACAATTGCTCGAGAGAGAAATATTATAGTTCTCGAAAAGAACGAGAACTGTACGCTAAACAGTATTCCTGCATTAAATGTGGTAAAACTGTTTGCGTTACAAATCAGTGTGTTCATAATTAAGATAATGTATTCAAATAATATGGAAAGACACACCAGTTTGCTGTTTTGTACAGCCAACAATAGCTGGAAATGGATGACACCGGAAGCCGGACACATTAAATTTACAAATGGCTACGCCAGCTCTTACGGGAAAAAAAAGGTGGATAGTGTTTATTAATTTTTATTTAGGTTTAGTTATTTTAGTAGGCCTAAATTAAGTTGAGAAACACGATAAATTTGCCTTGCATCTAGAGAAAAATATATATATTTAAATTTATATTCCGTTAAAATATTATTTATTTATTTAATTTATTTTAGATGATTTTATTGCAGTTAGCATTCATTTTATTTCAAGCAAAGAGAATGTTTTTTTTTATTATTTCTGATTTAGGTTTAGTTAATAACCCTGTCAGTTACTCAGAGCGCCGCCATAAATCACACAATGCAACATGAAGACCATCCAGTTCCAAAGGTGCACGGTCACATTGTCATTCATTCACCTTGCCCTGATTCACCCTCGGTCATCATTAGTTATGAATCATTTCATTGACATGTCTTTCCCGAGTGCTCCTCATGAATGATTTCTTCATTCTCAGGCCCTCTTCAAGACCCATTAGCGTTAATTTTAGCCTCAGGATTGAGTTACCGTCTGCATTGTCTTAAATCGAGATGAATTGTTAATCCAGGGCTGCTGTCATAGGCAGGTTAAGATCGCAGTGAAGGTCAGGTGAAGGGGTGACAGAGGCGACGGGGTTAATGACTGTTTGCAGATCAGATGAGTCTGCGGCCCCTCTGGGGTTTAGGGTAGAATAGCAGCAGCAGCCTACGTGATTCACACTGCTAAAAATGGGCAAAGTGTTGCCTCGGTATCGTTTCACCGGTATTAAAGACACTTAACATGTCGGGCAGGAGAAAAGGCTTGAATTGACACCAGCCCTCCCCCTTTCCTTTCAGTAGGTACGCTAAGATCCCTCTCTTTTTACTTTTCTTACTTCATCATCATGATAGCTGAGTCCGATAAGCGGTCTCTTGTGACGCCTGCTGTGATCCTGTTTAAAACCAGAGCCATCCTCCACGAGCATATTGTATGAGATAGACAGACAAACCAGCCGTTAAAGATACACCAAACACGTGAAAACGTGTAAATCAAAGCTCTCCCCAGAAACAACCAGGCCTTAAAAGGGGTCATATGATGCGATTTCAATTTTTCCTTTCTCTTTGTAGTGTTACAAAATCTTGGTGCATAAAGAAGATCTGTAAATTTGCAAAGTCTAAAGTCTCAAATCCAAATATATATTCTTTATAAAAGTTAAGACTCAGCCACGCCTACCTATAACAGCTCGTTCTAACACGCCCCCACAAATCTACGTCACAGTGGGAAGATTTGCATAACGCTGCCCAAATGTTCTCACAAAGAAAGAAGGTGTAACTTTTATTCTCGCTGTAGTATTGTTGCCGCCGCCGCCATGTCGTGGAGACGCTGTGTTTCGTTGTGAAAGCGAAACTACTTTGTTTGCCTTCCAAAAGAGGACGATATCTGCTTCGTCAGGCCTAGAGCTGATCCGTGCTGGTTGCTGAGGAAATACATCAACTTCACGCTGTGGATCGCCGGATCTGCTTTCACCGTGGACAAAGCGGAGTCCAACCGGGGTCGTCACTGTGGTTGCCGCAAACGCCTTGCGCCCCCTTCGTCCGAATCCTAACAACGCCAAAAAACAAGACCATTCTCAAGCCCGCCGCCTCTGCTCACTCCAGCCCATCCCGCTTACTCTAGTCCTCCGGCCGTTCCTCACTGTAGCCCCTGGCCTCTGCTCACTCTAGGCCGCCACAGCTCACTCTAGGCCACCGTGTGTGATGCTGTGTTTTGCTGTGAAAGCAAAAACTATTTTGTTTGGTCTTCCAAAAATGGACAAGCCTAGAAATCAGTGGTTAAGTTGTATTTACCACACTTTTCAGAACAGTTCAACCCAAATATTCCGTGTGTGTCCAGTGCATTTTATGGAGGACTTTTTCCTGATCCTGGTAGATTAGACTACAAGGCCGGCTGTTCTGACTCACAGTCTGTAAGTACGTTTTTTATATTTAAAGAGTTTTTTATTTTATATTTTTTATATTTAAAGCCAGTTTTTGGGCAGTGTAGAGTAAGGGCTTGTTGTTTGTCATTTCTCCGATCACAAATGCAGACATGGTTTTATGTTTACGCGGCGCGAAGTCTTATAATCTGTCCCCACTGGATGCATAGATGAGAAACAATCATGTACAGTATGTGGAAAATAATGTGTTTTTTTTAACCTTAAACCGCATAAACACATTTCATTACACCCAATACACCAAATAATGTTCTTTTTATATAACATCATATGACCCCTTTAAAAACAGACTTTGGTTAATAGTAATTATAACCATAACAATTAAGTTATCTCATAATCACTTTAAAGTTTTTAAAAATATGGTATCTTGTAAGTGTGATATTACAAAAGTTTAGTTTAAAAGTCAAAACTTTATAGGCCTGGGAACATTTCACTGTATGAGCTTTAGCTGGTAGCAATTAAAGTGTTAGTCGAATTGTAATAGTTTGCAAATGTAGCTCGACAACTGGCTTATAATTGTGATTTAAACAATGAGAAATTACACTGCAAACATGGGAAATAAAGCAAGTGAGAGAAAACAAGTCAATTACAATACAGACCATGTGTTTAAAACTTTGGTGATAACCGCAGTGGCTGTGTTTTGTGTAGAACAGACTGAAATCATAGAACTTCAGAAGTTGTATTTATAACGGTTAAGGTATTTTACATTCCATTTGGGAGACTGACAGACATGGTTACCATGAACTGCTTAAAATACAATTAATATTCAGTAATGCACTTGAAGTGCACTGTAGTGAAATATGGTTTAGAAAGTGTGCAATGATGCCTTGAATCGGCTTCATCATGAAAACTCATAAATTGGTTGAGTTAACCTTCGCTTCAGTTCACAGGGGATCATTCAGTCTTCATGCAGATCAAATGCAACGGCCAACATTATGGACAATACTAGGATTATTTCAGACAATCATATTTCCTTTAGATGCAAAGCCTGGCATTACTGAATATGATTGCAATATCTGAAACAATCATAGTTTTTAAATGCTTCCTTTTCAAACACATTAGATTATTAAAAATATATCAATGTTTAGAAAAAGAAACATCGAAAGGGAATATGATTGTTTGAAATATTCAGGCTTTTCTGTTTGAGCTGATGACAAAATGGACTATTATACAGTAGATTATGAAAAATATATCAATGTAAATGTTCTTTTTCTTTTTTTGGTCAATGGCACAGCCCTACATTATTGAATATGAACGGAATATTTAAAAAGCTTTTTAGATGTTTCCTTTTCAAAACATTGATAATGTTTTCATTTTTAATCTAATTGTTATTTTTCTCGTCATATTTTCATCAACAGCTCAAATGGCAAAGCCCGACTTTATTACGATTGGAATTTTTGTAATGCATTTATATTCATATTGCTTTTAAATATTTATTTTTTTCCTCATCAACAGCACATTTCTATTCAAATCATTTCATTATCGCCATTACACACATACGCACACAAAATTGCCATTGCTTTTTTTGTTCTCTTTGACTCTGATGGAAATGATGCTTTATTCAAAAATGTTTTATGCGATATTCTAGTTTTGCGCAGAGTTAAATTTGTATCTTTGGATGGAAACATAGCTAATGATTTGCAACAAGCAAACACCTCGGTTTGAGCGGTCCGTGGCATTTAAGGTGCGTCTCCTTACTGAAAAACAAGTGGAGGATGTTGTGGACAGCAGTCTGGCCAGGTTTTGAGTGAAAAGGGCCGAGACTGTAATTCTCTATTTTCCTGTCTCTAACACCGTTTAGCCTCTCCGGTTTCTCCGCTAATGGAATTAGGACCGTCCCAAGACACGCGCTCTCAGAGAAAGGAGAGAAGACGTGATAAAAATCTTCACTTTCCAGAGGCTTCAAATCTTATTGGCCTGTCATAATAGCCCATAACGTTCCCATAAGCGTCTCGCACGCTCCCTCCGCAGGCGCGTCTCGGGGGACACCGAGGCAGATGCTCGCGGGCCGCAGACGAGCGCGCTCCTTCGACTCCAGACCGGCAGAGTCTTCCTCCAACCCATCAATGCCAACCAGATTAGCGGCAGAACGGCTGAAAGCCAATACGGCCATTTGCGCTGGGGAGAAATCCTCAAAGTGTCCTCTTCAGGGGTTAGCGAGGGAGGTTGTGGACATTAACGTTTCCTTGTAAATTAATAAAGCCCATTTTGCCCTTCTTATCTTTGTTTTGACCAACATTAGGACCAAATATTTACATTCCGCGCTTTAAGTGGCGATCGGGTTTCAGAAATCTCTTCCTGTAGACCAGATTCCAATCTATAACCATTTGGATGGGCATTGCGGAGCTTCTAATCAGGTTTGGCCAATAAGCAAAATTTTCACAGGCCCGTCGACAGACCTTCCTTTCAGGCTTACAAGTCTGTTTTGTGCACAAATTAGTGCTGTCAAATGATTAATCGCATCCAAAATAAAACTTTTCGTTTACATAATATATGTGCGTATACTGTGTATATATTGATTATGTATGAATAAATACACACACATGCATGTATATATTTCGAAAATATTTGCATGTATTTACATGCATATATGTATATTCATATAATTTATATTATAAATATAAATACCGACACGAAATATACATGTAAATATTTTCTAAATATATGCTGTATGTGTGTGTCTTTTATATATGCATAATAAATAAACACAGAACACACATATATTATGCAACCACTTTTATTGGATTAATCGCGATGCAATCGCATAAAATTCAACGCTGCAATGCAGTTGATTTAAAAAATAAAGTTGGCATTGTATATGATGCATTGTTTCTCTGTAAACAATTGATGAAACCGATCTATTTATATAATAAAATAGTAGAATGCACTATACGGTTATTTAGAAAGTGACCAATAATCTGTCACCGATATTTTATATGTAGATTGATTTATCCTCTCTAAACTGTTTCTTAAGCGCGGTCTCTCATCACCACTGCTGCTACATGAATACGACGTATCACAACACTACAGAGACCGAGGCGAGTCCCGAGAGTCACATAGAATATAGATTAACATGGCTGTCTGTCTGAACCAAAGAAATAAAAGCGAACTATCTGTATCATATTCAATGGCATGGCATCATATTTTTACCATTGCATTGTGTTGAATCGAATCGAAATTGGATTGGACTGCATCATAACAGGTGAATCGTATCGCATTGCATCGGTAGCTGCTTCATATGTATCTTTAATGTAATGCGTCGTATCATTGGGATGCCTCCATTTACTTTTACTTTTAGTCATTTAGCAGACGCTTTTTTTCCAAAGCGACTTACAATTGGGGGATCCATAAAGCGATTCTTCTTAAAGAGGCAAACAGACACAAGAAGTGGTTGTAATACCAAGTTCTTAGACATTGTTCAATAAGTACAAGCTAGAAAGAGAAGGAATAGATAAAGAGATATAATTTTTTTTTTTTGATGATGAAGTCAGGTAGCTTCGAAAGAGATGAGTTTTCATCTGTCGCTTGAAAATTGTCAGGGATTCAGCATTCCGGATAGGTGTGGGAAGATCGTTCCAGCAGCCAGGCGTGGTGAACGAGAATGTTCTGGAAAGTGATTTTGAGCCTCTCTGGGATGGTACCACGAGGCGTCGCTCAATAGCGGATCTCAGACTTCTGAAGGGGATGTAGATTCGTAATAGTGAGTGGAAGTAGGTGGGTGCTGAGTCTGTGGCTGTTCTTTATGCAAGCATCAATGTCTTGAACTTGCTTCGGGCCGCAACCGGTAGCCAGTGCAAGGAGATGAAGAGAGGTGTAACATGGCTCTTTTGGGCTCGTTGAAGACCAGCCGTGCCGCTGCATTCTGAATCATTTGGAGAGGTTTGATTGTGCTTGATGGAAGACCAGCCAGAAGAGCATTGCAGTAGTCAAGAATAAGAAATGACAAGGGCCTAGACAAGAAGTTGTGCAGCATGCTCCGTTAGAAAGTGCCTGATCTTTCTGATGTTGTGCAATACAAACCTGCAAGATCGAGCAGTCTTTGCAATCTGGTCCCTTTGAAGGGCAGCTGGTTTCAAAGTTTACACCAATATGCATCAATATCATATTGCATCGGCCTCATTTATGGAGATGCACATCCCTAATAATGTATGTAACTTTAACAATGATTTATTATTACTCTTTTTTTTTGTATGCACCGAGTTGGAGTATATATCTAGACATGATAGTTCTCAGTTGAAAATATTAATTCCTCTATTTTAATCGATTCTCATTTTGATGAAACAAAATGATTGATCCTTTCAGATGATCCGTGAACAAAACATCACTAAACATTATTTGTAGCACGCCTGACATCTAATAATTGCAATAAGCTTTGTGTAGCCTCACGTGAACCGATCACATCTTCCTCTTTACTACTACTTACAGCACCAAATAAACATTAATTAACATCAAGGGTTGCTCTTGAAAGAAAAAGAATAACTTACTGAAATGAATCATGTCTCATGTAATCAATCAGTAAGTGTTTTAAGAGCAGAAAGATGTCAATAAAACAGTTTATGATCAATGTCATGCTACATCACGTTTATCTCAGGAAAGACATTCAATGTCCATAAACTCGATAGAAAACAATAACTCTAAAGAGGAGCATTTTGATAAATATATGCATTATATTACATATTATATTTTGTACCGAACCTGTTTTGTACTGAATGTTTATTAAACTGGAGTAGAAACAATTATATAATTAAAAATGAATTATAATACATTTTTATTATAAAAACGGCCTTATGTGCAATTTAAATATTTGTTTACAAATCAATTGAATATAGTAATGTACCAACAGAGGGGGATAATTTTATAGTTTACAGCTTTAGTTTGATGCACAATAATCAGATAGGTATCGAAATTAATTGAGATCAAAAATACAGGCTCAAATGGTGAAATTTGTCTCAATACCTAGCCCTAATGTCATGTTTCCATCTTCACACTATCCCCAGACTTCCATTTGTGCTATTTCAAAGTTAATCACTTCTTTACTCCGAGATGTAGAAGATCCTGATAACAAAACTGAGTACTAGGTGAGCACCAACCTTTGACTGGCAGGGTATTAAAAACACATGTCAAAGAACCAGTGACTGTATAATCTGGAGTAGGCTGGTTTGCTTTTACAGGAACAAACCTCATATCGACTTCATTGAAGGTTGTGAGCATGGCACAGGTGGTCTGCGCTTCCTTCAGCCGCTGAGCGATTCGCTGTCTCATGCGGTTCATCTTCACCTGCAACAAAACCACAAAAGGCCCTGAGAAGAAGAACGCGGGGCCCTCAGCAAATTTGTGCCATTATTAATATCAGTTTACCCCTTTAAAGGAACCCTCCACTATTTTTGAAAATAGGCTCATTTTCAACTCCCCTAGAGTTAAACAGTTGATTTTTACCGTTTTCGAATCCATTCAGCAAATCTCCGGGTCTGGCGGTAGCACTTATAGCTGTAGCCTAGCATAGATCATTGAATCTGATTAGACCGTTAGCATCTCACTCAAAAATGACCAAAGAGTTTCTATGTTTTTCCTATTTAAAACTTGACTCTTCTGTAGTTACATACCATGGGTGCAGCAGGCGCAATATTACGCAGCGCCTGAAAATAGTCCCCAGCATGATCCCTGTGCAAGCAGGTGGTCACGTTAGTTATGTTGACAGAAGTTAGCCTATTTCCAGGCGCTGCGTAATATCACTGCGCCTGCTGCACACATGGTACGGCAAAGCAAAGTTCCTTGATTATTACGCCAATGAGGAGTATAGGACCAGCCATATCGGCCTATTACAATCACAGACTCTTAAATTTTCCATCGTCCTAGTACACATGTAACTACAAAGAGTCCAAGTTTTAAATGGAAAAAATCTAAATCTTTGTCCATTTTTGAGCGATACTGCAACGTTCTAATCAGATTCATGATCTATGCTAAGCTACAGCTAAGTGCTGTCCGCCAGACCCAGAGATCGGCTTGAATGGATTCGAAACAGTAAATCAACAGTTTAACTCTAGGGTGTCGAAAAATTTAGACTATTTTTTAAAAATAGTGGAGTGTTCCTTTAATATAAAGACCATTTCAATGCACTTTTTTATTTGGCCATCGGGTTTCTTAAAGAGCACAGATTGTGTGATTAGGGGCACTGATCAGGCATTAGGCATCACTCAAAATGTTCATGAAAATCTTTAAATGGCATTTAACACTGTTTCTATATGTGACCCTGGAGCACGAAACCAGTCATAAGGGTCCATTTTTTTCGAAATTATGATTTATATATCATATGAAAGCTGAATGAATAAGCTTTCAGTTGATGTATGGTTGGTTAGGATAGGACAATATTTGGCTGAGATACAAATATTTGAAAATATGGAATCTGAGGGTGCAAAAAAAAATCCTAAATATTGAGAAAATCATCTTTAAAGTTGTTCAAATGAGGTTCTTAGTAATGCATATTACCAATCAAAAAATTAATTTGGATATATTTACGGTAGGAAATTTACAAAATAACTTCT
>JADLZN010003591.1:0-63991 GCA_018155175.1 Sinocyclocheilus anophthalmus | reverse complement strand
GGTGGGTCCTCTCAAAGGAGCCAGAAAAGCCTAGCAGCTGCATAGCAACACCCTGGCCACCACCAGAATGACTGAGTAAAAGAGAGGTTATGAAATGTCCATTTGTCAAAGTCAGTGTAAACTGCCATTTACAACTACAACTAGTACATCTGTGTAACTTTTCAAATTTTGGATGGATAAAAGGCCTACAACAAGTAGGTCAACTACACTTAAATCAAAACACGATATGGACTAGTGTCTATGAATATTAAACCGCAAAAATACCATTTACATATGAATCCTGCATGTTCTGCGCATCTCTGTGTGAATGAACGGCACAGACGTGCGGGAGTGAAGCGTGACGCTCCCGGTGTTTTTTAGCCTCTGCCGCCTCAATATATGAACACATGAACATAATCTCTAGAACTGCTCAGAGAGTCACTTTATGAGCATTTGACCATTTTTCTTTTGAAACAACATCATATCATCTACTACAGAAGCTTAAAGGTCTTCATGGCATCCTGTCAAAATAAAAGTTCGGTTTAACTTAAAGAAACCATGACAGAAAATTTACTTAATGTAATGATAGTACTACTACTATTAATAAAATTATTATTAAAACATTGTTTTTAAAGGAATATTTACCAGAAAAAATTTCCAGAATTTATTTAGCAGAAAAAATTTAAATACACAACACAGTATTTCTGAGAAAAAAGAAAGAAAATAATAAATTATTTGTTTATAAAATCAGTTAATTAGAAATGTTTTTGATTATTAATATTAAATGAAAATTAAAATGGAAATGTGTGTATAAAGGCCAGATGTAATGCCAATGTGAGTCTAGCTGTATGATAATTTCGCCCTGGGCGGCCCATGCTCCACTTTACCCAATAATTACCACTTAGGTTATAATCGATGACCTTTTTAATGCTGACCAGTGCTGAATGAACTCTAGGCAAAGCACTGTCTGAATGTTATACGCTAATGCCAGCTTGAAAGGAGCGCTAATGTTTAGTGAATGCTGGGCAAATGTTGGCTTGGCAATAGCCAAGCTCTGGACTCAAAGAGATTAAACACAGGGCAAAACTTGGCTGAATGTTGGGCATATGCTGGCTGAATGATGGGGCAAATATTGCTAATTGCAAGGCTAACATTGGCTGAGTGCTGAGTTAAACTTGGCCCGACGTTGAAATCGCACTAGCCTAATGATTTTTGTCAATCTCAATCTTGGATTGATTCAGGCTAAACGCTGGCTTAATTCTAGCCTGATGTTTTGCTAGCACTGGGGATTAACCTACTGAATTGCAGGCCAAATGCTGGCTTTCCACAGGCAAATATGTGGGACATACGCAGGTGCCAAAACAACTGGTATCGGTCATGAAGCCGGGCCGAACTCAGCCTGATTAGCCTAAAAGGCTTTAACAAGATGCTGCTTTTAAAAATAGAGCTTGAGCAGAAGGGATGAGAAAAGACTAAGTCTCAGCATCTACATCACAGAACATCTGGCAATGTGTGTGTGTGAATGTCCAAACCAACACAGTGGTAGAAATAGTGTTAGCTTTCTAAACCCAATGAACCTATGCCAACAGATAATAAGCTAAAATTAGCCTTTAGCTTTAGCGCACACGGTGCGGGCTACTTATCGGCAACCAATTAGAGCGGTGTTAGCAGTTAATAAGCGATTAGTGGGTCACACACACACGCTCTCTGTGCAGTGGACAACTGCTGCAGGGGGCACTTACTGAGACTCTCAAAATGGCATCTGATCCATTTAACTGGTTATGTCAGGACACTGACTCAACTCTAATCACTGAGTGGATGGAGTGAAGTGGAGATGGGGAGTGAGAGAATATGGGTGAATTCAATTTCAAAGAGAACACCACTATGTCCTACTCACTCCAAAGGGCAGAGCACTTAAAGTGAGTAGTCTGAAGTGTGCAGGGCGTTACCATCTCATTTGTGAGTGATTGGAACACAGTACACAAATATATGTCACTGCCACTTTATTTTGAATCACAATGGTACCTTGATAACGTACAGTATGCAACAAAATTCATCGCATAGTTTGACTAAAAATTTAAATTCTGCCTTCATTTACTAACCTTCATATTGTTCCAAATGTGACAGGAACAAAAAAGAAGATCTTTATAATATTAAAACTAAAAGATTTAATAAATTTTAAAATAGAAATCTTTGATTTAATAATATATAAAAGGACTCTTCCCCCCAGTCAGCCGTACGTTTTGCATTAGGAACAACATTTTACATTGAATCAACAGGTGTTTATAAACAAAAGTTGAGAAAAATGTTTTTAAAATGTTTTCAACAACAAAATGATTGTTTCAAGTCACCATGAAATCAAAACTGACAATTGTTTTTTTTATAGAATATGAATGATATTGATGACTTCTGACGACTTGCACTGACGCAAAGGCGGGCCAACAATCCAGCAACCTGTCACTCATATGAGCTCGCAGCAATTAGTAAATGACTATGATCCAATCAATCCCCGAAGGACAAAATCTAGCCTGCCCAACATTTTTTCTTGCTCAAGGAGCTGTTTCACTCATTTATATCACAGAACAGAAGAAAAGACAATGCCAATTTCTGTTTCATGGTTTTGGAAACAGCTAATAATTCAAACCTAGCAGTGCAAATCTTTAGGGTTGATTTGATTCTTGATTCACAGGTTTTTTTATTGATAATAGTTTCATATTTGGTGAATTTGTTAGAGGTGATGACACTGATTTTTTATTATTAATAGTATTATTATAACCTATTGAAATATTAAACAATGAACATCTTAATTATAGGTTTATATTATGTGAATTTAAATACTAGTCTTGGTATGAGGGCAAATAAGGTGGTTATATCTTTGGTTGTATTTGGTTTATTATGATCAATATATTATGAACAACTGAATAGTGTTAAATATATGATTCTAATAAGTAATTTCATTTAAAATTTAAAGATAATTTTTTCTATAAATATTTTAGTTTTTTATTGTTACAGTAACAAACCTATTTATAAACGTAAAACTAACTATTGATATTCTCAAATAGGACTGTATAAAATATCGCATTTTATTTAAAATAAATATAAAATGTAAACAAATCTATTTTTAATATAACTAATGTGGTGCTTTGTGTTATTATTAAACAGAGTACCGTTAAAAGCCATCAACCAATAAAACAACTAGCGCACAGAGCAATAACCCGACATATATTATTATTATTATTATATCGATTATGATGATTGATTACTATTATTTATATTCATTATTATCATAATCACTATATTGTTGTTACTTGTTTGGTCGAAATAGTTTAATATTGTTTATTTTGTTGTTTTATTATTACTGTACACCGTAATTAAACCGTACACAGACTTAAAAGTAAAGTAATAATATATTATAATTTGTATGTAATCTCGATATAAAGGTATTATTTTAAATTTTGATTTTATATCACAAATAATATTAGATTATATTAAACTTTTTGTGCATTGCAATTACAGTACATAGCCACGAAATATAGAATCATTTAATTACACAGCCATTATTAGTATTAATAATACGAAATATTTGTTGTTGTTGTTGTTATTGTTACATGTCAGTTTAACAGTAGTTAATAGTAGATAACAATAACAAATAAAATTGATTATGCTTTATTCTATTTTTTAATTTATTTTTACTTCAAGTTAATTATATTTCTTTCATATTAATTATATTATTATAGTATTCTCCGCCTGTATACTGCATATTACTTGAATAGATTTTGTGTTATCTGTCTGTAGATAATCCGCACTAAGAGTGGAAGAAAAGGGCAGTGTAAGCAGAAAGAGTGAAGAGAGGAGAGATAAATGCCATAGAGACAGTGGAGAGAGTGACAATGTTTCACTTACAGAGAGCGAGCGGGAAAGCGCAGACAGACACATTGAAATGAGTGGGCCAGCTAACAGCTCGGGGAGGCTTTTTAAAGAGGCCAGGTACTGTTTCACTTCACACACTGCCTGCAACAATTCCCTCTCACACACCGCCAAGTCCATAGTACTTTCCTAATACCCACCTAGATCTCTGAGTTTTGGTGGTGTGTGTGGTAGTGTGTGTGTGTGTTTGTGTGTGTTGTGTGTGGTGTTTGTGTGGTGTGTGTGTGTGTGTGTTGTGTGAGAGGCGATTAAGTGTCCAATTAAAGACCGTTAGTAATTGAACTATTGAATATTTATGTCCATTGCCAAACTTTCTTACTCGGGGGGAAAAAAAACATCCAGAAATTACAAATTGCCTTGTGATCTTTTTTTGTGTTTTATTATTATTATTATTAACAATTTTTACATTTTACATTCAGTTTTCAGTGTGTTGTGGCCAACATTTTTCTGCCAACATTTTCAGAGACTGTTTTACCTTTGCTATACATTATATTTCCATAATAATCTTCTTATAGAAGAAGCATTGCAGCACTGTATGTTTTTTTCATGTTTCTGCAAGAATGGTGGTTAAGGGCATAGACTTCATTGATTTGTAGGCTGTTGTTAAATGAGCTTTTAATGTTGTTATATTTATAATGGTGTGTGCATACAAGAATGTTTGCATTGATTTGTGGATAATATGATGTGATATAATGGAACCTCTAGATGATTGTTCTAGTTTAATAATCTGTGATCGTATGGATTTATAGTATAGTTAGCCCAGGTGCGTTTCCTCCGAGGAGGCAAGGGAGGCAGTGTCTCCTCAAAAAATTGGATGACAAAATGATCGATATTACAAACATAAATCGCAATTATTACTAAATATGGAATTAAAAGTATAAAAGTCACTCGTTTTTATAAAGTAACACTGTCCAACAGCAACACCTGCAGGTAAAGTTACAGCGGAGGCTTGCCTCCCTTCAGTCCATAGACTTACAACAGAGACCCATTAGCGTGCCGTGACTTTTCTAGGTTGTAACTGAGATGAATGGAGGAAAGTCACGTGAGAGGAGGCAATGATCGGTTATGATCACAGTGTGAGTGGTCCTGCGATAAATCCCGCCTCTTGATTTCGTGCGAGCTCTCGGCCTGAATGAAGAAAATTATGGCGTTATTGACTAATTATAAAGTAAGTAAACAACTCTTCCTCTTAGATACCACTTCTTTGTGTCACGTCAAAATAAAACTCGAAATGGTCTGAAAACGTGATGACTGTGTCAGTTTTTAGTGAGCATTCAGCGTGATGAGATGAAAAAACAGCTGAACATCAGTTCACAAATAAAAAATATTTGTTTTTTTTTTTTTTTTAAAAAACCAAATTTTTGTTTTTACAATAAGGTGTCATTTAATGTGTTATCTAACATGAACAAACCATGAACATTTTATTACAGTATGTTATTATCTGTTTTTACATTAGTTAATCGTAAAAGATACTGTTTCATTGTTTGTTCATGTTAGTTCACAGTGCATTTACTAATGTTAACAAGCACAACTTTTTGATTTTAATAATGCATTAGTAAGTGTTGAAATTAACATGAACTAAGATTTTATAAATGCTGTAGAAGTATTGTTAATTTTTAGTTCATGTTAACTAAAGTAGTAACTAATGTTAACTAATGAAACATTATTGTAAATTGTTTCCAAAATATTGTTAAAATTGTTACTACCTTCAGTTATTATTTTGGAATAAATATAAAAAATGCATAAAAACACTGAAATGTATAATTAGTATTAAAAATAAAAAATAAAAAATAATATTAATAAGTACAACTATAATTATATTAGTTCTCTTTTTTATGTATAAGTTTAACGCAGGAAAATGTACAACATTAGTGATAACATGACCTATATACTTAGTCCTATCTAATCTATCTACTATCTATGCATCTATATATCTAGATCTATATATCTGTGATATGTATGTATATATACATTGCCTTAACCGCCGCCCTCATTGTAATACACCACTGCACGCCACTGCGATTAAGCCTTCCTCTGCCATTTACTTCCTGTCTGAGAGAAAGTTTCTCGTGTGTATATTAGTAACAAAAGGGCGGCCATTATAATCCACACACCTGCATTTTGTCTTCATTCTTAGAATTCAGTTTAAGATTCTGCATTTTTTATACTATAATAACATGCAATTGGTTCTGTAATATTTTTTGTTGTTATTTATTTATTTATTTTTAGATCAGTTCTGCACTTTTTATTAGCCACTCTTCCACATGTATTCATGAATGTTGTGTCCAGATGCACAGGACATTGTTCAATTTATATTTTTTCCCCCTGCTAACAGCGATTTTTACCGGAAGCGGTGTGTAAGTCACTGGCCCGGTGTAAAAATGACAGCAATTAACCCGACATTTTAGCTTGAGGAGAATTTAAGATGAGACGCCTGACAGCCAGTGTCAGCCATATTTTCCCCATCTTCTTCAGGTGTAAGAGCAAATGAAATTGGAGGTAGTATCGCAGTTCAGGGAGCTACTTGGGAAGGAGGTGTCCATGGAAAACGAAATTTTGCACTTATTTACTTCATTTTCCACAACGATTTTCCTGGAAAATATCCATAAACAGAAGCATAACCGAGAAAAACCACAGTGCTAATTGATATTCAATGAGTCTGACTCCATCATCACCCCACAAACACATTAACACACATGCATGCATTCAGAAGAGGTGGGAGGGAGCGTCTCTAGGGGTCCATTGACTGTCATTCAGGAGGGGAAAGTAACAAAGTAATGCGGAGACGACACACAAACAGCCAGTCTCGCTTCCGTCTCCCTCGCTGTCCACCGGGAGCTGCGAGTGCAACATCTTCAGGCAGGGTGATGACGGCTTTCGCCACTCATCAGCCAAATAAAAGCCCCTCTGATGCAAATAGCGCTTTGCCCTTGAGCATAATTTAAAGCAGTAATCACCCCTGGAGTCTCTACCGTGCAGATAGCGAAAGCGAGGTGACTGTCTCATTTACACTCCAGCACAAAGAAGCTCATTAGCTTTATCACACCGCCCGATACTCCTCCACTACATGTGTCAACGTACACATCACACAATACGCTCATTCACCAGTCACAAGCGCATCATACGGGGAAGAAGTTTGCTATTGTCAGTAAATCGCCTTACTATACAAGTAAAAGTATCTTGCTCACAAAGATTGGCGCTAGAAACAAAATAAAACAAGTTTCGATGGCTTGACGTTGTATTTTACAGTTACCATTTCACTATCAGCAGACATCGTTTTGACATATAGAGGCGTGCTGCTTCTCGCGATGACACTGCAAGATATAAGCCTCTCCGTGACGGATGTGCATGCTTCGTTCCTCCCTAGACAACAGCAGGTATTATTCTATTATCGCCACTGAGCTCAGATCCTGGAGTGGTCATTTGTGTTTAGGCCACATAACATGTGGCTGTATGGAATTTACAGTGCGCCTGCAGTAGTAACTCCATTTCCCATCGGCCTCTCCAGAGACCGAGTGAAATGTCAAGCCGTGGCTTTGAAAGAGAGATTGAGCGAGGGACAGGACGAGGAGGGGGGATTGAGAGAGAAAGGAACGGAGTGAAATCTGCTGGAAACAAACACTCATGACCGTCGCTCATGCTTGGGGGCACTATTAGCGTCATGGGGAGGAAACACAGGTCAAAGACGTGCAGGTGAAACACACACCTTCAGCCTTAGAGTTATAAATGAAATGAGCCACGTTTGCACATTTAGGCAATAAGGGAGTTTTTTTTTTTTTTGTGGAACAGAAATATTTATATATTGCAAATGTGAACCTTTACCTTACCAGTGCTTATGTAGTCCATCTTATTTTATTTTATGTTTTATAAAGTATTAATACATTATTTTACAGTTTTATGCATTTATACTTTTTATTTTACTTTACAAATATTTACACTTTTTATGCATGTTTATTGTACACTCTGTATTTTTAGTTTTATTTAATTTGATACCACTTTATTGATTGAATGGTGGAGAAGCCTGAGGGCAAGTGGGATATTGGCAAATGTTATGACATTTCCCTGATTCAGACTCTCCTTGTCCACGGCTCAATGTGTTAGCGTATGGGCTAACCATTAGGCCACGACTCTGACCAGCCGCTTGTGTTTAGCAATTACATTTAACCTCTGTGTGTAAATAAAACTCCAGCAGTCGGCCAGTCAAGATCAATGACCACTTCACAGCTCATTTCCTGCTGTTTTGATGTTTTCTAACAGCCCTGCCTGCAGAAATTAACGGCACTGAAATCTATAACGGCCCTCAGGGCAGAAGCCTCCACTAGAGACAAAAGTGGTGTACATTTGCTCTGGATTACGGAATCAAACCACTGTTTCAAGACTGTGGAGCAGGTGCTTATGGGTAGAGTAGTTCTTTTCCCAAACCTTGATCAATCAACCGAACACTGTATTTCTCGAAGCAGGTGATTCAGAGCAAGGCCCCCGAGAGCGAGGAGTCTTGTAGAGTCGCCTTGAATTCAAACGCAATAAAAACATGGTGAGAAAACTGGAGCATCCTGAACCTCATCCTCCCAGTATCTCTGACAGCCTATGACACCACAAACCATTTAACAGAGCTTAAAAAGCTCACATATGCAGATGCCCGGCGTCTTAAGCTGACAACCAAGAGGCAGGATTTTCTAGAAGGCAGCTTTGGAGCCTTGTGAATTTAACAAGCATGTCTGGTATTACAGTTTCTCTCCAGTTTATCCATGAATAGTAACAAATCAGCCTGTGAAACGCCTGCCTGGGGATGTTTGTATGTGAAGGTTTTCCGGAACAAATATTAAAATGATGTAAATCTGGTTAAGGAGTTGAGGGCTACGATTGCTAGAGCTGTTCTCTCCCCCCACCCCGTTCCTCCCTCTTTCCCTCTTTCTATTTACTATGCACAAGGTAGTCAGATGTTGCCACTCTTCCACTTGAATATTTGAATTCCATAATGCTGGAAGAGAGTGAGCGGGAGAGAGATCATATGAGTGGCGTCTGGCCTGGCTCATAGCTCACTGCCCCCAGACACTGAATACATATGTAAGAGACCCTCTCAGCTTGCGGCTCTTCAGGGCTTTTCAACAAATGCTGTAAATAAGCCCAGCCTCAGCTCGCAAATACACAAGAGGCTTTTCAAATGTACGCACATGTCACTTAGCTCAGGCTTGCAGGCTTTCTCAGTGGGTGTTATTTCTGGGGGCTCGTCCGGGACATTTTTTATCTTTAAACTGTAGGATCGATGCTATATCCCCTCTCCATCGCTGTCATTTTGGCCCAAACATCTCCATCATGAGCCAGAAATCCACAGAGAGTGTTAGCATGCACAAAAAACAAGAACTAGTGACATAAGCCATATTGTGCGTGAGAGGGATTGAGCGAACATGGCGATAAGGAAATGCTGTCGTCGTATGCAAAACATGAGTTAAGGTTGTGTGTGAGGCTTCATGCTTGATTAGACGCTAAGCTGATATTGCTTTCACGCTTAAATCTTCCAATGCTACTCCATTTCAATTGAAATGTGATTGTTATTGCTAGAGGTATTTACCAGGAGTTATTTGATGCATGAATTTGCCCGCTAGGTATTTTCTCAGTTGTGTGGCGACATAGGGTGCTTGTCTTGGTTTGGCTTAAAAGAAGTTGCTACTAAAGCAATTAGCTGTGATTTTTACCATGATTAAGAGGTTTTGGGGAGCTTTTATAAAACATTGGCAGCAGCAATATGATCAGATACTGTAAACCAATATTCAGAGCCAAGTATTGTAGTTAATTTGCTTAACTGCTTGATTTCGGTTGGTCAAATGTTGTCTGTTTTGATATGTGGCTCATCCAGTCTTATTTTATATCTCTTTTATAATTATATGTGATATACTTCATCTTGTATATACAAGTTGTGGTTTACAGTGCCAGGCATGCATGTTTTTAGATTGTGACCTCTGTCATTTCTTTTAATGTAGATCGTAGTCACTTCATTTTAACAGCCGACGTAATTGTCTAGTTATGGTCAGACGTGTTATGAAGGGAGTGATGATGCTTTAGGGATGTTCATCAAAGTGTAGAAAAGGGGAAAAAAGAGTGAGACAAAGAGGGGGGATTTCTCTCATGGTCGAACTAAGTGAACGACATTGTGATGAATTTTCTTGTTAGGAGAAATTACACCCACTAAGTTGAGCTACCTCAGCATGAAATTGAAAAAGAAGCATTTCTTGGCCATTTCCATTCTTGATTCAATGAAAGATGTAGATTAGTTGTTGGGAGTGGGAGGGAACTACAAAATATGACTTCACACTAGGTTTGTGAAATAAACCTCATAAAAGCCATATAGGCCCGTCAAAGGGTTTGTTTACGGTAGCGAGTGTAGTCAGGCAGTTAGCCGTCTGATTATAGCAGATGCATGACATGTGAATACACCGAGCCGAAGTGTTTGAATGAACACGTATGTTTATCTCCGTATTGAATGCATCTTAATCGCCGCACGTCTAGGGGTATGTGTAACAATCCATAGCTCTTTGTAATCAGCCTGAAACCCTTAGAACAGATCTGTTTCTCTCACTGAAACGTTGACTGATAGGCTCCGTGTGTCAGGAGGGAAGATAACTCTACCCCAGCTCAGCTCACTCAAAAGGTCAGGCATGCACTGTAATTGGAATATTCACAAGACAAACGCCACAGATCGCTGGCACACGTAGCCGGGAGGACCCGGGGCCCCAGCGCTCCGTCAGCGGGGAAGATTGACGGAGATTCATTGGCCCACCACCAGCTAGATGTAACGCTATTAACTCTGCTGATCTGCAGCGCAGCCTGACGCTCATTGAGATGGGCTGGGAAGATCCATCACCCGGGCTGAATGGACTAGAGGCCCACCGCAAACTAATGACAGTTGAACACTCAGGTAAATGGACTGAAAACAATAGTTTGTCTTCACCTGGAGTGGCTCGTGCTCTTGTAACCCGATTACATTTTGTGGTGATCATTTTTCCTGCGCTATTGAAAAGCGATAATGTCAGAGCACCATTTTTGAGCTTCCTTCAGCACGTATTTTCCAGCTGGAGGAGAAACCGCATATTGTTCCACAATGTGCTGTCTGTGGTTAGTTGCACGGTAATCAGGGGTTTGTGCTTTACATTGAAGGTCACAAAGGGGCCAGTCGACCTTGTGGGTAACAGTGTAAGAGCTCGCCGTGGACCACACATACACACTCAGACACATACTATTGACTTTTAGAGTGCTGCCAGGTGGGTGATCAGGCGATATACTGTATACAATTACCTAAATGAGGATATATCTCATACCTTTAGGTGAAGCTACTATACATACTAACCCTAATATACGCCTAAAAGAATGTGGATTTGCATTTTTAGAACTTTCCTACCTGGAGTGCATATGTATATGTTTTGGCACGGGACCCGTGCAGTTTGTTTTTCATCGTGGTCGTGTGTATTGCTGTTGAGACCCTGCACAAATACTTCTTTTGTCAACGGGACTGAGAGATTGGCGTCTCTTTCCCCTTCTGCAGAGAGTCTACGCTTTGCCTCTAGCTGTGTACTCTGCTGTCTGAGCCTCTTAATAAGTTCTTGTCAACAACGCTATGCGAGCAAGTCCATTTGCTCAGCCTGACAAAGGCTCTGTGCTATTCTTTTCCTTCTTTTTCCTCCGGCCTCACTCTAAATGAAGTGTGGCGTGTGCTCTCTCTCGCCCCTCAATGCAACATTTATAAAGAGGTATTCCTCCGACCGTGGGACGCTCAGTTGCGTGGAACTGCGAAAAAGAGATGGATCATAATCACTTGCAAAAGAAGCCAAGTGCATCGAGCACATGCTAGGAAGTGGGGACTCGTTCACCGCTTCGCTCTTCCTTTATTTCCTTCGCTGACCTGCACTTGCTGGCACGTGTTGATGGTATAAGTGAAAAGCAGTCTCCTTTCTTGGTCGTGCCTCTGTAAGGAAGGCAGATAAAAGGCCCAGTAGAGTCACCTTATCTAAACCCAGATGATATACAGCAGTTGAAAGCAAGGGCTTTACCAAAGCCTGCCGTTGAGAAGCAGGGAGAGATCGAATTTTATAAGTAAAGGAGCCAGACAGAGATGTGGAGAAACAATGTCTGAGCTCTCAGAGAGATACAGAGGAGGGAGAGGCACTTGGTTTCAGAACTGATCTATGATGCCTCTTTATGACATTTATGCATCTTTAAAATGAACTGCATTAGATTAGATTATACCAAATTGTAAAATTTTCTAAATAAAATGTGAGTTGTTACTGTGCAAATTGTACAGTTTTTTTTTTTTTTTTTTTTTTGCCACAAATATATGTCCCCTAAAAAAAAAAAAATTGTAGAATCCAAAAGAAATGGCGTGGCTCAATAAGCAAATGTACGTATCTTACATTTTTTGCTTTTCAACTATTATTGCAAGCTTCTCGTGAAAAGAAAGCTTAATAATTAGAAAATTTTAGGTTTAGATGTTTAAATATATACTTTTTAAATATTTTGTTTTTTAGAATTTAAAAGTTTTTAATAAAATTATTATTCACTCTATATGAGATCGCTGGCACACGTAGCCGGGATAGACAGAGTTTTCCTTTAGCTAAAGCCAGAAAAGGAAGAAGAAAGTTGAAGACTAAAACAAGCAACAGAACAAAGGGTGACGTATGTTACTTATTTACATTAAATTAAATTGAAATCTATAAATTAATTTACAATATTTGTTGAGGCAAGTGTAATGTTGGCAGTGCAATTTTAAATCTTAGCTAACCTAACTGAGCAAGCATAAAAATCCTTATTGTTGAATAGCACACCTTTCCTCAACGATCTTCATGAGTGAAAAGTACCTTTCATGTTTGTAGCATAACATGTCAAAGTTTAAAACTAGGGTTAGGAATCATTCAAAAATCACTCTCAGCAACAGTAATAGTGATGCTCATCTTTGCAAAAGCAACTAATTAGAGTAGAAATTGTTTTTCTCTTTCCTCTATATTGCTCGTCTTCATTTACCTACATTTCTATGGGATTCACAAGATGTGGTTTTAGTACGGGCCCCCTGCCATAAATTCCCTCCCCCCCCCCCCCCCCCACGGTTGCTGACGAATACTGTAAATATATACTTGGGGCCATGGAAAAAAGTGCAGCGCGGTTTGCGGACCATCCATAACGATGTCCCCCTGCAGGAGCGGAAGCATATGGAATTTTTTGTGTTGCAGTGAACGGTGGGAAGTCTTGAACTCGTTTGCCTGTTATTGCTGGCACTGGTTTCCACAACGAGGGCCATGCACTCACACACACACAGGCACACATTGCTGTTGTCTGCGCATACACACTCACCCTGATGGGCCGGACAGACTCGTGTTTTGTCTCCTTGCACTTGAAAAAATAAGTGTGAGGTTACACAATGAAGCAGATCTCTGTTTTCTTTCTCTCCCTCCCGTAAATGCCCAGCTTTCTGGGGTAGAAATGAGCGAATTCATCTCAAATTCACCAGGGAGGGCTGAGCTATGCCTCTGTGTTTACAGTGGCAGAAAGTTAATATAAATTTTCATCAGAAGGGGAAGTTTACACATATGATTCTATTTGTCCTTCATTATTAGCACCTGAGACTGGGCTGGGGAAGCATAATTGTCTACAGACACAGGCCAAATAGATGCAAGGGGAAGGCAAATAAGCACACCCCAAAATAATTTTATGGTTGTGTGTTACAATCCCTCTCCATGAGATCCTTAATCTAGAAAATTAATAAACAAGCGAGCCAGGGAGACGGAGATGTGAGGTGCGGAGCGAGGAAAGACGGGAACTGCGTACGAGAGATTGAGAGGAAAAAGCTGGAGAAGGAATGAAAGGAGAAAAAGAGAGAGCGCAGCTCACAGAAGTCCATTGTTCTGCCGGTTAGCTCGCGCTTGGCCCTGCAGCTGAGCGTCTCCACGGACCGGCCCAGCTGCACACGCCGCTGATTTATTGAGTCATACATAAAAACACTCATTATTCCCACATCCTTTTCTCTTGTCTGAGAAGTATAGCGTTTGGCTGAGGAAAAACACTGTCTGTATCCACAATAACTGAGATCTCTCTCTCTTTCTCTATCTCGCTCGCTCTCCTCTCCACATTTTTTATTTGTGTCGGCTGCTGGAATGGATGCTGTGAGCACACATCTCGTCCTTACTGGACATGTTGTGTCTTGGGCTGTTTTCCCACTTGAGTCCTTTTTAAAGAACTAAACGCAGACCTCACTAGTCAAAGTCATTTATTTGTTACATATGCACATGGTGGATAGACAGAGTTTTCCTTTAGCTAAAGCCAGAAAAGGAAGAAGAAAGTTGAAGACTAAAACAAGCAACAGAACAAAGGGTGATGTGTGTTACTTATAAGTAAATCTAAAAAAATCCAAGTGAAAGTGTCAAGTTACTAATAAAACAAAAACAAACTAAAAAATAGCTGAATTACCTTTGCAGTTTTTTTTACTAATAAATGGTATTTTTTACCATAAATTTACCATAAATTTTTACTTTCATTCTTTCTTTTTTCTTTCCCTTATTTTCCCCTCCTTTCTTTTTCTTTCCTTGTGTGTTTTAATAACTGATTTTTTTAAAGTTTAATTTTATTAATATTAATTGTTTACTTGGAATGATTTTTGATTACCTTTTATTATTATGTATAATATTAATTTAATATAACTTTTTTTCGTTTAACCACGCTAAAAATATTAATTGCAATTAAACGCAGTGGGCGGTGCCCAGGTTCGCCACTCTGGTCACCCGCAACCACTTGTTTTCTGGGTCACTTGTCTCTATGACAAGAGTACCGATCACATCAAACCCAAACCGGAGCCGTTTCAGAACGCGCGCCAATTCACTTCAGCGCCAGCGCGCGTTTCCACCGAGCGGCGAAAACGTACTGTTGTGTTTCCCGTGTTGTCTTCAACTTGCACACACAAGATAACCAGCGCGAGCTTTAGGGCCTTTTCTTTCCAGGGACTTAAGCTCTCCGGCACCATCCGGATCCCAATGTACGGTCGTTTGGCCTGCGGGAAGAAAAACAGATAGTCGTTCTACAGTTAAAGACACTTGTTTGCTATCACGTTCAGTTCATGAGTTTTGGCCCTACCCATGTATGATAGGACCCAGCTTTCATCACGCTCAACCCAAACTACATACTGAGAGCCAATCCAGAATTTTTTTTGTTTTGCTTTTATAAACAACAGAACGGCGCATTGTATCCAAAAACGGATAGATCGCAGTTGATGAATGGAAAAGAAGGCCTGGGTCGTCGAAGTGCGACACAATGAAAAGCTGCAAGGTTGCAGTGGGTCAAAGATTTCCATCTAGCATCTCCATTATTTACAGAGAAAATCTTATTAAAAAAGCTCGGAGGCTTTTTAACCAGCCTTTCAGAGTAGCAATGGGTCCACGTCATAAGAAACTATATGATCGCCAGAACAAATTTACCGGGATATTTGAAAAGGTCCTGTTCACACATGATCTCTTAACTGTAATTTACCAGTAAAGACTGTATGTGTGAAAGTGGCTAAACTCTTCCTCTGCATATGCATATGCTGTGAATTTGAATTGCTTAAAGTTCATCTGGGAAACGCTTGATTTTTGAACGTAAATCATTTACCTTGCCAACACAGGAAATCTCAACCTTTCTAAAATGTGATTTATTGTACATCACGATTTAAAATAAAGTTTCCTTTGCATGTGGTCCAAAATATTAAAATGGATTAAATGGATTTTAAACGTTGACTCACATAACCCAGCACCAGGCCGCGTTTGGCGCCCTCTGCCAAGGTATTTGTTATAACTATAGCGCATATTCATATAAAATTAGTGTATTTAAAGGAACACTCCTCTATTTTTGAAAATTGGCTCATTTTCCATCTCCCCTAGAGTTGAACAGTTGAGTTTTACCGTTTTCGAATCTATTCAGCCGATCTCCGGGTCTGGCGGTAGCACTTTTAGCTGTAGCTTAGCATAGATCATTGAATCTGATTAGTCCGTTAGCATCTCACTCAAAAATGACCAAAGAGTTTCGATATTTTTCCTATTTAAAACTTGACTCTTCTGTAGTTACATCATGTACTAAGACCGACGGAAAATGAAAAGTTGCGTAATATAGGCTTATTGGAAGTTACCTAGCTGGGGACTATCTTCAGGCGCTGCATAATATCATTGCGCCCTGCTGCACCCATGGTACAGCCGCAAGTTCCTTGATTATTACGCCGGAATGAGAGTATAGTTCCTAGCTATAGCGGCCTAGAAAATCGCAACTTTTCATTTTCCGTCGGTCTTAGTACACTTAGTACAATCAGTTTGAATAAGGAAAGCGATAACTTTGCCATAGTATCCTTTCAAATGTTAAAGTTGCCACAGTCATTGCGTTCTTTGCATGTGCTGCACTTTATTTGTACCATTTAGTTTATTTATTAGAATTTGAAAGATAATAACAACATTGATTGATAAGTGAGATCTGATTTTAGTCCTTGAAAGCCAAAAAAGTAGTGCAAGTCCTTGAAAGTCCTGGAATTTCATTTTGCATTATCTGTACGAACCCTGTTTAAGTTACCAGTTCTTGTACTGTTTTAATGTTTTTGTTGTTGTTAATTGAACTGTAGTTTTCTGTAGTAAACTTTCTTTGTATATTTCCTATTTTATATTAATTTCCTAGTATTTAATTTACCATTATTTCATTTGAACAAAACAATTTCAGAAATGTCATGTTTATCATGTAGATTGTTGGTCATCTTGTACCCTGTCAAGGACAAAGCAAACCAGCAAACTTGATATCAAAGCATCCTAAATGTTACATGTGTTTGCACCATATTGTAGTGAGTAAACATTCTTGGTATTGCTGTTTCAAATATCCCACCATAATCTGTAGTTTGAGCCTGTCAAGGGCTAATGTCAATGGCAGATATGTTACTAGTTAGTTTCAAGGAAAATCATTAAATTTTTTTGTTTGCCAAATAACCCTGTATATGTGTCTCACCCCCCCACCCCCGAAAAAGTCAGGCTCGGATTTCGTTTGCTTTAACCCCTGCATTTCATATCAAAGAGCTAAATAATGTGCATGCAATGTCGTGGTCAGCTAAGTCATGAGGTTACCAAAAAGGCGATTTAGAAGTAGTAAAAATTAGGGGCGCACATTTAAGAGGGGGGCGAGTGGGGGTGCCCGTAGCTTGAAGACTTGGGATGTGTATGCAAACATACGGTGAGCCTGGTGCAGGGGGGGAGGGAGGGCAACAACAGGGCCACGTGCGTCGATGACAGACCCTCATCACAAAACACACCCGCTTCCTCTTCGTCTCTATCCATTATTCGATGATCTTTGAAGCCGTCGTAAGCCGCTGAATGATCCAAACGTTAAAGATAATTGTGAGAAACTACGATGCGCTTTCATCCGCGTCATTTTCAGCGCGCAGCTCTTAAAGAAATAGCAGCCAAATTAACCTAATAACCAGCTGCTGTGATGTATGTTCGTCAAGAATAAAAGAGGAAATCAATAACTTTGTATATAGTTTTAAGGATTCATCTACAGTATATATAATTTTGAATTTAGTGATTGATAACTTCAATTTCAATTTCTGTCTATTCTGCTGAAGGGCACATGTAGCTAAATTACATTTATTATAATGGGTTTATGTGAAGTCGGAGGCCTAATATTAACATTTATTATAATTGGTTTGTGTGAAGTTTGTTTACTGAATTTGCTTAAATTAAATCATAAAAAAGATTCCATTAAAAAATATTAAAAATATACTGGTCTTTATGTTTTTGGGTACATTATCTAAGATACTTTAATTGTGAAATAATGCAATATAAAAGTCTAATTTAAAAACTTTAATATTAGGGGGGATTAATCGCGATTATAGCTCAGAAAAAAGATTTTCGATGGACCAGCACCTAATAATTTTAGGTTCTTATTATTATTAAAAGTAATTGTTCATCATCATTTTCGTCTGTCTGTCTTCTTTCGTTCTAATATATGTGTTTATAATAATAAACTGAGTTTTTTAAATACTTAAATTGTATTCATTTATTAATTTGTTAGATTTTACTTGGTATTATTTTAAATTATTACATTTATTGTTATTGTTATTAATTTGTATCAAAAATGCATTAAATATTAATACAGTTTTAGGTTATTATTATTAAAAGTAATTTTCATGATCAAAAATACATTAAAATAATATTATTAATATATTGTAAGTGTTGTAATATTAACTGGAACTTGTTAATTACTGGAAAATGTAACAACTTAATCACCTGCTTCTTGTCGTGCCGTCTGAGAATGTCTACGTTTGATGCTATTCAGAGCTTTCACATAAAAACAAAATGTAACATTTCCAGGTTGCTAGTTTGAACTTTGTTTGTCTCCATAGAGCCAAGTGCAGCTTCAGTCTTTGGAGCTCAACAAGGCCGCCCAGCCTCCCTGATAAGCCCTGGTTCACTGTCGACTGGAGCGCTAACACAGATCACAGCTATGGATGACCTTTGATAAAAGGCGGTCTGTTCCGCCCTTGTCAGTCAGCCTCCTCACAACAGAGGTTGGGACATTGTCCACAGACTGACCTACTGTCGTTGTGTGTCCAAACGGACCTTTAACGTGTTCAGCTGTCATTCATACTGACGTGCATGTGGCGCCCAATGTAGGGCCGCTGCAGGGCTGTTATGTCCTCAGCGCACGTCTTGTTTATGAAATCTGTGCCTGGAGCGACGCTTTCTATTCATGAGTGGCTTGGCCCCTCATCAGACCCCTATGTCCTAAACACACGTACATAACAGATATGGTGTCAATATTTTGCTGTCGAGAGTGGGGCCCTATCTTTGCACAGGCCGTGCAGACCACCGGCCAATCAGCACTGTTTGTTTGTTCAGCTTAAACTGTTTGTCCTTTGTTTTTCGTGGCAGCCGACTCCTGTCGGCTTGATAAGGGGTTATGCTCTCTCGCTCTATCTCTGTCTTGTTGTGCGTGTTTTCCATAAGCCGAGGGTTGACGTGCCCTCTGCGACTGCAGGCCCGGAGATCTTCTGAAGCACAAAACTTCCAACGAAACATGTGTGGCATTCTAATCTAGAGTTGTTCGGATAAGTATTGTGTCTCCAAAAAAAACATTATGATTGAATATTAAAGACATTTGCCAAAACACCCCACCCTTGTGGACAAACATTCTCAACAATCCAGATTAATTCACCATGTTTCCGTTCTCAAAAAAACCTGCTTCCCTTAGCTAGTTTTTCACTGTAACATTTGTTTGTCTCGTAATGCATTTGGTCACAGTTGCGACTCTAAAAGCTCAGTTCAAGTGCTGATCCTGGGGAACGAGGATGCGTTTGTAATGATGTGCCAAGCTGCGACTGGCTGCTAATGCTTTTCATGCTTGTTTTAGAGCTGGGAACGTTGCGATGTATTCCTCATTACCCCTGTGTTAAGTCTAAGCACAGACTGCCTGGTGAAAGGGGTGAGAGAGTTGACATATGTTTCTTTCGCCTGTCTCTTTTTCTCTCCGGTGAGCTCCGCTCGGCTATTAACGTAGCTGAGGAACGCCTGTGTAAACATTCGTGTTTCTCCCCCCCCCGTTTTGAATAATAGTGACCGGTATCGCCTTTCCCCCTCGACCTCGCTATCTGAAACCAATTACAGCTGATCCATTTGGGCAGAATCGTATTTTCATAAGGATTGCGAAGCTCTTGAAATCATGTGTTTGTGCGCGTGTCTTCAGTGTGTGCTTCATTGTGCAAGTTTGTTTCTTTCTGTCCTTTTTTTTCTTCCCCCTCCCAGTCCTTAGAGATAGATATCAACATCAAATATGTTCCTGAGTGCCTTGTTATTTACGCTCCAGCCCGGGTTCTCCTTGAGCTCCTAGCTCTGAGGAATGTGATGCATTGTGCTGTTTATACAATGTGTGCATTAATGGATGGCAGCCCACATTTCTTTTGCACAGCAACAAAACTTATAGGACGAAGAAAAGCAAAGCAAAGCAAAGCAAGCAGCTTTCAGCCGTCCAGCAAAACTTCAGTGGTTGCTTTGCTTTTGTTGAATCTGGAAACACCTTAATATGCCTTTGTGTTGCATTCACACATGTGGCTTACTGTTCTTTAATCAGTCAGTTGCAAAATTATGCAGGCTTATGGACTGTTTACCATAGTGTTCAGATCATTGAATTTAAGAACCAGATCAGTCCCATTCAAATTAATCTTATAGACTGGTTTGTGAACAGATTCAGTGAATCTGATTCATTTGTTTATGAATTGGCTGTCTGTTTAGTCTGTTCTTTACACAAAAATATAGAGTCGTTTGGACTACATTTATGCATTTATGGTGCTTTTTGGTCTTCTTAGGCCAGTTTTATGTAAGGAACAGACTGAAACTTAAGCCGATTCATTAACAAACTGTTTAGATTCTTTGAACCTGTTCACAAAGCTAGTCTGAATGATTCATTCAAATCAGACTTATCTGATTCTGGAACTTTTATTGTCATTTTGCATCTTGCCAGTTTCCATTCACCTTTGTTATATTGAAAAAGTGGCCCAAAATAGTCTTCCAGAATAAAATTTGTGTTTAACTGAAAACAATGAGTTTGGAATGAGGATGAGGAAGTAAGTAATCCCATGATTTTGTGAGAACTATCCCTTTAACTGTTCTAAACAAATGTTCTTCTAATATGCTAAGTGGAGTTGATTACATTTCACCCCTTCCCAGTGTTCACGTTCGTAATGGAAAAGCCATTAAACGTCTCCATCCGTGTGCTGTGGGAAGCGCCACTCTCCTGACCTCTACCGTGTATTGAATGACTTCTTTGACTTTGTCCTTTTATTCATCAGAGGACAGTGAATCTGTATCGATCGGGGTGCAGATAAACATTTCCTCCTGTTAATTGTTGTGCTAAAGCCATTAGCCGACCACTAAAGCCACACAATCACCGCTTGGATGGGCGTGAAATCTCCCGCAATTTACAATCTCATCCACGCGGTCCTGCCGATAATGACTTTGCGAGGGTACTTATAACTCACTCATGCATCCGAAAGTACCACGAGGACCATCACTAATCGATAAATGCGTCGTTTAGAACGGAAAAATAAGGCAGGGTGATTTGCAGAAACTTTTTAGTATATTACTTGATTAGTTTGCAGAACATAAACACTTGTTTTTTTCCCAAAACTTACAAGTATGCCCCATTCAAACTGCAAGACTCCGGTTGTTGTCTGTTTGGTTCATTCAAAGACAGGACAGGACAGGGAACGGATTTGAAGTAGTCCAGCTCTCCTCCACATCCGGGTGACTGTTTACCATTGTGTTTGAATCATTAAATTCAAAAACTGGATCAAATTTTATGTAAAGAACAGGCTGAATTTTAAGTAGGTTTATGAACCTGTTCACAAAATTAGTCTAAATGATTAATTCAAATCAGACTTGTCTGGTTCTGTAACTTTTGTCACTTTGCAGCTTGCCAGTTCCCATTCACCTTTGTTATATTGAAAAAGTGACCCAGAAGAATATTCTTCATAATTTTATGTTTCAGTCCGTTCTTTACATAAAACTGGGTTCAGAAGACCAAAAACACCATAAATACATAAAAGTAGTTTAAATGACTCTATATTGTTCTATACAGAATAGACTGAACAGACAGCCAATTCATGAACAAATTAATCAGATTCATTAAATATGTTCACAAAACTAGTGTAAATGATTCATTCAAATCAGACTTATCTGATTTTGGAACATTTATTGTCACTTTGCAGCAATAAGTGACAATAAAATTTGATTAAAATTGACTAAATTTATTAGTTTGTGAAATGTGAAATCTTGTTTTTTCCCAAAACTTATCCGGTTAGACAAGTATGCCACATTCAAAGCACAAGACTCCGGTTGTTGTCTGTTTGGTTCATTCAAAGACAGGACAGGACAGGGAACTGATTTGAAGTAGTCCAGCTCTCCTCCACATCCTGGTGTCCCCTGAAGTATCAGACAACGGCTCTGTGTGTGTGTGTGTGTGTGCATCAGAGGAGACAGATCGATGCTGTTAGGACCCAGCGCCACTGTGTTGTGTTTGTTTACCAGGAGCTCGGAGAGCCTGGCTCCTCACCGCACAGCCAGACAGACAGTGGCAGCTCCTCACCCTGTCTCTTCATAATTGATCAGGGGGATGGCTGCCTTCCCAGCGGGTTAAGACGTGGCAACTTTTCCCCTATCTCTCTCTTTCTCTCTCTCCTTCTCTCCCCCTGTTTGCTCAGCATCTCAATGTACTAGTTCAAACATTGTTCTCACCAGCTGGCAGAGCAGTGCCATATGCACATCCTGTCAAGGCAGCTGTTGTCATGGATACTGGCAAGCACCAGGAAATATAACAAGCCCTTTATTCTGCTGGAAGTGTCACTCTTTATCTGAAGGAGGGTTTTTTTTCTTCTTCGCACCCCTCGACCTTCACTCTCCTCTTCCCCGACAGATGAAACACCTGTGAAGTTATTGTGTTGTTTATATTGCTTTATTTATTTTGTTGCTTTCTCCTTGTGTCGGGGCGCTTGTGTCGTTGTTCACTTCTGTCTACAGTCGACTTACAACTCCAGGAAGTCTGGAAAGAGTTGCTTTCCTTTGAAGGCGTGTATCAGTATTCCTGTAGATACATGAGGAACACTGTAAGGTACATAATTTCAACCTACCTGCCATCAGGCTTACACGCATATACTGTAACATGTTTTTTTAAGAAAAAAGATAATAAAAAAAACATTTTTACATTTTCTGAAGAAAAAGGAGTGGATGTTTGCTTATGCAGAAGTTGGTAGGATTTTGAGGGCGATTGTTAATGCTATTACTATTTCTTTGGGAGTGTGGTGGTTACTAAGGTGTTCTGAGGTGTTGTCTGAGCACTGATGTGGTCATGTTGCTGGCTAGGACATTTCTAAGGGGTTGATAGGGTGGTCTGGGTGGTTGCTATGTGGTTGCTTATTGGTCAAATTTTTAAAGAGCCCAGAGCATTTACATACAATGTAAATCTGTTTTTTCACCCATTTTTTCACCAACATGCTATAAATCATTAGTTTGATCCCCTATAAGCAAAAAAGTAATAGGTATCAATCATGTCAGTAGCACAAACTAGGGATCAGCTGATTATTGGCACCGATATTAAGCATTTTATAGATATCGTATCGGTTACTTTCAAAACCGATTTGCCGATAAAATAACTTAAAAGCATTTAAAGTTTTTGTCACAGCCCTTTTTATTCTTAATTTTGATATTAATTTTTACACCAGACATATATATCGGTTCGAAATATCGGTTATCGGTCTACTTGATCTGTAATAATCGCATCAGCATTAGCCCTGAAAAGCACATATCGGTCGACCCCAGCACAAACAGGATGAGTTACATTCTAAAGTTTAATAATTAGGGTTAAAGATTTGAACAAACCCCTAACATTAAGTATGAGCTATAGAGATGCTTGCCTTAGCAACCAAATATTCTTGTATTGTTGTATGACATTGGATAAGTAGGTATCTGGAGTGATTTGGCAGAGAAGGGCCGGCGTCACCCCTGTGCTCAGGGGCCCGGCTAATGCTCAGCTCCTTGTTAATTCACTCCTGAGGTAATCTGATGTTGATTTTGTCAACTTTAATTACAGCTTCTAGGAACACTTCACATCGCCTGCCTCTACTTCAAATTGATATTATGAATATGCAAATGGGCCGGTAATTTGCAGAGAAGTGGATATTTCAGCTGAGCACACACTAGACAGGTCAATACCACTGACACTCTCTGTGTTTTTTTCCCCCTCGTGCTCTTTAGAGGTGCTAGACAAACTGTATTTATCTTTCATCACGGCTTTGTGGATTATCATGAAAAATGTATATCTGAGAGACGCTTCATGTCTCATCAACAACAATGAATAGTGTAGTGGATGGAATGTGCTGGGTTGATGTCACCTTTCACAGTGTTTGATATTTGAGTGTGCCGGGGAGGGAGAAGGATGGGGGAAAAAAACTAATTTTGTGTCTCTTTTTCTCTTTTCGTTTCTCTGCAGGCCCTACAAGCAGCAAGGCAATTACTCCTACAGCAACCAGGCAGTGGCCTGAAATCTCCAAAGAACAACGACAAACAGCGTCCGTTGCAGGTGAGCAGTTCCTCGCTAATCTCTTAAGTCTATCCATAATACATGGTGCTCTGGAAAAGATTTCCTCTGTTCCAGTTACTCTGTTTGATTTGGCAATGTAATTCTGGAGCTGTCAGTAAAATTTCAACCTGTCAGGCCTGCCCTTCTCCAAAAGAAACCAAACAAAATACCTCACACCTGAAACCATTCTGTTGTCTAAAGCTACATTACCTCAGCACCTCTGTCGGGCAACCTTGAAATCTCTGCTGTCAAAAGATATTGACATATTAAAGGAATATTCCGTGCTCAACTGATAGCATTGGTTTCATATTCTTGAACACAAAAAATAATATTGACTTGTTCCTTGTCTTTAAAAAGGCAAAAATCAAGGTTGCAGTGAGGCATTTACTATGGAAGTGAATGAGGCCATTTTTTGATGTGTAGCTTATAATTGTTCTGTTAACGTGTATTATTTGTGCTATAAAGCTGTTTAAATCATCATTTTTCAAGTCGTTTTAGGGATTTATGAGTTACGTTATCATGGCAACAAAGAAAAATTAGATGTAACTTTACACAGAAGCTATTCGTAATCCGTTTCTCACTCTAAAATCATAACTCACATAGTTAATGTTTTGTGGTGAAAAAGTGAGTTTTAACGTTTATAGATTTTGCCCCATTCACTTCAGTTGTAAGAGCCTCCCTGTAGATTTTACAAAGTCAAAATTAAACATGGTAAATGAAGAATAAAAAGCTTTTTGAAACTTTCTATTGGATTTATTTACAATACAATTCCACAGAAACCAAATAGCAACTCTTCCTGTAGCATTGCGTATCCTAACTAGCTGTCATTTGTACTCCTCCAAGATAATTTGCCATTATTGATTCCAGCTGCGCCGCATCGCTATTGTCGGTGATTTGGTAAAGGTCACAGCGGCATCGTGCACGTCGCATCCCCTATTACCAGACATGTTTACTTACCCACTGAGTGCCGATGTGTTATTTCTCTCACATCCCCACAATACAAACGCGCCGCCTCAAATTATGTAAGCGCTTGACATCTGCCAGGCTCCGTATTTTTAGGTTTAAATTAAGTGCGAGAGAGAGCGTGCCCTCCTCCCTGCTAATAAGTGCTATCAGCTAGTGGTTTACCTCATTAGTACCCCGTGCATTTAATTAAAGGAAGGGAAAATTAGCGCTAACCCTCATCGTTAATATTTTCACAGAGTATAACAATGGCGACACCTTCTCCAAGAGTCACACCCTTGTGTATCTAATTATGTGGAAGTTAAAGATTCGGTGCCTTTCGCTTTTAATATATTCAGGGCAGTTTGGGCAAATATAGCTTTTGTATTTGAGAAAGTTTTTCCTTTTGTTTTATTATTTTTCGCCTTCTGTGCAAAGATATTAGTTGTAAAGCAAAGCCTAGGTGGATGCGCTTTCGTGTATCTATTGTAGTTTCGCAGCCGTCTGTATACTCAGAGAATGGATTCCCGGCACACAGCGTGACTGCAAATTGCTGTGCGATACTTCCTGAGGAAGCCGAGTGATATTGAATGAGGAAGGTCTGTGATAACTGGTGGCCCATGACCGAGCCCCTGACTCTAATAACACCAGAGGATGGTAAATATTGAATATTTACATTTGCTTATGCCATCCTTGCCTCGTGTTAGCCATATGAATCAATATGAATCAGTGCTTGTTGAGTGCTGTCTTCAGGCTGTAGTTAATCAATGCTGTCGATCCTTTTCTTTACTAACTTATTCAGTGCTCTTTTAAATGTCTAAATATCTAGTTATCCCAAAAACTATGCTTAAAGGAATATTCCATGTTCATTTGCCCAGTTAAGCTCAATCAGTAGTTTGTTGACCATCCCTACTTTTCTTATAATATAAGGTTCAAAAATCAAGATTACGGTGAGGTACGTACAATGGAAGTGAATGGGGCCAATTCCTGAAGCAGAAATGTGAAGCTTATAATTTTATAAAAGCAATTCTTCTGTTAAAACTTGTGTATTATTTGAGCTCTAAAGTTGTTTAAATCTTAATATTACAGGTGTTGTAAGGGGTACTGGAGGTATAATTGACGCACATTACAGTTGTAAAATTGCTATTCCTTTACACAGGTTGACAAGCCGTTTTGACACTCAAATCAGTTAACCACATCTTGTTCTCATATTGTGGCTGTAATATGAACCAGTCACCGGGTTCCATCCTATCCAAGTGACTATCTTTATTCATCCTCTTTGATCAGCTAGCTTTTAAATGTTTCCAAAAATCCATTCAGGCTCAGGTGGTGTACTTCGGCCCGCCAAGTAACAAGCTTTTGCACAAAGGACTCTACATAACCGTCAACGCCTGCTCGTTCGCGGACCCTGCTGACCAATCCCGCCTTTTCATGTCAGGAACGCGGGCAAGTGATCTAGATCATGGCATATTAACTATTTCCTGCCTGAGCCTCCAGTGCTGCGCTAGGTTTTAACTTATTGGGATTAGGTCTAAAGCCTGCGCGGCATCCATTCAATCACAGCGCTGTCATCTGGCTTTTGCCGGTTCCGACTCGCTTTTCCCCACTTGCCTAATGTGACCGGTCTCTCCCCCGTCGCCCCCCGCCGTACGCACCACCCCAGATAAACCCTCACAACCCCTTTCTTCCCCCCCCCCGTCAATCTTGGTCTTATGTACGAGTTACAACGGCATTCCCACGGCACACCCGTCCCGACACTTTCTTCTGTGGACAGTCGCTCTCCATCGCGTGGCCTCCTCCGTGTGCGTTTCTACCCTGCCCTGAAAACACCACTCGCCCACCAGCCCCGAGGGCAACGTGAAAGGCAGGGGGACATTCCCACCAGACACGTTGCACTGCTGGCCATTGTGTCTCCTGCTCCAAATCAGCCCAGCTGCGTTCTCCACCAACTTAAGCTACATGCGGTTTGTTGTGTCGGCCTTATGAGTGCCGCCCAGTGCGTCCGCCCAACCTGATGGTCCACCCAGGCAGGCATGTAACCTGTTGACCCCACCACCACTGAGCCGATCCTGCATCTGCCCCGACACCAGCCCCGCACCAAGCCCCACCCACAGGGGATGCACTGCCCCACAGAGGTATGTGGGTGTTCCCCGGGCTGGTTGTGGCGAGTGTCGTGATATAGCTGTCACTAGGTGTCAGGACAACAAGTGGTTAACCAGCACAGGTAGCGTCGCCTTCTGACCGTGGCGCCGGTGCTGGGACCTGCAGAGCCGCAAGAATTCTGAGGTAATCGGTCAATACATCCACCAAGCCCCATTCAGCGTACCTAGAGAGTGCAAAAACCTAAGTTGACGGCCATTACCGGTTTGCCCTCCACGCAAAGCCGCAGAAACCAACAATCGGCCAATAATAGTGACATCATCTTTGTTCCCATTGCTTAACCATACCAACCGACTTTGCTAATGTAACTTTTTCACAACCAAACATCCTTTTGGAGGCTTCCTCGTTCCTACGTTTGGGAAGGACGGCTGAGCGGCTCGTTGCTCGCGTGTATTCCAAGACGAGAAAGAAGTAGCAGATAGCTCAACCCAATCACTTCCTGAGCAGTGAGCCATCCGCCGAGTGTCGCCGATTTAAAGGTCAGCAACGCACAGCTCATCTGAGCGTCGGACTCCTGCGCCATGTTCCTTAAAATTCATCTACTCAGACCGCCAACTGGAACCGTGCACAAAGCCGGCGGAATTTATAAAAGGAAACCCGTGCCCTCATATTAACATTGATTATTAACAACATTCACCCAACAGTAGGGTTGTGCGCCATTCAGACGAGAATTTGGAAGACCTTTTAAATTCAGTTGATTGGAAGTGAATTTGAATTGAGGTAAAAAAAAAAACAGAGTGCAGAATTGCAATTGGAATTTGAATGTAAGAATTAATTTAAAAAAAAAGACATTCAAAGAAGTCAATAACACTGTAACTTAACTAGTGTAACGTGGCAAGCAATGGATGGCAGGTAAGATGTGGATCTAATTTCAAGACTTTAAATAAAAAGGAAGGAAGGAAAGGAGGGAACCACAATATGTACATCCAGCAACTAACCAAGAAACATCGGAAACACAAGGGATATTTATACAAGCTGGGTTAATGAGGGTAACAAGAAGACAAAACATAACTGGGGAGACAATCAAGGGGAACCTATGAACAAAGGAACTACAAAACTGACACAGGAAACAGAACAGAATTACAACTTAAAAGTGATGGAAAGTTTTGATAAAAGTTGAAAAAGCATTGAAGTTTGAAAGTTTATTGGCCTCATTGGTAGAGGTTTGTGTTCTTTCTCTCCTCCCTTTCTTCTTCCTTCCTTTCCCCTTCCCCTTTCCGCCTTTTTTCGTTCTTCCCCATTCCCCCCCCGGCGGCTATGGGCCCCCACTCGAGTATTACTAGACGTGAGGCCCCGTGACAGAGGATGAGGCCGAACCCCCAGGATGCCTGTGTCCCAAGAGCGAGGCCACAGGCCCCCCCCAGCCCAGCAAATGCAAAAAGAGTCAGGAAACATAGGGAGGCCCAGGATGGAGCTCGGAGTGTACGATACTGATTGTCTCGCGAGGGCCAGCACGCAACGATTTTACTGGAGTACTCAACCGATGGTTAGTATTTGACTGAAGTCGCAAGTAGAACTACACAGGCTCACGAGTCTCGCACAGTGTCTGTACTACCTCCGCGGAACCCGGCGGCACGAATGTTTGTGGGAGCGCAGACGCACGTCGTACACACAACCTCGTGTGTGCCAATGGCAGAATGACAGGCCGTAAAGCACGTAACATGAAGTACCAGCACGAATACCGTGTAATGACGAAGCACGACAGGAAGCATAGGCTCATGACTGGCTGAAAGGGTAGCCTCACAAGCCAACCAGCACCCTAGTGTCGTGACATACGTCACACACCGATTTGAGCACACCCTTGTGTGAAGTATGACGAAAAGACGTCGCACAAGCAATCGAGCGTCTTATCCCCCCTACCTCCGGGGCGTTCGGTGAAGTCTCCTAACACCCGCACCCTAGGACGCTTTCCCGCACCGCCGTGGAAGGAGCTAGTCCTGTACACCTCCCCCAGTCCTCCAGCCATCCACCCTTCGATTCTGCGATCCATTTTCCCCGTTGTTTTCCTTTGGTCGTCCGCGTCCTTCTTTAGAAGTGAGTAGCCCAGTGGTGGGAAGTCTTTTCCGGAAAGTGGAGTGACTATGAGATCAGCGAGGCTGCTTGGAAGTTGTGTAATTACTGCGTGTCCAGGTGCGAGGGGAGCCAGATATGCGACGAAAAGAAGGCTACTGCCCTAAAGCAGGGCGGGAGACAAGACAAAGCTTTCAAGAGAGGGAAGAGGAGGGGGCTGATGCGGAGCGAGCGAGAGAGACAGATTTCCCTCTAAATGCCACACGATGCTCCGTTTCAGATATGGTAAGAAACATATTTGAGGAAAACAAAGGAAGACAACTTTCAGACTCGTGTAGACTTCGTTCTTATCTTACAAACTCATGAAGATCACATTTGGTTGATTTTCTTTGAGCGGTTTTATGGCACGAGCTCTACTCTTCCTCTCGTAGTTCCCTTTGGAAAGCACATTAGGCTTAACTTCCTGTAGTAAGCATTTGATCCCTCCCTACATTGACAAAAATGAAAGTGTGGTTATCTAAATCTGTGTGGAAGATCCGTTGTACCCCTGTTAGCTCTAACAGAGGCCACATCCACTCTATCATCATTTGAAGTGCATTATACTTCCCATACTGTTTAGCTGAACTGTAAAATAAATTGATTTAGGAAAACATTCCTGTAATCTAATTAACTCTTCCCAGAGAGCATCCGCATTGATCTTTTAATCCAAACGATCACTGTGTGAGTATGTGTATGTATGTTAGCGTGTTTCAGGTTTAGATTAGCGCAAGTATGTGTTTATATTGTCAATGACTTACAAATCAGTGAGTGTGCATATTTGTGGACCCCAAGTAAAGCAACTCCATCAATAAACCCTTGACTGTGAAACCTTTTATTACTGACTGAATTAGCAACCCTAGTTTTACCAAAGTGGAAAGGTCAGGATCCTTTCCGAAGTCCAAGAAAAGCCCCATTCCTTGAGAATGAGAGAAATTGGTGAACATAAGTATCTCTGGCAAGGGGTTCTCTAAAGTGGTTCCATGATTCAGCATGTTCAGCCTGACTCATCTGATTCAGAAACTTCTTTCATCGAGAGAATCAAATCACTCCTTACTACCTACTTTTGCTTGTTTGCACTTATATTAATTATAGTTATTTAACATGACTCTCTCAGCTGTTGTTGCTGGAAATACACCAATGGGACATTTGTTGTGTTTTCAGGTACTGTAAAAAGGCTCAAGTCTTGCGTTTTTCGTTTTTATGATGTGTAGTTGACCGTCGAGACCCGTTTTGGCATAGCGAGAGCCCTGTAATGATTTGCTCGTTCTTCAGGAGGGCCACTGATGTTTTCTCATCACCGACCAATTTAAAGCTATTTGTTCTGCTCTCTCTTAGTGGTGCGGGGGGGGGGGGGGGTGGGGGGGGGGGGGGGGGGGGGGTGGGGGGGGGGGGGGGGGGGGGGTGGGGGTGTGGGGTGGGGGGGTGGGGGGGGGGGGGGGGGGGGGGGGGGGAGGGGGGGTGAGGGGGGGGCCTCAGGCTCTAAGAGCAGGTCAATGGAGATCAACTTGTATTTGTAGTTTTCCAATAGAAATCAAAGCTTCATGGATTGCCATTTTTGGATGTGCTTGTTGTTTAAAAGGAGAGTGAGAAACAGATGTCAGTTGATGGTCTGTAAGTAAATTTTCTCACAGCACAAGTGCTTCAAGTGCAGACGACTAAAGTTGATGCTTTGATTTATGAAGAATGCTATTATCTGTGAAGTTTTCTAGCACTCGTTGGGTTGTATCATTGCCTCTCACAGTCATATTCTTCATCTGGCATCCTGCGAGGGAAAAGACCCATTGTCTGTGACTGTTTGCGTCTCGACCCTTCGGCAAACGCTCATTAATTATGCCCCGTCTTGGCGAAATCATTTCGGGGAGAAACAATTCAGCCTCTGTTCCTTTCAATTCACCCAGCTTGTCAATCATCGCCCCCCTCAGTATCCCGCGGAATGGAGGTGTTATATTCCGCCAATTATCATGTCATATACTTGAAAATGTAAATGAACGTGTGTGTAAAATTAAATTTATGGGTTGTCAGTTAAGAATAAGAACCAGGAGAGCAATTACTTATCTGCTTTCATCTTTCAAGCTCTGATATATCATGCAGAAAATGCCAGCGTTAAATGCTGGAATTAGCATTGTGCGCGACTCCGAAGTGAGTGGGCCGAAACTTCAACTTTGTCTCGTCTTTTTTGTTTGGAAAAGTGATGAAATGAAGATGCGTATCATCCGTCGATCTGCTAAAAAGCTAATGAGAGGCTGAGGGGCATATCCTGATTTTAATTTTATTTTATTGTCGCCTTTGTCATTTCGAGTCTCTCTTTGGCAAGTTCGAGGTGAAAATACAACACACGGTCAGCTTTGGTCGATAAATAAACTTAGCGAATTGTTCTGAAATTTACATGTTTATTGTACTCGCCGAGCCACAGTGCAGGCGAGGTGATCGTTCGTTATTCAGTCCGTAGCTCATTTAAATATACAAATAATGGGCGTAATGAGAACATCTCCTGTTGTATTTTCATGCTTTGGTCTTTATATTGTCATTTAGGCCGGCGCAGAACCCTGGCTGAACCTGGGGGTAATTATACATCACAAATGTGTCTTAAGGTTTAATAACATTGAAGGTGTAAGCATAAATTTGCATAATTACATGCAGCTGTTTAATTTGTGACTTTGTTGCTTTGTTCCTTTGCTTTTTTTTTTTTTTTTCGATACTCCTCCTCGTCACACCTTTTCCCCCCCAAGAAAGACAGACAGACAGAAAGAAAGAAAGTGTATTTGTGTGTGCGCTTCCCTCCGTGGTGGTGATGCTCGTCGAGTTTTGGGGCCAGTCTAATGAAGAATGGTGCTTGGAATTGTTTGAATATGAATATGAGTGGGGATGGAGTGTGACCTTCAGCTCCGCTACTCAGTTCATCAGGATTAGTCAAGCTCGGCGCTCAGGAGCGCTAATGCATAATGACTTCTAAAATGAAAAATGTGTAGTGACCATGCAAATGTCTCTGCTAATCAAAGAGGGGAACCTGAGCTGGGCCGAGCCAGGAGACTAAAACAAGGACGTGTCAAGGCCCTGAGAGCTCAGACGTACGGAAAGCAATCAAGCAGTCTTGATTAGCCGGTGCGAGGAGTCGCTCAGACCCCTCGCGACGTCTAATGGAGCCTCACGTCTTTTTCTCAAGCTCAGAAACCACAACAATAGAGATGTTTACCTGTCATGACGCCGAAGGCTTGGCTGTCTTGATGATAGACAGCATCTGTCGAAGCTGCTCTGTTGAACAATGCAACATGCAGCATGCTTCATAAAGTACAAAGAATGCCCTGAAGAGTCAGCTGTAGACAGGTGCATCGTCCAGGAGAGGAAAATTGTTTCTGTCTTTCTCAAATAGCATTTGTCTGGCAATTATTTTTATTCTGTTCATTGTGTAGTTTTAGACGCGAGCGAAGAATCGAGCCAAATTAATGTAAATGTTGCATGTTTCCAGAAAACTTGCTTGCTTTATTTCAATGCTGGGTTGCGAAAATATTTCCTTTTTGGGTTTTTTGGCGGAAAAGTTATCTCGCACAGTTTGACAGCTGGTATTTTAATGATTCTTATCATTTAAAAAATGACATGAATTTTTAAAAATGACATCTCGTGGAAGACTTGTGCCTCTGGCTGCTTTCTTCCAAGCGTGCAACTTGGAAACTTCAATGCGCAGCGAGAGGCAACTGGTAATTCCCCTCACCTCTGTAAAACAGAATACTTCACAGCAGCTCAGCTTCAATCAGGAGTTTCTCACAGACTTTTCAAAGCTTCGGCAGTCTGAATCTATGCTACTTAGCTTAGCTGCTCCTCAACAGGCCATGTGTCCGCTTACGACCCACAGTCGGCTCTGGAGATGTGCGTCTTCCTGCCTGCCTTGTGTGTTGTAGCATTAGAAATCGCCTGAGGGAGTTGAAGGGTTCAGCTAATTAAGGTCCTCCTCTATTTAAAGCGCAATGCTTTTCCCGTTGGGAGTAGCTGACAGAAAATATATAGAGTAAGAAAGTACACATGCACTGCCAAATGACTACATATACTGCACTCGCACCATTTCCAGAGAGTTCGAGAAGCGCATGACTTTACAGTTGAAGAGTTTTCACGAGACATGGCTAATGTGTTGTTCTCTCCGTCTCTCTTAGGTGCCAGTGTCTGTGGCAATGATGAGTCCACAGGTGATCACACCCCAACAGATGCAGCAGATCCTTCAACAGCAGGTCCTTTCCCCCCAACAGCTCCAAGCCCTCCTACAACAACAACAAGCAGTCATGCTTCAGCAGGTGAACACACATAAACACCCTCTTACTTACTGTCCCATATGCAGTCATGTTTTGAAATGGTAGCATACAGATCCTCTCTGTCCTTGACATACTAAATACGGACAGGCATGTAATTAGTTGTTTTCAGTGGGGACATCTTTTGGGGACAAATGGAGCACTGAAACAAGAAAGTCAAACAGAGTTAGCTATACGTGAACTCTTGCTTTCACATGTTGTTTGGTTCATTAATGTATCCGCATTCCAAGGCGCATCGCGTTTTTATTGTTGCAGTAATAGCTGATAAAGTGAACTTTCAAATTCATGCTCTCCTACATTCTTCACTCCTTCTAAAGGTTTTCCTTTCTATCATAATGAAGCAGCAGTTTGAAGATTGAGCAAGTTTGTTAAAGTTAGTTAAACTATCAGCATGTTAGCTGAAGTAGCTATAGTAGATATATGACATTTGTAGATGCTATATTTGTTTTTTGGTCTTTTGTGACTGTAAACCAGCCTAAACTGTTTTCTGGTCTTAGCTGGTCTCAGCTGGTCTCCTTTCCTTACCAGGCAGTTAATGTGCTGTTGGTCAACCTGGGTTACCAGCTAGCCCACCAGCTTGCCCAGGCTGGGAGACTATTTTTAACCAGCTAAGACCAGCAAACCGGGTTTAAGCTGATATTTCAGCAGCCGTAGTAACGTAAGGACCTGAAATGATTAGGAAAAACAGCTCAAAATTTGATTGTCCGCATGAGCACCACATCATATCGTAGCATGTGAGTTAACAACTAGACTACATCCCTGACAAGAGTAGATTATATCTTCAAAAGTGATTTTAAAATCTCAGAGTGAGCTCTTCATTAAAAACATCTCCATTAACTAGCCTTGATTATAATTAGGTCTGTATAAACGGTGACGAGCGTCTTGTGCTGAAGACGTCTCCCGCTGAACGAGACGGAAGAGCTTGGCTCCTGTATTCTGACGATGAGCTCCTGAGGACAGCACTCTAAGAAGAAGAGGAGAAGTGTGCTAAATGCATTAATTCACAATGATGAATCCTCTCCTTTGAGTGCTTCACATTCATTTCAGATTTTCACTGCCTGTCAAGGCATCAGAGAGGAAAAAATATATAGGCAGTAAGATTAATTGTTCCTCTAGCGGTAATGTGCAGCCGCATAAAAGTCCATATGGAGATCCATGATGAGGGGAAGTGCTGGTCTCTTTGTCTCGACCGGAGAGAGATGTTATTTATGATGTGACATGCTGAAGCACATCCAGGCATGTCGTGCGGCCTCAGGAGCCCAGAGTCGGCTGCGAATCTGTTTGTTCTGTTGTAGCTCTGCTTTGAGGTACGGCCATACTTATGTGGGAGAAGGGAAATAAGTAAAATATAAATTTTCAAGCCATATACATCAACTGGTTATTTTGTCACAGCTTTAGCCTAGCATTTAGCACATTTGCTCTGAGAGTGTTTACATTAACTGCATCTGCTCCTAGTGGTTAGTGCAAATGTTCTAATAACAAACTTAATGGGAAAAGGGAAACAAGCACAAAGTACTATGAAATATTTTAAACCCCTAAACAATCATGGTTTTTGGCTATAAAGTAGCCTAGCGGTTAGCGCATTTGTTCTAAGCGTTTACACTTTTGTATGATCTGTTGCTTTCCACACATTGTAATAGAGAATGTCCATGTCTTTCCACAGCAACACCTGCAAGAGTTTTATAAGAAACAACAGGAGCAACTCCATCTACAGCTTTTGCAGCAACAGCACCCAGGAAAACAAGTGAAAGAGGTACGATAAACACACCAAAACACACATATAAGAGGCAAAGTGATGGTTTTCCTTGTGTTCGCCAACCACAAGCGACTTGTAAATCAGTCTGTGCTGTCATTATGCTCTTTTACCACAGAGGAAAATTATTCTGAATGCTTCCAAACGATGTAGAGAGCTAAAATTAGGCAGACAACATTGTCAGGTGTCTCAACTCCGTCCTTGGCGGCAATTCAGAGTTACGCTGACGCTAAAATGCTCGCTTTAGCGTACCGCGCAGGGTCCGTTCGCTAATGAACCACCGCGGTGGGTTTGGGCCGACGAGCAGAAAAGTTCGACCGCAGCGAGCTCATAAATCAAACTGACAGTCAGACCGTGGATCCATCTGACAGACAGACAGAAGGAGACTGAGGATTCCTGACACGCAGGAGCAGGCATCAAAAAGCGAAGCGCGCCAAGGAGGGGGGCGGCAACCCAAACAAAACATGCGGAAGCTGTTAAATTGATCAGCTAGGTATCGTGGACGGGAAATGTCCCCCGCCCCCAGCAGTCTCTTCAAGCAAGCCATTATGCAGGTCCTACAGAAAGCAGGACTGACCTCCCGAAGGTTTTGTTTCTGTTTGGATTTGCGAATAGATTTTTTTTCAGGCCCCTGCCATCAAATATGGAATAGAAATTGCTCCCTTATTTCTCACGAGACTGCGAGGCCAATCCACACGGCTCACTCCATTATGCAGTCTGTTTTCCAGTGAGCGCATCACAAGTTTTGCCTCTCATTCTCTTGCTCTCTCATCCCTAAACTAAAGGAGTGAGGTCTTCCTCACCGTTCTTGACTGAAGGTCTTCCTCTGGAGTCTGCTCAGTCCTACCGCTAGGGTAATTCCAAGCAAAAATTGGAAGTTTAACTTTCCTCCTGTAATGGGGGTCTTTGCTTTCTTGTCACTGAGTAGGTTGTAATGTATTCTGACAGGAGAAGAGGAAAGGGAAAGCAGATGGGAGAGAGAGCTCAAGCTAACAGGGTCTCAGCAGAAACTAGCTCTCAGTTTGCTAATGGACCTCTGGAGACTTTGTCCACAGAAGCAAACTTCAGTCATTTTTAAGCCAGACCTCCTAAAAAACAGCTAATAAATTGATTCTGTATGACATGGAAATGCAACTACTACACCACTTTACATTCCCGAAAAGCCAAGACTAAAGAACGGTGTCTTGTCGTTTCATCACATACGAAATTATAATAACACTGAGCCTCATTCACTAACAGAATGAATTAATATGACAATTTAAATAAAAATAGTATTACAAACTAGTATGACATAAAATTATGTCTTGGGCCTGATTTATGAAATATGAGAAGAATAAATTTTTGTGTAAAAGTGTAAACTGTTTACAACTATTTATGTAGTAATGGTTTTACAAACAATTTAACACAAATTTCATCTGCTGTTTCATGAATGAGGTCCAAATGTTTGCTCTTTAGGGATTTGGACTAGCTAATTGTTGTTTAATTTAACTTAGTTCAGTAATTATTTTGTAACGTTAATGTGTATCTATTTTACAAGTTTACATCCATATTGTATGTGACGGTTTATGCAAAATGTTCATAGCTGATGTTTCGTGAAAGATCCAATGTTCGAAAATATTTACTGTAAATACTATGATTTTCAGTTTGATTTCACTTAATTAAATGCTTTGTTTGAAGGATTTTTTTTTGTCATGTGTAACGTTTTACACAAAGTGTTTTATATGGGTGTTTTGTTCACTTGTGATTTTGCTAATCCTTTTTGTTCGCAGGTAAACATCAACGTTTACCTGATTTTACGAATTTATTTTTATCTATGGAAAGATTTCAAGCACAGTTGCTGTGCTTTGATCACTGAAGTGCTGCATTGTTTTTCTGTGGTTTCCGTCACCACTGCTGCTGGCTGCTGTTGTTGTTGTTTTTGTTGTTGTCTTCGCCAGCTTATGCAAGAGGCTCCACTGGCAGTAAACAGGGCTCGGGAGGGGATGGGGGGTGGGTGCTGTAAATCTCTCTCAGCTTCTCTCCCTCCGTCACCCCCTCCCTGTGGCCCCATAAGCTGTAATGGACCATTACAAATGCAAGACAATTAACTATCAATGGCGGAAGGAGGGGGCTCCACACACCCTCCCACCCGCATCTCACACACAGATTTCAGTCCACGCAAACAGGCGAAGAGAACTAGACGGCTAGGTTTCACTTGGGCCACATGTATAACCAAACACACTTTCTCCTCCATGTGTGTGATTAGTGTGTGTATGCTCACTCGCTCTCTCTCTCTCTCACTATAGCAACAGCATCAGCAGCAGCAGCAGCAGCAGCAGTTGGCGGCTCAGCAGCTGGTCTTTCAGCAGCAGCTCTTGCAAATGCAGCAACTGCAGCAGCAGCAGCACCTGCTCAACATGCAGAGGCAGGGCCTCCTCTCTCTGCCCCCCGGCCCAGGACAGCCCACCCTCCCCGGACAGACTCTGCCGCCAGGTAACATCCTCACGTGATCATCTGAGAGCGTGCGTGTGTGTCTGCGTCCTCTTTTAAACTCCCCTTTTTTGTTTCCTGCTGCATTTTCCTTGCCATTTCAATTTTTTTTCGCTAGTTCTCCTTCTCTCTTGCCTGTGTCTGTGTGCTTGTTGTTTTCCTCTCTCCCCCCCTCTCTCTCTCACTCTCTCTCTCTCTCTCCCCTCCTTGCCTGTTGTTGTTGTTTACGGACTCGCAGTGCGAGCTCAGAGCTCTGAGGAAGACGAGCTGTTGCCATTTGCTTTTTTCCTGGAACAAACACCTGGTGCTACTGTGTTTATCGAAATGGCGCTGGATGACAATAGTTTGAAAATGGCTCTTAATTGGAGTATAGCCAGGGTGACATGAAGCGGAATAGTCATTTTATTATCCAAGGGATTATATGATGATTTGATTCTGTACACAGAGGCTTGTTTATGAATGCATAATCATGTGCAGATGAGTTCCTGGTTGCTTTGCACTTTCGGATACCACGGAAACGAAGCGAGGGATGAGCGTCCAGGTCGATCTCGTGCCGGTTTATCTCCAGATGCTTAAGTGTGATGCTCAAGTTTTGCTGCAGAGCAGAACAGGTTTACCTACCTTGTTAGAAAAGGGCAGATGGGAGCTCATGATGAGAGTTTTGTGAGTGATTGTGTCTGTAAACCTGTTTGTGACTCTCTTCCAGCTGGTCTGAGCCCCGCCGAACTCCAGCAACTTTGGAAAGACGTCACCAGTAGCCATGCCATGGAGGACAATGGGCTAAAACATAGCGGCCTGGACTTGAGCACCACCAACAACTCGTCCACTACCTCCACCAGCAACCCCAAAGCTTCTCCGCCCATCACCCATCACTGCATCTCCAACGGCCAGTCCCCGGCCCTCAACAACCGGAGAGAGAGGTACTCTAACACGCACACATGCATGCCAAAGCTAATCGGAGGGGCACTGGTTTATCCTTCCACTTACCCGATCACCATTGGCTCCTTGAGATCCAGCTGGATTAGCTATGTAAAGTCACTTTGGATAAAAGCTTCTTCTCTTTTTCACTCGACACAAACTCCAAATCCCTTTTCAGACATACGTGATCACAAACCTCCTGATAAAGGGTCTTGTGTGCACATGAACACAAAGGCATGTTAACAAACACAAACCAAACAGCCGTTTAAACTATTTTTCATGTGCGACACGAGAAACCGTTGATGTGTTTGTCCCCATTTGCAAAAGGAAAATGCTCATTCCTGCAGGGAGAGGGCTGTGTGTTTTTGTTTGTTTGCTCATCAATAGTTTATTAATGTCTGGATAACAGTTGAAATGAGACGAAACCTCCCACGAGACAGCGCGCTATTGAACGCAGTGCCTTCTGGTATATCAAACGCATGGAGGTGCAACTTTCAGTGGCAGGAACACACAGCTCACCTCAATGTACATTAAGTATTTAATACCTAGCTTTTCTTTTGAAATTGCTTTGCTGGCACGGCTTGTCATGTAAATAGAATACACTATGCCGGTGTGGCATTTCCTGAGCGTTTATACACGCGACGGCCCTTTTATATGCTCCGCGGCTGCTGTAAGACATAGATTCGCATATTTCTCCATGTATTATTCAGTCTGTAGCGGCCATATGTTAGTACATAGCAACAGCCGCTGACTTCACTGGGGGTGGATGTGTTGTGTAATTGGTTTCAAGTACGTAGCGTCTTCACAGAAAGCCCTTTCTTGAGAGAGATATCTTTAGAGGCAGAGAAGAAAAAGGAAAAAACAGAGAGAGAGACAGGGAAATAATTTAAGAAATAGGTAAGACTCTTTTCTCGTGTGTTGGCGGAGTCTCTCGGGTCCACGGTCGTTCGTAATCACGGAGTGTGTTGTGTTGTCAGAGCCAGCTGCTGCTTGATCGATAACGGCAAGATAAAACAGCCGATGAGGTTTGTGTGTGTGAGCGTGTGCCGCACACAAACACACGCCGTGCTGGTCTGCATAGCCTCACTTTCGCACATTAGCCCCTCAGCACCATTAGAACTGGAGGTCGTAACTTAACGCAATGTCTTTTCACAACAGGTTGTGTCCTTAAAAACGCCCGTTCCACCGCAAATGAATCTCCTGGTGAAAATTAAAGCGCAGGGGCCGGTTTTCTGCTGTTTACACAAGTTGTCCGTAATGGCTTTACAAGGTGAAAGTCTGTGGAAAAAATGTTGACGGGTGATTTTACTTGGCCAGGCCATTTGTTTTTTAACACACTCGTGTCTCCTCAGTAATACTCTGGATCAATAATCACAAGGTGGCGTGATGTCGAGGGGAGAGCATGTGTGTTTTTTCAGCTTTTCTGAGCATCAAGTCCACCAAATTGAGCCGGTTTGACCCAACTTTTGGTCATAGTATCCTGACAGGTACCACCACCATGTTTTCCACCACATTTTTAATGCTCATTATTTCTCTTTCAGTTCGCTGCATGAAGAGACCGGAGCATCACACTCCCTCTATGGTCATGGAGTGTGCAAGTGGCCAGGATGTGAAAGTATTTGTGACGACTTTGGACAGTTTTTGAAGTAAGTGATCATTAAGAGACCATAAGTGCTTAAAAAATTTCAGTTGGCCTAAAGCAGTAATTTATCTGTTTTCCCTTTATGTCTCTATTTTAATGCTTATTAGATGCTTAGTTGTTACTTTTGTTAAAGTTTTCATACCTCAGTTCTCGCACTTAGCTGTAAATCCACAAAACGGATGGTGAAACAGATTTCTCAAAGGTGCCTGTCAGCCCATCATAGGTGGTGCTCAGAAATGACCGTGCATCTCCACGGCTACGTGAGTGGATGATGGGCTGGTGTTGAGCGGCTGAAGCTAATGGCAACCCACATAGCCATGCGGTGTTGTCATGGCACAGCTAACGGAGTGAAATGAACTCTTCATGCTCCATCAACAATTTAGTTAATTAGCTCATTTGTAATTGGTCGGCTTTGTTGCCGCGACGCAAGAGGGGGGACATCAAAGGAGAAGGTGTTTGCAGTGCTGGAGATTGCAGGTTATCATGTTGCTACTCCGAGGAAAGAGCCTCACCATCAAAGAATGGAGAAAAGGGTTCATTTGAATATTCTAATTAGATCCGTAATTAACTGTGAAATAATAATCTGGTGCGTTTGGTGGGTGTAAATGTCCACGTCAATTTTTGTAAACTGCTTTTGAGAGTGGCGACGTCGTTCTATTCTTTTATAAACCAGCTAGACACAGTCTAAAGAGTCCACTCCAAACAAGTCAAGAATTTAGCGCCTTTGAGTGTGTTACCATTTAACTAGTTGGTCATGACTGTCAACCAAAAGACTGCATGTACCTCAAAGTACAGGGTTAATTATCCCCGTCTAGCCCATTGACGTTCATTTATTGTGGCACAGCATACATCAGAGGTCATGTGATCATTTCCCGCCAAATTCAGCTGGTATGCAAATCAATGGTTGAAGAGAACTAAATAAAAACGCTCGTTGTCTGACAGCCTGTGCAGTAGGATGCCATTACAGCAATCATCCTCCAAATCTTTGTAGAAATGGGGACGAGACACCCAGAGTCGGAGACGCCTGTACTGTAACTCGTACATGAAAACGCTCCCACAAAAGGAAGCGTGATCTGAGATGGCGGGTGGCGCTGTGCCTTGGAGGAGCGATTGTCGGTGTCAGAAGGAAGCTTTTAATGTCGTTCGGAGATGCCAGTCACTGCTGCGTATCATCCAGGTACACACGCTTAAAATGGTTTACATAAAATAGGTGTCAGATTCAAATGGCACCTTTGATGGGGAAGCAGGGGGCGGAGGGATTCACCCAACCTGTGCGGGCTTGTAGCTTGCGGAGAAGAAACCAGCCATGGTTTTGTAATCTTTGTTGTGTAGCTGAGAAAGTTGTCAAGATCAGCATTTAAGCGCAGGTCTGCGCTCTTTCATGCGCGGTGCACCAGGAGAGGGGTAGCCAAGAGGTGCCTGGCATGTTTATATTAGCTCTGAAGTTCAAATAGACGTGCGTGAATGTGCGTGCAAGCACGCGGGTACACCTCGAGACGTGTGTATTAATGCAACGAAGCAGGCATCTTGTGGGTCTGATTCGGGGCAACTTATTTGGGGGTTATGTGCTGCTAAAAGAGGGGGCTAATGAATTCATAGCGTTCTAATGTTGTTCTGCCACGCAGGCGATTTTGTTATTGTTTAAGCTCCAGATTGCTGCCCTAGTTCTCTTATTGATTTCCTCTCACATGTTTGAGAAGAGTCAGGATGAGTAGGAAGAGAAAAATACAGACATACCCGCTGGCCTGTAATAAAGATTGACGTACTGTCAATGCAGGCTTGCCATTTGCTGTAGCATCTTTCCCATGTGGACGCAATATGAGCTTGTGTATCTCAATAAACAAACTCTTCCCCATTCTAATGCAGGGAAATGAATCGTTCTTTTCATCTATTTAACATTTAATACTGGTGAAGCGACCTGCTGAGCTTCCGCCACTTAGAGTGCTACGTCTTAAACTGGGCGCTAATGAAAGCCAACAGGAAGTCCCAGGTTAGATTAATCAAACCCATGTCCAGTTGAAGGTCACGAGTCCTTTAGAAATTGCGAGTCATTTGAGAATTAGCTAAATGATTTGATTGGTCCATGTTGGCTAGAAAGGCCTCAGTAATTCCTACTTTAACTCATTCCGTCTGTGGTTTTCGATGCACTTCTCAGCCCGTTGCGTACCTGTCCATCTGTTTCTTAGACCATCAGAGCCCTCATTCCCCATCTCAAAACAAAAATCAATATGCCTATAAAGTGACCCATAAATTACAGGCGGCTCCAGAGATGTTTGCGCAGCTGGCGGCCCCGTCTCATTCTCCTCTCACCTCTCTGTTTGAACTAAACCCAGCGCCACAGGCTCATTAAGAGATATTGGTGACTGCATCTAAGCCCCCTCTAACCCCCTGCTTTTATCAATGCATAGTCAAACACCTACTGTCTGAATATTTCATTGCCATGCAGTAATCTGGATGTAATCACCAGCACTAACTAGCTCTCGCTAATGTTAGTACTCGCTTAAAAACTCTGTTGTGCTGTATTTCATTCTGCTGGCTATTAAAAAAGGTAATTGCGACATAATTTCTCAGAATTGCTACTTACTGTCTCATAATTGTGACTTTATAGCTTACACTATTGGTACTGAATTTATAACAATTTATTTCTTATAATAATTGTAACACAATTTATTTTTTCTATTAATTGTGACTATATATTACAATTGTGACTTTATATTTTCCCATTCTCTTATTTATTTTCCTCAAAATTTTTGACTGTGTCTAACAGTTGGGACTATTTTAGTAATTCCTTTATTTTTCCACATAATTGCAACATATCTTTCAATTGTGACAGTGTCTCACAACTGCGACTTTGTATCTCACAGTTGCGACTTCATGTCTCAGACTTGACATTCTCATATCTGTGCTTATATATCTCAAAATTATGACTATTTTTGATAATTGTGACTCTTTATCTTCAAAACTGCATAAAGAACCTAGTATTTTACACTTTCTGACAATTACATTTATTGTATTTACTCTTGGAGAAGGAAACGTGCTTCCATTAGAAAAGAAAACCTCACGTTCCTAAAAGAAACAAGGAAACGAGATTAAGATCTAGATGGCCGCTAATGAGAAATGGGGCGTGCGAGATTAGATGTGTTATTTAGCGAGTTACCTGTCGGTACAGCGGAACTAGCCAGTCGTGGCTTTTGAAGCAACTGTAATTTATGACATCCACCATACATCAAGTGCGTAAGATAGCATTATGAGCATTGAAATGAAAAGGGTATTTGCAGCATTAGTTCCCTTCGAGGGACCTGATTACATGATTAATGAAATGCTCCTTTGCATGCGCATTCTGAAACAGCAATTAGGCACGGGGCCGGAGAAAGGCACCAACTCTCCAGTCATCCTAGGCGTTTTTTTATTTTTTTTTCCTCTGTTCAATGCTATCTCACTCTTGATTTATAATGGAGAATATCTGAGCATTAGACCTGAAACGGTTACAATAGCAAATGCGGGCGTGATGGAATGAAATAATTTTAAATGGGCACGGGCGTAATTGAAAGGTAGCGGCGGCCATTGTGTTCTCAAATGTCCTCTGCTTTGATTGGCGTGTTTGAGGAGGATTATGAATACGTTGTTATTTTGCGTTTTGCACATAAACAATAGCTTGCGCTATGAATAGAGAATGAATAGAGAAAATGCTTAGTAGTGTTAAATCTAGCTCGGTGTGGATGGGTGGGTGTTTGCGTGCGAGTGTATGTGCGCAATTTAAGCTAACACTAATGCACTGGAGGCTGTACTGTAAATGATCATTGAAGGGTCTGCAAGCTAACCTATAATTACAGGAAAGAGAGTGGCAGCATTGGCATTTCACAAGCATGTCTCCTAAAAGAGCGCTTTGTGGGTTTGTCACCAATGATAATTTAGATAGAGGCTCATTACCGAACATCACAACACTTTTAAAAACCTTTTCGCCTCCGTGCGTTCGCCGGGAATAAAGGTCTATTTTAATGGCGGGCTTCTTTTGTGTCCTGCAGACAAAATCCAATCAAGGAAAACCGCCATTGACTGCTCCTGCAGTCTGAAGTGGGGTTTTTTTCTGCGTAATATTCTAATGAAAGGATGAGTAGATACATTTAATATGTCGACGGAATAATGCACTCTTCGTAGGAGGCACTTTTTAAACGTTACTCGAGTTAAATTGCATTTATTGTATTTATTTCTTGATAAATGTAGAAGACAAAACCTGTGCGCGAGGCCTTTTGTACGCCAACATCCCTCATAAGCCGTTGTGTTCTGAGCGCTGCCTCTCATTCGCATGACAGTCATGCTATTGTGATGTTAAACACCGGCTTTCAGCGAGCGTGGGACACACTTGTTAGATGGCGGCAGTTTGTTAAAAGCTAATGGGATGGACGTCCTGTAATCCAGAAATCATATTCCTCAACAACAGTGGTAGTTGATCAACAGCAACCGTCTATTATTAGTTGAGCCTGTGTATGTGTGTATGAGGGGTTGGTTTCTCATCCGTTTCTCCTGTTCGCCTACAGGCACCTTAACAATGAACATGCTCTGGACGACAGGAGTACCGCCCAGTGCCGAGTACAGATGCAGGTGGTACAGCAGCTAGAGATACAGGTACAGTAGACACATGAATATAAGCATAAACACGTTTACAGGAACAGTTCACCTAAAAATGACACGTCTGGCATCATTTACACACCCTCATGTCATTCAAACCTGTATGACTGACATTCGTCTGTGGAACACAAAAGCATGTGTTTTGAAAAATGTATTAGTGTTTTGGTGTCCATACAATGAAAGTCAGTTTGGTTTAGTGTTGGTTTGTTTCATACATGTTTAGAATAATATGAATGTGAGTAAATGACACAGAATTCTCTTTTTTGGGTGAACTATTACTTTAAAGACAACATGAAATGGCATTCACAATGCATGCGTGATTTGTAAGCTGATTTCTCTACGAATTGAAAATATTTCTGCATTATCAAAACATTAAATCAACCTGACTCCGCTTAGCTTTACCTAGTTTGTGTACTAACGTATACTTCAAACTTTACATTGTATATGTCATTTGGACAAAAACCTCTGATAAATGAATTAATGGAAGCATTGGCAGGTTGCGAGCGGGACTGTCTGCTAACTGCTTATCTAGTGGTAGACAGTGGAAGTGTTCAGGAAACGTGTTCGAAAACAATCATTATTTATATATTAGTCTTTAATTTAGAGCAAGACTGGATTTTATGCATCAGGCTTTGATGGAATTGTGAAAAGTGGGTGTTCAGTACCATGTTTTGCTTGATTTTGATTTCATGTTGTCTTTAACACACACTTGTTCAACTTTAACTGCTTTTTTGCAGCATAACACCAAACATTTAGTTAATTAGCTTGTTGCCATAAAAAACTTGAAGCGCATAAAGTGAAAAAATGCACAAGGGACACCTTGAGCAAATCCATCCCAACAAAGGTGAAAGCCATCACAGGCCTTTATAATTGAATCATGGTTTGTGCTTATTTTCTATCCCTTCCAATTAATATGCGTGCATCTGGGCTGGACTGTGTTAATTAAATACACTTTGCACCTGAAGGAACCTCTAAAGAGAGCCACTATTTTCAGTAGCTGGAGCGTGACCTTATTAAGGTGTCACGCTGGCGAGATAATGAGAGCAGTGATTGAGGGATGCTATTACTCAGCGCTGCGGCCATCTCTCTCGCCAGTTAACGCTCTGTCCTTTGCCTTACACCTTCCGGTGCATCATGGGATGCGGTGCACAGGGTTAAAATCCATCTTTCTTCTGTTAATTTCAAATAAATAACCCGTTGCGCTTGCAGAATAATTGCGACCTGTGCTTATTTTTTATGTAAATCTAGCTGTTCCCTTGCGTTTGTGCACGCAAAGAGCCGCCTCGCCTTTGTAGTGCGGATTGCTTTCTGACCGTGGCTCCTCTAAGCCTTCGTGATGCCCATCTGAATGCAAGCCAAGCGTTCCCCTCAACCTTTAAAGGTTTTTACGCTCTGCAAAACCCTCCCTATTTATTTGTTGGGCTCTTGAAACAGAACAATGAATAATTCTTGTTTATATGTAAAATAACAGACGGACATCACGATTTCTCCCTTGACTTGTTCTCTTGTTCGCTGATACCACAAAGCCGGCGTGCTTACACTGTGACCAATTACAGTAGAGCTGCTGTTTTCTGTCCTTGTGGGCTTTTTTCCCCACTCTTTTTGGCATTTTTTTTGTCCTCCGTCAGTGGTAATGAGGCCCGGTTCAGAGCTCGAATGCCGGCTCACCGGCGGAGTTCAAGGCGGTGCGCCATGCGGGCCGGTCCCTGTCACTCTCTGTGAGTTAGATTGATGATAACAGATCGCCGGGGCACTAACTGGACCTCGGAGGACCCGGGAGGAGGCAGGGAGGCGGGACCGACTGGCACTCTGTTTGCGGGACCCCTTCACCTCTCTGCAGCTGCTAGATCCAGTCCAGCCCTAACAGTGTCCACAGGACTTTGAGTCGCCGACCAGGACCCTCTAATTTATGGCCTGAGTAGCTTGTTACTGTCAGAGCTTTGCTGACCTAAATTCTGCTATTGACAAAAAGATGAAGTGCTATTTGTTTTCCGTGACCTCCGAGCACCACCTTCAGCTCTCCATCACCGCACCACGAGGAATGGTTCTCTTATCTTTGCTTTATTCTGCCTCTCTCTCGCTCTCCGTGGTTCTCAACTGGTTTTGCTTCAGAACCCAAGGACATCGAGCGTCCAACACTGTACAAAGCTGCTTCTTATCTAAAAGTAACAAAGATGTCCTAAAAATCACACATAAAAGGGAATCACTTTGCAGTAAGGTTATATACCTGAATTTTACATTTTCACACATACTAGTCTATTTTAAACTTTAAGAAGAATTAATTTTCACCTGAATTTATACATGCTGTAAAGAAATACAGTTTGTTGTTATAGTTCATGATGCCTAATGCATTTTAACAAGGATCTGTATGGAAACATTTATTAATACTGTTTATTAATATTGCCAAGACCTATATAGGCCACAATTTTGTCACATGACAAAATTCTAACTCTTGTTTAAATGCATAAAACAGACAAATGTTGCATATTACCAGCTGACAGGTGAACTTGCTCTGAAATAGTTGTTTGAGAAGATACATAATGTGTTTCCTCTCCAAAAGTTGATAAGCCTGTTTATTGTTCTATCCTAACTATACTCAAGTGTATGGCTAATTGCATTTTTTATTTGCATTTAGCATTGTTGTTTTGCAGCTGTCCATGACCCCACTAGAAAAGACCTCTGGCTGGTTTTGTGTCACGATCCGCCGGTTGAGAACCACTGCTTTATGTCTGTGTCTTTGAGGCAAGCTTAAGGAAGCCGGTCTGGGCCGTATGCAGGATTTATTACAAGCAGACAAGCTTGATAACAAGATGTATTACTGTGGTAGTCTGGGGGAAATCACTCATTTCTAAAACCGGTCTGTTTTCTTTTTTTCTCTCTCTTCCTCCCTCTTTGTGCTAACAGCTTTCTAAAGAACGTGAGCGTCTTCAGGCGATGATGGCACACTTGCACATGAGGCCCTCAGAGCCCAAACCATCACCAAAACCGGTGAGTGCATATTGGTACGCGTACAGTAAACAGGACTCAGGATGGTAAATGTGCTCTCTAAACACGGCTGGAGGATGAGAGGAGAATGGGATTTGTAATGCCTGCTTTCTTGGGACCCTATCAGGACCGAGAGAGCATTAAATCATACACCCGATCTCAGCCAAAAATGCAGAGCCATTACACTCTGATGGCTTTAGCACAGCAAACAACCTGTTGGCCGGTAAAAGCTGTTTAGCGCCGTGACCACAGGCACACTTAAAGTAGGGGGAAGACATTTCGTTTCAGAAAACAAACAGTTTGAAATGATAGATGGAAACTGCGAGAAGATTATCTGTAAAGAAATAACCCGTAATCTGTAAACATTCAGAGATATAGCTGTGTATTTGGAGAAAAATGGAGCAATATATGAAAACGGCCCATCTGTCTGGATCCGATTTCACTCAAAGATGTCCTTTAACCATTAAATCAAAAGAAAAATACAAAAGACACGTTGTGTTGTGCTGGAAATTAAAGTGTTTACAAAAGAGAGTAGGCTGTGATAAATATTGTTTATTGGAATTATTTATTAGCTATTCAATTTTTTGCGGGGGAAAACATTGTACAGTTTGCCGCCGCTTAGCAAGTAGCTAATTTCACCAGCATAATTTTTTCTCATCACCTCCCACCGTATAAAGCAGATAATCACAAGACAGAATAATTATCCTGTAAATCCATCAGGAATCGACTGCTCACCTCTGTCGATTTATTATTCAGGGGGTTTTTTTCCCGTTTTCATCCTCAGAACTCCAGCAGCTCGGTGAAATCGACTCTAATAAAAAACGTTCAGCCTATAATCCACGACCGCATATGAATGAATAATATTAATGAAGTATTACATTACATAAACCGCACATGAAAGGACTGCTAATTGCATTTGATGATGAGCAATTAATGGCGAGTTCTTAAATAATCAGCGAGGGTCTGCGATTTTTTTTCAGCTCATTCCTTTTTGTCTTGGTGCAAGTGTCGGGCTCACGCAAATGCTTTAATGTTATCTGTTTCGCAGGTACAAAAGAGAACACATGTATCCTCCCCACAAAAAAGGATGTTACAGATAATATGCCGGTACTTTCACGCCCTCGTACACACAGGGCCGACAGTGAACCGTCCCACACATTTGATAAATATTAATAGTGCGAATTTATTAGCACGGCAAAATGAGCACCGGCAAACCCTCAACAGCTATCAGTAGCCCAACACAAGGTGCTGGTACACTGTTATACGACCCCATTTAAACTCTGAATGGCACTTCATTAAATGTTACCTTTTGGCCATGCCATGGATGGCTGAAAATCAAAGTTACCAAGGCTGCTAGTCCTGAATAATGAGGGGCTCTTTTTTCCCAACCCCTTCCTTTCCTCTCAGCCAACCTTGAATATATATTCAGATGAACAGCAGTAGTAAAGGGCTGATCCCTGTGTCTCATTCACTCCTGCTCAGTTAAGCTTTAATAAATTCCATTTTGCAAACACCAGATTGTATGCCTGCAAACATGTTACGCTTGTTGCCATAACCAGGTGAAGAGAGGGGAGGAAAATCTTGTCTTAACATTTTAAATATACATGCAGCACACTCTCTATCTGTTTCCCCGCTCGCTCACTACTGATAGGATTTATTGTGAAGTGCTTTTTTGCAGTGTTTGACAGTGTATCAAAACCTTTTTAGAGGAGTAGTGTGTAATTACGGGCTGATGTGGTGGTTTGGCTGCAATGAGAAAGATATTAAGAGAGACAATCCTCAAATCTGGTGCCGTGACCTGGCCCCTGACGAATTATATAATGTATTATATGCATCAAACTGCATTTTTGCATGCACGGACAAAGATGGGAATTCAAATGGCAATAAATTTAGCACAAACACTTTATTTGTCTCTCATGTTTCAGAGTGGGGGGGGGGGGCTTTGTAACAGTGACAATGAATCAAATTCAAAATGAAAGAATATCTGTTGTAGAAAATGTCAGCTTTTATTTTATTTTATTTTTTATAGTGTGCAACAACAAATTGTTCATAATAAGACCAGGAACACCTTTAGAAGTAATAGGGTCAATTTTGATTTCTTATTGACTTTAAGACACAAGTATTTACTTAGCATGTAATGTAATGTCAACAACACAACCGTTTACCCTTTTGCTGAGATGTCCCTCTGGTAGACAATGCGTCTTTGTCATTAATTTCCTTTCAAGGTCTTAGTTCCAGTTATTAGCCAGGATACAACATTCCCCTAGAGGAGTCATTGATTTCTCGCGAAGTGGTATAGCGCATGCCACTCTCTGTGTTGGCATTATCTCATTATCGTTAAGTGGAGCTGTAATTGTCTATAGAGCAGCCGCCTGAGAATAGCCAGCTTGACATTTCATTGTATTTATCAACACGTGCCACAAACGATTGTTGATGTCCAACCGGCGGTCATTTTCTATTCTGACAGCACCAGAATTCTGCTTGCCAATTCACAATTAAGGCAAATTGGTTTGAATATGTAATGATGTCATTACAATTTGAAGGAGTTAACGGCGAGACTAAAGGTCAGGGTTTTCCACTCGGGTGAAGTTGGTACACAAAAAAAGCAGAGGATATGTGCATATTGATAAAAAACCTGACTCTTGTGTTTGGGTGGTAAGACAGGAAGAGAGCGAGATGGATAACTAGCGAAGCACCAGGTTATGGCAGGAAGCCAGGTGATGTTCTTCTCACCGTGTGTGTGTTTTGCATCCAGGGAGCTCTTATGGGATAGAGATGGGCCGGGATAACTCAGCCTGATCATTAGATAATCTTTAACAGCGTGCTCTAATTAGAATTCTTATGATACAATTTCATCCTGTAATTAGTGCAGATTGGCTGCTTCCTCCTTCGCTTATTAGGGGAAACACAGCTGTAGGAATGAGCCAGCACTCGTTTAAATCCCCCTCTCTCTCTCTCTTCTACAGCTGAATCTTGTTTCCAGCGTCACCATGTCAAAGAACCTCCCGTCTGTCTCGCCCCCCAACTTACCTCAGACGCCCACCACGCCCACCGCTCCAGTCACACCCCTTTCCCAGATGCCCCAGGTGCCCAACGTCCTCAGTCCCGCCAATGTACCCAGCATGGGCGCCATGCGCAGACGCCACACCGACAAATACTCCATGTCCTTGTCCTCAGGTTCGTAGATGCTTTTTTTTTGTTCGCTCTTCATGCAAATGGGGCTAAAATCAAATCATCAATATTCAATGCATTTTAATTACAGGCAAATATAAAATGATGCAATATTCAAGAAGGCGATGCATGTAAAAACATCTTGTTTGATGTTTATATTTACTGGTCTTCCGCAAGTGTTGGAGCAGCGGGGAAGGCATGAATTATTCAAACACATACAAAATATCGACGCAGGCTCTAATTTCATGACCGTGTTAATGTTTAAGATTTCTCCAGAGAGAGATTAATTAAAAATGTATTTAGTTGGACATGTAAAATGCTGATTTGAAGTGCCCCCCCCAACTCGCCTCTCGTTTTAATTTGATAAAATCCTGAATGAATTCCTGGCGGAGACACGTTTAGCAATTATCCCAGGTGGCGACACTTGGGTTTATTTATTTATTTTTTTTATTTATCTGCTGCTTTCTTTATTTTTTTTCTCCGCAGAGATCGCCCCAAACTACGAGTTTTACAAGAACGCCGACGTCAGGCCACCGTTTACTTATGCAACCCTCATCAGGCAGGTGAGTGGGAAATAAATTACCTTTAGCCTGATTAGATTGTAATTAATTGCTGCTTGAATTAAATCTGGGTGAGAGCGCCTCGACGTACTCCAGTTTCTAACGTGCCGCTTAATGGCATCTCGTCGCAGGCTGTCATGGAGTCAGGTGACATGCAGCTAACGCTCAACGAAATCTACAGCTGGTTCACGCGCACCTTCGCCTACTTCAGACGCAATGCCGCCACCTGGAAGGTAATGTGCTATGGAGGCCTGCAAGGGACGTGGGCCGATTAACAGCAATCGCGCCTCTTTTTAACCTGCCTCCTGAAAAGGACGAATTCTCTCTTTATCTCGCTCTTGCTCACTCTCTCTGTGACAAGTGAAAGAATAATTCAGCCTCTGATATCGTTTTCTAATTTGGTGCAATTAATAGCTGAGTCTTGACGGGGAGGTGTGCGCTCTGACGCACTAATTACTAACCAGCCACTCAATCATCAGCACCTTTTGTTAGACATGGCGTATTACCGCTTTCTCAGTGTCTCCTTTTCATTTTTTCTCCCTCCCCACCCTGCATTATTATTGGTTAATTAATTTGAAAGATGGCTGTTTGCCATGTAGACGCACACCGCTACATCCCTTTTCTTGTTGTTGTTGATGTCGGCCGAGGCTTCGTACACACTATAACTCATGCAGCAAGACAAAAAGCAAAAGAGAACAAGACAAATGGAGAGAGGGGTTAAGAACCGCTTGGCTCTAAAGCGCTAATGCACCCTTCATCCAGGAAACACACTTTATTTCCCAGTACAAAAGGCCTCATTTGTATCTCTGTCCCAACAAATACATTGTCAGACGGGATGAAAAGAAAAGGAGGATACAATAAAAACCATCCTCTATTTTTAGACAGGAGAGCGCGGTGCGTGTCGATAAGATACACAGCCGTTTTTTCCCTTTCTATTTTAACTCCGACGCAGGTCCTCTCAAAGGTTTCTCCAGCTCTCATCAGCATGCGAAGCATTTCCCAGCACTAGATTTAGCAAAGTGAATTAATTTGGATTTGGCTTGCTAATGATGCTGGTGTATGATTACAGCTCCACAAGGGTGTGCAATAGCTCCCCGTACAGATACATGCTGGGCCACGACTCATTTACTGCCGGAGCGTGTGTTTGGAGATGCACGGATGAGCGTTTTTAGCCATTTTATGGCCTTGTAGCCGCATATGCATCCCTGTTTCCAGCTCTCTTCGCTTCTGTCCTTATCAACTCCATATTTTAATCTGGTCCCGACTGGAACAAAGAGGCAAAGCAGGGGCTTTCGGCATATTCGAGTCCCTCCTTCTACAATAGCGAAGCAGGAATTTCCATTCGGAGCCTCCCTGCTCTTTTGTGAGGGCCCGGGCACGGCCGGCTGGTGACGGGCTTGTCATTTGATTAACAGAGAGAATTTTTAAAAAGGAATGAAAGGTGATTTAATATCTGTGCTTGGTCTCATCAGCTCAGCTTGGGGATCGAGCTCTCAGCCCCGCCAGCTTATTAGTTATAACTATATAGCATGCATAATAAAACTGCTCATTTGCTCATTAATATTAAAATTATCATATTCAGAGCCATGGGCATTAAGATCAATCAAATCCTGGGATTTTCAGGTCAGATGCGAGATCTGCTTATGAGGGTTTTTTTTTTTTATTCCTCTCTCCCTTTTCTTAGAGCAAAAAAACACCCGCCCCTCAAATAAAACATGAAAAAAAATTTAATATGAGCATATTATTTGGCATTATTTGGCTTCTTTGCTACATGTTTTAATTAGATTATTTGATGGCGACGTACAATACTCGCCATATTTCTTTATTTTTTATTCATGCTTCTTGATTATGAAAGAGTGTTTATGGGAAATTTTGATCAATTGAATAAATATATTTTTGGAATTTTAATTATTGCTTGATTTTTCTTTTTTCCTTTTAATTTATAAACCCGAAGCATCTATATTTCCTAATTATTACAGCCATTATTCTTTAAATAACTGTCATAATTTAAATAACTGCCATAATTTGTTAGAACAACAATAGTGTTTAGCAGTAGATAATAGTCTGTGATATCATTGGTTCATATTTTTCGTCAGCTATGAGGCCTTGATTACACCAACAGAAAGCTTTAAAAAATTATACTTTTTTTAGAAAAAAATGCACTGATAAATCATGCATAGTAAATACATTTATTGAAGTATATGCACTCATTCAAATTTTTTTGTATATATGCATGTTTAACAGAACGCAGTGCGACACAACCTCAGCCTGCACAAGTGTTTCGTCCGAGTGGAGAACGTAAAGGGCGCCGTGTGGACCGTGGACGAAATGGAATATCAGAAACGCAGATCTCAGAAGATAACAGGGTACACAAACACACTATAAATGTTTTTCAGATGCTTTTACAGTCAGATTAATAGAAATATAATTCAACATTTGTGTTGTTGTGTTCAGGAGCCCAACGCTGGTCAAGAACCTACCATCCAGTCTGGGTTATGGGGCAGCTCTCAACGCCAGCTTACAGGTAATGTGTGTGTGTGTGTGTGAGGTTGGCACAACCAGTGAGAGTCTAGAAGGACACCGTGTGGTAGAGGCAGGTACCTACTCTGCCAGCCTGGCCTCAGATTGATAGCAGCCTGTGCAAATGCGAGGGCATAATCATTAATATTTATCTAAACTGTCATAAATGATTTGGCTTCGCAGTGTCGGCCAGCAAGGTGCTCGTGGCAAAAACTTTAAAATTTAATTACTGTATATAACTTTAATGTGCAGGAGGCAAAAATGTCATGAGTCTTTTTTTTTTCTTTGACTGTTTTGAGGTAAAGTTTTGGATGGTTTCATTATCATGTGGATGCTCGGGCTTTCTTTATTCGCTGTTCATTTGAGGCCTGTCTTGTAAGGTGAAGAGATTGTTTTTGCAACTTCGAAACTTTCCCGTTGTTTTTTTTCCTGCCACTTTGTGGCAGTTCTCATCTGTTTTTATCATACTGATTCTTCAGCAATAATTTGGAAGTAACTCGATAAAAAAGAGGAGATAATCTGGAAGCCATGCGCTATGACATGCCGACTGCTGAAAAGGCTTGAAAATGCTTGAGTATAACTATTCCCTCTCGCTCTCTCTTTCTCTCGTAGGCTGCGTTGGCGGAGACCTCTTTGCCGTTGCTGGGTAATCCATGCTTGATGAATAGTGCGTCAGGTATGATGGGGGCGAGTCCTCCAGGACTGATGAGCGGCAGCCCAACCGGCCTATTACAGGGCAGCATGCATGAAGATCTCAACGGCACACTAGATCACCTGGACACTAACGGACACAGCAGTCCCGGATACTCCCCACACACCCAGCTGTGAGTTCACACACACATACACGTGCACGTCATAAAATGGCACATTTAAAGTCTGTAAAGTGACGTGTTTACAAAATATTCAGCAGGGCTTGATTTCATCCAACAGGATTTGATTGGATCATGAAAAATTGGCTATTTTATTAGCTAATATTGCTAATACTATCAATATTAATATTATATTATTTTTTTTAATCATGAGGTACACCAGAAGATGGTATATGGGGTTCCATTTTGATTTTATTTTGCATTTAAGATCCTAAAATAACTAAAAAGTTGTTTATTTTATAGAAAAATAATTATTAATATATGATTAAAAAACAATCTACACCTTTGACGTCTTTCAGATTTTTTAGCATGATCTGCAGTGGGGAGTATTCACAAGGATACAAAGTGGTTTAAATTAAATTTCACTCATTTCTGTAAAATTCATTCATAAATTGCTTTAAAACTAATTCATCAATGCCTAAACTTACTCATTGTTTATCCAGTTTCATTCTAAAATATGTCATTTCATGGAAATAAAATGTTGCAAAACTGATCATTTACCTTCGGTTTTGAGGGATGCGGGGAAGTCATTAAGTTTAGCAATAAAAAAAAAGTAATAATGTTGATGTTATTTATTTAAAATATATAAAATGTTAAGGGAAGATGTTTGAAAATTATAGCAAAAAGCAATTTTTTTGTGCCAAAAAAATTTAATATTGTACTTTTTTATTAATTATAAAAAAATTCCAGATTTTTTTGCATTGAACTAGCAGTGGTTTAAGTATTCACAAGGTTCCTAAATTACATTTAAATTACATATGAATACAAAAAAAAAAAAAAAATTTAGACCTGAAGGTTAAGTGTACATTTGGTTCTTGGATTACAGCTCTTACCTATAAATAGGTAAGAAGTGAAGGCTGCCATAATTATAGATTCCCTTGTAATTACCCCACTGTCCACATCGCAGAGGTTTAGATGTTATATTTTATGCAAGACCGTTCTTATTAATATTTAGCAGCTAACTATATCATTAATTACTTTAAAATCTTTGCCTTTCCATCTTTTTTAATGGCTCACAGAGAGAAAGAAGGAGACAGAGAGAGAGAGCACAGGCTGATGAAAGATTAATGCGGTGCCGGTCGGAGGAATGGTGATATAGAACATGTGCTCGCCCTAATCAGTGATGTCACTCATGCTGGATGGCTGTGTTTACCGAGCCAAAGATAGTAGCACAAGCGTTAAGGGCAGCGGGAAGCATGTCGCACGCCATCAGACCTGCACACGCTCACATTTCATGCATTTTCATGCACAGAGTTGCTAATGCTAACCCAAAGACCCTATTAGCTAAAAAACACACTGTGCGCTCTGGAAATGTGTATGTGTGTTAATAGAAGTGTGTTTGATTCAGAAGTGGGACAGCAGTGTGAAGTGGGCCAAATCTGAGATCCAGACAGAATCCCTGTGTATTCACTCCCTCAGGTTATTTAACTTTTAATAACGAACCTTTAAGTCTGGTGTTTTTAGACCCCCCTCTCTCTTTCTGCCTGTCCGTCTGTCATATTTTCTTTCTTTCTGGACTGAAGCGTTAAGACATAAATGCTCAATAAAGGTGAAGTCCCTGTTACATGACCTCTACATGCTCAAAATGGAAGAAATATGTTTTGCGAGTGGCTTTTTCGGGGCTGCATTTAATAATGAAGAGGCTAAAGAGGACAACATTTTCACATTTTGTCTCCTGAGAAACAGAACAATTAGACTAACCTTTCTCTGAACATGTTGCATTAATGGCATCTGTCTGACTAGATGTGTGTGTATGAGCACATGTATGAGGAAAAAAAATGTATTGTTTGCTTTCATGCATGCATACAAAGATAATCTAAAATTTTTTCGACATGAAATAAAACGTAATCATTGTTATTTTTTTAAATGCACTTTATATCAAGTGAATTTTCAATGGATTCACTTGAGAAAATGTTAATTTTACTTACCGTTTATCCAATTTTGCTTATTGCTTACTCTGAAATATGTCACTTTATGAAAGTAAAATTGGTTAAATATTTCTCATTTCCCTTAATTTAAGGAATTATGTGCAGTCATTATTGCAAAAAATGTTTTGTGCCAAAAAGAAAATAAAAACTTCAATATGAATGTTTAGCAGTAAGATTCATAATCAAGAATCTTATTTATATTTATATATATATATATATATAATATAAAAGAATAAATATAATATTTATCAATGTGCTGCAAACTGACCAACAGAATCAAGCACCAGAGAACCATGTAATAAAACACACTTGCACAAACATGCTTGAAATTGGTAGTGTTTGCAGTCATAGTTGTCTCTGATCGTTTGGAGCATGGGAAGTGTCTTTGCTCAAGCGCTGTGGCAGTGTCTACAAACACACACACAGACTGGCACAGACTCCGGCTCCAGATTTTCTCATGCCAGCCTCTCATTAAACACAAAATGACTCATCCTGACATCTTAATACAGTGGAGAAGGGACGGCAAGGACTAATCATTTCTCTCTTCCTCTCTCCTTCCTCTTCCGACCTCACACGCATTCCGCTGATTTATAATTAATGCAAATGAAAGCTGTAAGCCATGCTTCTTCACATTAGGAGTAAAGGCCTGTGTCGAGCTTAATGGCCAGTGGAACGTCGGACCGACCGGGATCATTTGTCTCGCCGTAATATCTTTAAGTATATCTGTTTGTTATTGTACGATAAATGTGGCCTGTGGAACATTAGGTGAGCGTTGATGGTCAGCGGTCTCTTTTATAGCCCTATCAAACATTATTATGACAAAATGGATGTTTACTAACATTATAGCTTCAATTTTATGGCTCTAGTGTCAGTAAAATGATAAGACCTAATAAAAACATGGTGAATTACAATGACAAATATCTTTTTAATCACAGGTGAACATTCTATGTACTACTTTTTGATACCAAAATAGATTGTAGCATCATTGTTTTGGCTGAGATTGCAGAGAAATTATGAGAATGAACAATTTACATAAATAAAGGCAAAAAAAGACAGTTACGAAAACTGCATAAAATTCTGGCAAAGAAAAACTGTGAAAATGAACTTTAGTAATGAGCAGAAGATTAAGACAAATTAAAATGACAAAAACTTATGCAATCACAGGTGATTGCATTAAATCCCAAAATGATGTTGTTTGAAGACTAAAGCTTGATTATTTGTTGCTACATAATATCCCTTAAGTGTCTGTCAGTTTGTATATAAAGGCGGCAGGTGGAAAGTTACACAATTTTTTGATGGCAAAATAGATGTCTATGAACATTTTAGCATCCATTATCATTGTAAAAATGGCAGAGAGTGAATTTATGCAAATGATGAATTGTATAAAATTGCAACAAAGTTGTAAAACTACAAGAAAGAACTTTAGTGATGAGCAGTTACAGTCCAAAACGTCTTTTATAGCACCATTTTGTTACAATGACAAAATAGATGATTGCAAACATTATATCAATGCCTGTTAAATGATAAGAACGAATGGAAATTCCAGTAACGAATTCCATAAACCTATGAAAATTATGTGAAACTGTCAAATTAGTAAAAAGAAATATAACTAGTAATGGCCGATGGACATGTCAACGAGAGCGTATCTTTACTCAAGGTTACATTGTCTGACGACCAAATGCCATTGTGCTTGAATTAATTGCTTTAATAAAGGAAGGAGAACTTTTTAATTCGCATTCACAGGTATTTCTTGAGGGTGTGAAATTTATCATTGTGGCGGTCCGGCGTAGTCGCCCCCTTTCTCTCCAGCGCACGTAGCTGAGTACAGGAGACGCTTCCACATCTGAATATTAATCTATTTTGCTATAAATATTAAAGTAATCTGTACCTTTTAAAATTCTTTTCATATTCAAAGTTCCCCGTGCCATTGATGAGCGCGACCCAGGAGAGAGCAGCCAGACATGGCCTAATACAGAGACTAGTTGATAAGGATCCTCTCTCTCTCTCTCTCTCTCTCTCTCTCTCTCCAGTCCAGTGGAATTTCCTGATGCATCCGAGTTGTCAGAAATAATTAGGTTTGTCAGATTTATCATGGGTAGCAAACCTCGCTCCCTGCCAAGGGACGGGGAAAAAGATCATGTTAAGCCTTGTTTGTGTATGACAGAGTTATTATTCTTGTTAGTAACCCTACTTCCGCCCTCGTTTCGGCATCACGCTGCTCCTCGCCAAACCGCTCCGAGTTTTTTCACCATTTTTTTACCCTCCTCCCTACATTTATTGACAGTCGGTAAAGATATTCATCCATTTGGAGTTAAAAACATGGATCATGGTGTCCGAGGCAACTGGCAGTCTGAAGTTGATTAATGGTGGAGTCTAGCTGCAGGTTGTCTCCTCACTTGAGAAGTGCCACCATAGCCCCTGCATATTAACGAAGGCCTGCACTTTCTATTAACAAGATAAAAAAAAAAAGCTCCACTCTCCCACCGCCCACCCAACAAATCTCTCTCCACGCCCCACCCGCTCCAGGGGCGAGAGGATGAGAAATTCTCCATTATTTATAATGGGGCTGCAGCTATTCCTTTTTTCCCTTTTAAATAGCAGGTGCCATCAGTAAACTTCTCGGCGGCGAGCATATTTTACTGTCAACGGTTCCACACGTGCTTCATTAATCGGGGTTTAATTGCTGTTAACGCTTTTTTTTGCGACTTTGAAAACAAGGACATCTTGAGTTAAGGAAGCTGTGTGAATGCGCATGCTAATCTTTTTTGCGTGGTCGATGAGGTGCGGTTTTACTGATTTGAGTGGTCAGAGCGGCATTTTGTCTTTTCAATTTTTTGTGCAACGCTGGGGAAACTATATACTGACAACCACATTTCTATATAGCTGTACTAGTTTCCTGTCTCTTTCTTCTCATTTAACAATATAATTTGAACTTAAATCATATTTAATATCCATTTATTTATTTAATAAGTAATAAGTGGGATAAGATGGTCATTATTGCAAAATAAACCTCTTTCTTGTTTTATTAGGTCCTGAAGATATGGTTTATTTATTTGTTGGTTGTTTGTGTTATTAAGACCATTTATTATTATTATTACACTACCATGCAGAAGTTCAAGGGCAGTAAGATTTTGAAAGAAATTAATACATTTAAAAATTATACTTGAATCATTTAATTTAAATAAGTTTGGTTCAATTTATCAAACAAAAGGGACAGTAAAGACTTTTATGTTACCAAAAAAATGGCATATTTCAACTAAAAATGCTGTACTTTTGAATTTTCATCATGCAAAGAAACTCGAAAAAAACACCGTTTCCACAAAAATATTAAGCAGCACAAACGATTTCAACATTAGAATTGTTTCTTGAGCAGCAAATAAGCATAATAGAATGATTTCTGAAGGAACATGTGACAATGAAGACTGGATTAATGATGCTAAAAATTCAACTTTGATCACTGGGATAATTTACACTTAAATATTAAAAAAATAGGAAGAGTTATTTTATGTTCTAATAATATTTCATATTATTGTACTGTATTTTTCAGTATTAGTGTAATCTTTTACGTGTTTGACCAGACCTTCCTCTAAATTTCAGATCATTTTTTCGCTTACACAGGCCTCCAATTCACGTCAAGGAGGAGCCACTAAACATGGATGACGAGGACTGTCCGATGTCATTGGTGACAACAGCCAATCACAGTCCTGAGCTGGATGATGACCGGGAGCTTGAGGAGGGCAACCTATCGGAGGACCTGGAATGACTATTTTGCCCCACCCCTCCGCCGGGGCTCTGCCCCTTTCAGGCCCCGCCCCTCAACTAATCCACAACCACCGCGAACGCAAAAAGACTGGAAGCAGCAGGCGGGAGTATTTATTTAGCATGCATCTGGAGACTGGCCCGAAGAAAATCTATAGCGCAGATCTTTAGGGACCACAGATGGACAGACATGAGACGTCTGCTGTTTAAAAACAAACATAAAAGGAAGAACAAAAGGACAAGATTTCATTGGAAGCAGCTCGGCCACCTCACACAACGAACACGAGGCTCACGGACTGAAAAAAGACAGAAGTGAAACGGGAGCGAGTCCGTTTTGTAGAAAGCCAACGGCCACATATACTGCCAAAAAAATAAGTTTTAAGTTTGTGAATATCCAAGCCACATTAGTCGTCGGTGTTAGATGCAATTGCTGGTTCAATTCAAGTTGTTGCTCTGTTATTTTTTGCACATGAGTAGTATCAAAAATTAGTGTCACTGCCTGTATGTCGACAAAAATGTAAAAAGGAAAAAAAGCTGTTTTTCGTTGTTGTTGTTGTTGTTAATTTGTTTTTGCCCCCCACCCTAAATTGGTGTTTCGTTCTTCCCGCGACGTAGCTTACGTTAATTTCGAGTCATGTTTGCGGCACCACCAACTGTAAATGGCATTTCTTAAAATCACATCAGTAACACAACCAAGGTATCAAGACTGTTGCAGCCGTCCAAAAAAAGTACACAAAGTAGGTCTCAAGTCTCACTAGCTCCGTTTTTGCTGAAAACGTGAAATGTGATTCGGTCGCAACTGCTGAGAGGAAAAACACGAAAGAAAAAGATGCGTTTCTGCATATTCTTCTAGTCTCTTTACCTCCTTGTTCTAAAGCTTTGTCTACCTGCAAAGAGTCACAGGCAACAGCTAGAAACCAAAGCCAACACTATCAACGGCCAATAGCTTAGACAGAAGCCACCAGCCTCTTTGGTCAGTCTTCTGTGACTTTAACTAGTACAAAGAGAAGATTTTTTTTCCACTAACTACCTTCGAATAACCTCTGGGATTGTCTCCTTTAGCCCTGTACAAAGAGAAAATGATTTTGATGTAATTTGATCGACAGACGGAGCGCTCGCTCTGGCCTCGTGATGTCGGTCGACCCCAAATAAAACGGGAAGACCTCGATTCAGCGACCGTCATGTGGTCCGGGTAGAGCGAGAGAGCAGCTATAAATGGATCATGACCAAAACAACCATTTGTGAAAGTGCAGAAAACGTTACTTCTTTTTTTTTTTTTTTTTTGTTTATGATTGCGTAAGCCATCTTGTCATCGTTTTTACTAGTGAAATGTACTGTTCATTGTGACTGTCCAACGTGTCATGTCTTATATCCGTCAGTTTCTTCAGAGCCGAAAAACCGAAAATATAGTAACCAAACTTTAAGATATCTAGTGAAGCCAAAAAAGTCATGATTTCAAGTCGATATGAAATGATGTGGCTTGGTTATATTGTAAAAGCAAACAACAGAGCCATGACAGGAAGAGGACGAATCCTTTTCCAGCGGACGTTTGCTTTGCTCCATTGATTCAGACTCATTGTATAATTCATGGCTATATAGACACAGCTGGTGTTGGATCATGGGTTAGACCATGTATGGTGTATAAGTAGCAACCATTTATTTGAGGTGAAACGCTTTGATTTGAACGTTGCTGATGTCATCGAGGAAAAGCGGTTGTTGCTTTAAAGTTTGCTTCTGTTTTCAGTCAAACCAAAGTTATACAGACTTCTGCCTCTTCTTATACAGCGGATGGAGATGAAAATAACACAAAGCCTGTTTCCTTTTCTTCTCTCTCTCTCTCTTTCTTTGATTGTTCTCTAATGCAGAAACCCCATTTGAAACGGATAACTGCTTTGTGTTGTAACCAATAATGTCAAAGTTTGTCTCTCTCTGTGTGTGAAACATACTGTGCAGTTGTTCCCGTTTCGTGCAAACCGAAGGGTTGGCTGCTAGTTTTAGCACACCAACCACTCTCTCTCTCACTCTCTCTCTCTCTCGCACACACAAACACTCTCTCTCTCGCACACACACACACACACACACACACACACACACACACCACACACACACAACACTATAAGACAGCGAAGCTGGATCAGGAACAAAGCGTATCTTTATCCTTTGCTGGAGTCAGCAAATTGACTTGAAGATGACATTCATAATAATTTTATGGCACCAAATATAAGGATGCAGCGTCTTTGAATAAGAATATACAAAAAGGGTTCTCCCACTTATCCAAAAAAGGCTTCTACCTCTTCACAACGCGAAAAAATGGCAGATTGCACGAATCGTTAGAACGCCACGACACATTTTTCCTCCCGATTCACGCAGGACGTCGCCAAAAGCGCCAGTTTACATTCCCAAAGGCAGATGTGGAAGGTTTGCATTGAACTAGTTTGTCCTCAGAACATTTGTAGAATGAATATGTAAAAATACCTGTAAGGGGATATTGTGTTATTAAAAAATGCATGTCAATTCATTTGGTGGACTGGAAATAAGAATTAATAAACACGTATAATAAAACGTCAGAATGATGATGATGTTGATGGACTAAATGCATAAAGTGTGCATACCTCAGCTAAACTGTTTCCGGGAGGAGATGATGATCGACGAAAGAAACTCTCAGCCACAGAATGCATATTACCTGTAGAGTTTGCATGGGTTTTGTAAAAACATTTAAAAAAATGTCTAAAATAGTTGCTTGCACATAATACCAGAAGAACCTCCAGATCGGCAGTCTCCTTCAATAGATTTTAGGATTGTCTGGGTTTTTTTCTGGGATGATTTTGTCTGTATTTTGATAATTGTGCATATTATGTAAAAAGATACACAAAAAAAAAATGTTGGTGGACCCATTAATTTACCAGACATTTTTTTTCTAAGCTAAAAAGATCAGTGTTTTTTCCTCCTGAATTTCATGAATTTTTACTGTTCTCTCATTGCTTGCTAAGAATAGCAAACCTGCTTTTCCTGCATCTGCGTTGCGTAGCTGTAAGGCTTTTCCTAATGTGTGTATTTATTGCTTGTACCTCTGTGCATACGTTCTGAAGCATTACGTCTGGCAGTTGAGTCATGTATCCTTTCTAATAACTATCATTCTCCGGGAATATGATCCCCTATGTATACAGTAAATTGAGACTGTAGCAAAAAACATGTTTATGTAATTGGTGAATACCTTTTTGGTTGTTTTTGACTCTTCGTTTGGTTTCGTTTCCTTCGAATCGAGGCTCCTTTTTGATACTTTTCATTACCGTGTACTGTGTCCATATGTTACGGATTTCT